>JBBIGA010000138.1:2539768-2557555 GCA_037576975.1 Alestes dentex | reverse complement strand
AAGAGCAAGACAGAGTCGTTGCACTAAAAAGGAATGATGTGGGATCAAATACTATGGATTCAAATCACAAATCAGATAAACACTATATGAACAAAATTATTGGGACACACCTGTTTTTCAGTGTTTAGGCTAGGCCTATGCATGACTGTACCTCGGTGCACAAAGAAAGCTCTATAAAGACATGGCTGGATGAGTTTAAATTGGAAGAACTTGACTGGCCCGCACAGAGCCCTGACCTCAACCCCATCCAACACATTTGGGATAAACTGGAATGGAGATTGTGAGCCAGGCCTATTCATCCTACATCAGTGTCTGACCTCATCAATGCTCTACAGAATGAATGGGCACAAATTCCCACAGAAACTCTAAAATCTTGTGGAAAGCCTTCCAAGAGGAGTGGAAGCTGTTATGCTGCAAAGGGGGGAACAACTCTATATTAAAGTCTATGGATTTGAATGCAAAATCATTAAAGTCCCTGTTGGTGTAATTGTCAGGCATCCCAATACTTTTGTCCATATAGGGTATATTGGATTGTACTTAATTCAGTTAAACAGGACTAATTAAGTGCCCCATGTAATTAGACATGCAGTATCCATGATATGCTTAGAAACCATTGCATAGTGTTGTTAGTACTGTTGTATCGCCCACCCTCAGATTGGTTTTAGATTCTCAACATGCAGTTACATACAATTGTAAAGGAGATATTCACCTTTCCAGTAATGGTTACTGATTTAATACATCATCACTGTCAGTACAAAGCCATCTTCCGCTTTTTCCACTCTAATTAAAAACACTAACTGCCCTTTATATTAATACTGTGTGAACATACCAGTAGGAATTTTAATGGAAAAGTCTTTTTACAGTAATTTCCATTATGTTTTTTTTCTCCTGTAATGTCATTCAACCACACTGATTATACCAGTAGGTTTTGCTCCAACAGTGACAATAACAAAGTGACTGATGTGATGAGTTCCATTGTAAGTTGTGATTTTTTCCCCTGGAGGTATGAGGTTGCATTTTGAATTTGATGTTTTGTGTGTAATGTACCTACAGTAGGCACTGAACACACTCTGATCTCATCACTGGCATACCGATCATGACCAAATTGATACATTCTCGCCGAGGATCAAAAGAAGAGGCATGATTGATGTGCGCTTTGAAATTTGCACAGGCTGCATTTGCATTGTGAGGCTTAACAAAACCAGCTTTCACAAATCTTGATGAAAACGTGGGCTGCTGCTGGACATTATCGCATAATGATGCAAAAGCTCAATATAAAGCCTAATTATAATCCATAATTTTGTCGCAGGCTGCTCTCTCATACAAGCCACGCTCTGTTCGCTCTTCTTTTTCCTTTCTCTATCACTCATAGTGGTATAATCAGTGTGGTTAAATGATCTCAGTTGAACACAATTTGACCTATATTACCCTGTTCATCTCCAGCTGTGAATAAACAGCTTATGGGTGAAGAATGGCCTTTCCAAAACCGTTCAGAACAAACAAATAAAAGAAAGCATTGCTTAATCCGAGCTTGCTGTGCGAAACATTAACCCGTATCTGTGTGGCCCAGAGAAGAATGGTTTTATGCCCTGCGCCATTAAGCGGTGGGCGGAAGTGGTGCAAAACTGATTTCCTGCAATAGGCCGAATAGGCTAGGTTTTTAACTACAATTCAAAATATTGGGCAGAGCTTTTTAAATGACCAGTCAGGCAGCCTGCTCAGGTCAACTCAGTGCTCTATCACATCCAGTGACAATCCCATACAGTTGCTACAGGCATACTGGACTGTATACCAGTAGAAACTGAATTTGATTGTCACCTAATTTGTCACCTAAAATGGCTGATTGGCCATTTCAATCATGTATAATGAGTGAGTGATCCTTTCAATCACTTAGGCATCAACACTTTTGGAGCAAAACAATGTATCTGCAAAATGGTAACTTTACAACTTTTTAATGTGTTTTTCGTTTTCTGTTTCTAATGGCCCATTTACAAAACAGCTAGTGCTTTCAATTTATGTGAAAAAAAAAAAAAGTGCACAAAAATGGAGATGCGAAGTTTTGTTCCGACAGTGACAATGAATTACATCAGTATAAGTAAAAAGTAAAAGTTAATATATTCTTTACAAACACAGAAAACTGCATTTCTTTGTGATCAATGGAGTTTATGCTGGAATCCAATATTAACATTAAACACAGAACACATGTTAATGCGTCAGACTACCGTTTCACTTGCATAACATTACTGAATCTTCATGGTATGCATAGATTAGATAAAATGTCTTTTTTTTTGGTTTAGCTTAAAAATGCATAAAACAGGCCGTTGTTGTCAACAGACATCTGCTGAAACCCGTTTGAAGGTGGCCGCTATAGCAATACTAAAATAACAATGACATACTTCATACATAATTACATGGGGTGCTTCATTAGTCCTGTTTAGCCGAATTAAGTACTATTCATTATTATACTCATAGTTTTTAGTAGTTTTTTCCCAGTTATCGTTTATGGTCATGGCTTTTTTTTAAAGTCTTCATTGTTTTGCTGTGATGAATTCCAGCACCCCACTGAAGCATTTACAAAAGAAAAAAAAGGAACAGCACTTTACCTCCCGTACACCTCTCCCGCCCACACAGATTCGGATACTGTTTGCACTGAGAGATTTTTACAGTCAGAAGTCCTGTACAAATTCAGAAGCAGGACACGGTAACCCACACACAGGGCAGACAGATGCAGAGGTGGTTGTTATATTTACTGAGGTGGTGTGGATGAGGGATGAGGGATGAGGGATGAGGGATGAGGAATGAGGGATGAGGGATGAGGGATGACGAAAGGAGACATGAGGATGCTTAAGGCACAAGGAGTTGTTATGCTATTATCATCTCAGTTGACAGAGTAATTCACTAGAGGAGCTGTGTGAAATACTATTTTTATCTGTATAATTAAGCATTAGAACACAAGAGGGAGAGACTTTGTCTTATGCCTGTGACCAAATCATGTCCTTGATGTAATTCGTGATGACACATGACCCCAAGTGTTCTGTTTCTTTTCAACAGCACTGTAAAGCAAAGCCTCCACAAGTGTGTCATCACTGTCATATCAAAACTTTGAATTTCATAGTAAAACTCTGCTGTAGCTGATACTTTACTTGTGTACACCATGCCACTTACAAAATTCATTTAATTTAAACCATGCATTTAGTAGAAAGAGTTTTTTATTCGTTAGAGTCAAAGTTTCTGTTTTTAAATCGTTTGTGCATCATAGTAAAACCATTTCCTACATTAGTGATAAGACTGCAGCAATCACTGAACATGAACTCAAGCAGGACATGTCCCGCCCCCACAGCTGAAAGTGAGATTTTAATTGGTTCTGCGCCTAATGGGTGGGCAATGTGATGATGTTTAGTGTTATAATAAATTACGTCAAATTACGTGCTTTTTTGAGCATACTGGGATTATCGTCCGTACTTAAGGAAAGGTTAAAACTGACTGCAGCATTTCACCATCACATGATGATGATGGGTAATGCAAGCCGTGTCTGTTTCAGTTGTCCAGTCTCAGCCCTGGTTCGGGAGGTGCAGAGCCTGAGGGTCGAAAAGCAGAAGAGTAGATTGAGTAGACTCACGCACTAAGAATAGCTTTTTATCAATAGCTGCACCTCGACTATTATTAGTGTGGAAATGCTATGGGGATGGTAGGGGTTAATGGCCTATCTCACACATGCACGCATGCACTCACACAGATGTACACACAGAGAGAGAAAAAAACGGCAACTTACTCCTTATGTCTTTCGAAGTTCTTATTGCATTTCTGACCCTGCTCTTCTTCATTAGCACTATTCACATGTCATATACATGGAATAGCTCTGTAACATTAAGCTATTCTAAGTCTGATCTGTAACAGGCAGTAAGAGCAAGTAGCTGTCTCAGGTTCATTTTAGATGAGTCATGTGGCTTAACAAGCACTTTTTGACAACTTTGACAGTCACATGTGCAATAGCACTCGTAGCCTGAGCTAATTAGGCCAACATCTGTGCCTGTATGCGACGTGTATGTGCACTCACATGTAGTTCTAAGAGCAGAATCACAGCCTGGGAGCTATAGGAAACACTTATTGGCCGCATATCGGATTAGCATCGACCGCTCTGTTTTTACCAGCTTGAGTTTTATAGGCAATTAGGCCCCCTTTTCTATGTGCACTGTGTTAAACAGGTTAGCTCCGAACTGATTAAATCTGTGACAGTACATACGTGCGGTGAGATGCTGGTCTCACCCGTTTAATAAATATCCCTCTAACACACATGCTTTTCTACCTACCTGTAAATTATATTACCTTGAAGTCATGCGTCCTGCAGGGCAGCAGATAGCCTCCCAGGTCATTAATGCAGTCTGCCTGGACCAGTCACCATTAGAAGATAACTGGAAAGCACACCACTTTGCTGGCCATGTTTAGTGAAAACAAGTCAGCTTCATTAGCATGACTGGCCCTTGGGTTGTTAGGAATTCGTTGCTGTGATCTCATCAGAGGTGCAGATATAAAGAAGACCAGATCACATCATAAAATTTGTTCCCCCTAGAATTTATTTCAGGCCAAGTGAGCCTGGCCCACTTAATGGTAAGGGAAACACTGATAGATGCAGGTTACATACATATACACTTCACATACACCGAGCAACTCCACACCTCGCCCAGCAGGATATTACATAATTACATAGCTGTTGTATGTAATATTACATCAGTTTTAGGGTAGTCTTAAGTCATGGGCTGCTGGCCTCAGACTAAGTGCTTTTTCTTTCCTTGCTAGTTTATATGTGCCTTTGCCTGCTTCCTGAAGGAAGAGGCTCAAACAAAGGGAAAGTTGGGTGGGTATAAATACTAAAGAAGAGCTACTTAAGAGTAATTTCTTTTTGAGCAGATTACATAATTGGAAGTGGTGGATGGTGTAGCGGGTCACAGGCAGTCATTTCAGACCGTTGGCTCATTCTATCTGTCTGGTTTATTTGTCAAAGTGAGTAAAATTGGGCTTGTCACATCTCTTAGTAAATGCTTCCGAACACCAGAAGCTGTTTCATTGATTATTTATGCCTAGCAGAGCTTTTTCTTGACCTGAAGCCATTTATGCTTTATTCCCATCTAAGAATGTAAGTTATTACTCAGTACAGCTTGCATCTTCCACTGTTGCATAGAAATGCAGCTGCCTTTGTGGATGAGTAAACAATCGTTCTGGCTCAAGCAGCATTTTACAGGCCTCAAATACTCAGTATTTCAACAAAATGACCTGTAAAATGATAAAATTCAGATCTTTTTATTCATGATATATAATGGAACAGAGATACTTCTGTTTCATTCAGCACAGACTAAGCATAGACACTCATATTCATCACAACTTGAGCCTTTGCAGGTGAAGTATAAACTACATTAAGATCCAGCTGAATCACACACACCCTCATTCTTTACTGCTCTAAACTACAGTTTAATATTGATTCTCTGAAAGGTGATGATGTTGTTGTGTTAATAGCAGAGCAGCTCCCGTGTGGAGGAGGCTTTTCTTTCATACAGTAGTAGTAGACTGTGACAATAAACAAATGTGCTTTGTGTTCTGTCAAGTTTGAAACATGCTATAAAACAGTTTCATTAGAAAACACAAATGTGATAAATAAGCTAATATTTCTGCCTGAAACAGCCACATAATGGAACTGAGTCAGAGGCTGTGCGGACTGGACGCATGGCAGTATGTAGATTAAGGATCAATGTTCTTATATTTAAGTCTCTGCTGTTTACCAGGCTCTTATCACACGTTTTGCACTGAGCATTTTTATCGCCTGCTAATTTAAAGAACTCCCACATGTGATTCTGTAGGCATCTCTGATCTTTTAGCTTTAGTGCTGAATTCTAAAGCGAGGTGACTAAATGTCTGTTGTGAATTTAATGCATTTAATCAAATCAGACATAATTACTTATATTAACAATGATCCTATCTGAAGGCTTTTGCTAATTATATTTATATTATTCTACAATGTTGTTTCATTTCTGAATACCGGAAAAAATAAAGAAATTAATACCAGTATGTTTAAATGATTAAGGGCAGTGCTAGCAAACAGTTATGGAAATGTGATCAAAGATTGATTGCAACCTCCAGAACAGAGATTGTATGATGATTTTCCCAGAATCGCTTCCATTGTAATCTAACTCGCAAATGTTCATTTCAACAGTTATTTTATTGTTTTGGTTTGATGTCGCTCCATCAAATTCAGAATTTGCTTTGCAACTGGCATCAAATGTAACTGTGTCCATGGTGAGCCTTTGTGTTTGCCGTTTAGAGTAAAATGAAAGAGCAACACTGAGTCACCTGCAGTGGAAAAGCTCAGTATGTGAAATCCGTGGTGTGCCTGAAAGAAATTTGTCTGTGAAAGACGCTGTTGGCTTCTCACTTCATCTCCCACCTCCTGACACTGGCATGAATATGTCTGGTCACATGACATCTGCTATCAGTACTGTGCCTCCTCTCAAGCACACTTCACACTTCACATATGTTTTTTTGTTAAAAAGATGCATTCTTTGATGCGGACATGGGAATTTATTTTAACCCCAGTGAACATGCTGATTTTTTTCTCTCATCTTTGTTATTAGATTTTTGTGCATACTTTTTTGCATATTTTGGATGCCACTTTTGCTGAGAGATTTTTCACTTTTTGGAGATGTTTTGTCCTTGTGATCCTGTCATGACAGCTTTGTTTTGCATAGATCATTAAATTATAAAATTATAATATTAATGATTTCCCACAGACATCTATTGCTGTATTCCTCCTCGATAAAAATGGAAAATGCACTGTTCATTATAATATGTGAGGCATGCATGTGGCTTTGAAACTCACTGCTTAGTCGGGCAGTTTGAAGTTTATCCAGCGGGGTAGTCATGAAAACTAGCAGGATCTAACAAACACATATTTGCAGTAACAACTTTAAAAATGAGGTGAAACAGTTTATTATCAAAAGATGTTGAAGACTGCATAGATTATAGGACTAAGCTGCAGCAGAACATGTTTGTGTGTTTTACTGTTGTCACTCAGGGATGCCCAGACATTTGGTGGATGGAAGTTCTTAGCACCCATTCCTGCAAATGTTATGATTGGTTATTCCAAATAACCACATTATTCAGTAACATGTTTTCTTAATGAAATGATCAGTGCTTTATTGGCTGAGTCTCTACTGCCATGGTGATGCGTGTATCCACGACAGGTATGCGTCACTGAGGTTCAATTTCCATATGCAGTCGATGCAGCACCAGGGGGAGGTACCTTAGAGTGAAGCATTGGTTCCAGGGCTGAAAATGCGCCTCACCTTGTTGAAATGTGTCTTTAAGAACTGCCATATAAAACCCGGGGATTAGACACAATGACCGAGAGTGTGAGGATATAAAGGTGTGTTTTTGTGAGGATATAAAGCTGTGTTTTTGTGCCATAATTGTTGTAACTGCAGTGAATAGATCTGCCCTTACTCCTGAGCAGAGATTAGCATGAGATGTTTGGTAAGTGTGCTATGAAGTGGTGTTTGTTAGGGTGTTAAGTGGCGCTCTACAGCACTCACTCAAGAGGGCCAGCCTGAAAGCCCAGTTCTCAGACACCATACACTGAGTATTTTTCCACCCCTGAGCTAGCTTCAGCTGCACAATACTCAAACTCTTGTCACACACAAAATACCACCAGGGTCGCAGGACCTAGAGGTGCCTGAAAGGGCTGCAGATTTGTTTTTGTTGTTTTTTCAACTACAACCGAGTTTCATTATTTCATTGATTTCAAATGTTGTGATCATAGGGATGCTTTCATGAATACATTTTTTCCCCCTCAAACTGGGGAAGAAATGTTTGTTTATAAAATCAGTGTTTGAATTTTTGAACAGCAAGCCAGTTTATTGCATTATGCTAATTTATATAAAGAATCCCAGAAGCCAGAATATCTCATGATGAAAATGTGCAATCAATAGTAAACAGGCTAATTTACATACAGTATGACAGATAAAAGTTTTAGTCTTTGAATTACTGCTAATTTAGATTAATTACAGCTGAGCTCGATTGTCCTTCTATCTTTTGCATGGGTTTAAGTGCCGCTGACACTGAGCACAGACAGCCATTACGCGAATTGAGTTTCCATGAGCTTCTCCCCGCGCCAGGCTGAAAAACAGGGGCTTGACTTGCGTCATCAAAAAGAGGACCGCTGATGTCAGTGCGGCTTTGGGCCCTGAGGTTGGACCCTTGGCCCCGACTGCTGTGTAAACAAACAAGGGGCCGTGACCTTGCTTGCTGCCCCACCTGCTGTTGTCTGAACCCTGAACCCTGTTAGACACTAAACAAACTGAGCTCCCTCTTTGTGTTCCCCAGCAACATTTAGAAAAAATTGAAGCTAAGTAATTATGTCAAAATCTATTCCAGTATCTTACCTTGGCATCCTGAGATTTAAACAGAAGTTTACGCGGCTTTATTCTCACCCTTTGCAACAAAATCCGTCGCTGTGTCTTTGGGCCATTGCTCCCAACAATATGTACATACATATTTATCTATACATATACCCAAACTTATATTTATTTATATTCATTTTTGTACATTATACTTTTCTTTTTTATATTATATTGTTGCATTATGTAGTTTTTATTTCTGTAGGATAGACTGCTTCTTGTTTTGTTCTTTTGCTGCTTGTAACAATGCAAATTTCCCACACCTGGAACTAATAAAGGGTTATCTTAAGTTCTTATCTTATCTCTTAGTATAATAAAACCAACCCATATTCAGTAAATAATAGATTGTGTTATTAATAATGAAAAAAAAAGTAACAGGACTAAGGACTAAGACATGTAGAAGGAAAGACATGACTGCAACTACCATGGCTCAGAGGAAACTGCCTCTCTGAGTTTATTAAAAAGAGACTGCTGTTAAGATCATTTTCCTGTTATATAAATAAACAATAGCTAGGCTTAAAGACACTTACAGTGAGGGGAAACAAGTGGAATAAGGGGAAACAATAAGTAAAACAAGGTGTGCATGTGTGAGAACATATGGTGTAGAATGCATCTTTATGTGGCCACAGATTGCACACGTAGTCCATGTTAAACACAGTATATACAATTTTCTTAACCAGAGCTGAATTACACCCCTGGAGAATGTTTTGGTGGTCAAGAATTTATCAACACTCTCTCTTCATATCTGAACGTTTCTATTCTGTTTTGTCTCTAGCTTAATAATGACTCTTCTACTTTTTTTTACACCTTAAGCCACACTGGCAAGAAGAGGTGAGCGGTGCTGCCCAGTGTGTGATGAACTGAGGTTTTAGTAAATTGAGTGTTAAATTGAGGTGTATTTTAAGCACATACTGCAATTGCATCAAGGCATGTTTTGCACTGCATCGGTGCTTGTACATGCATTAGGCTTATGTCTTTTGACTTTGTATTTATAAATATGAACAAAAACATGTATGCATAAGCATAAACATTGAAAAACAAAAGGGAAACCTAGAGTAAAATATATTCGTATAAAAATAAAAAGTTCTACATTTTAATACTGCAGAAATGTTCTCATGTAAATTACACGTGATGTCATTATAAAAGATGTTACCACAGCAATCATGATGAACATGAAGGAGTTTCCTAAAACTTTCTAGGATAACACAAATAGAACAGTTTTGCAGTTATTAAGATTTGGAGATAAAAGGATTGTGCGTATGATCCCAAGAACACTGTACCCACAGTGTGGAGGAAGTATGGAGGTGGGAGCATCATGATTTGGGGCTGCGTCTTTGCGAACAGTACCGGGGTGTTACATGTCATTAAAGGAAACATGAATTGAGCAACATACAGTAAAATAGTAGAGGAGAATTTAGTCAAGAAAGAGATTAATATTTCAAGACAATGACCCCAAATATACAGTGGAAAACATGTCAAGAAAGAAAAGGTCAAGTGTTTGCATGGCTTAGTCATGCTCCTGACTTGTCAGGATTCAAAATTCCATCAGAGTCCATCAGAGTCCTCATAACCCTGAGCCATAGAAGACAGTTTGTTGAGGGGAAAGAACCACAATGCTGCAAAAATCAAATTACTCCTTAACACACATGTCCCAAACCTGTAGCTGCCAACAATGGTTTTATAATAAACTACTAATGTTATTCATTTGTGTGGCGACACACGTTTTTCCCTATTCATTTAATTTCTCAATGTGTTTGTGTATAAATATGCATACATACTTTTATATCCATATTTAGTGGATGTGTACTCTAGAAGTTTTTTAAATAACAGAAATAACAGGTTCTGTAAATGTGTTTTTTTTTCTCTTTGAGAAATCTCTTTTTCCTTCATACAAACTCCTAGATCAAAAAACATCTAAGAAAGAAACTGCTGGATTCTGGAACTTCTACTCTGAGGACAGCACCTTTGTACCTTTTGATCCTGTCATTTTTGCTTTGAGAAAATCAAATTTTAAGGGAAAATCATGTTGTTCAACCTCCAGTGACCTGCATTGGGATTGTCCAGGGAATTGTTAGGGTCTTGTCGGTGTTACGCTTAATTTCCCGCATTTGTACATGCTCACTGAACAGGTGGAGAGCTTGAAATAAGCCCATGCAGTGAAGCTACAATTTATCTGCTTAATTAGCCCCACTTCAGTCAAGGTGACATCTACCTGCATCTGTTTGCACTTTGACCTGAAAGAAATGAAATGCCCTTTGACTGTGTACAGGATTACGTATAACATTAATGGATGCTGTGCGCATTATATTGACATGCCTAGGTGTGATAGAAACATACACCAATCCACCATAACATTAACCCTTTCCTGCCTGTGCAGAGAGGTACGAGATGCATCTGTTCTTTAAAATGACATGCATGGTGATGATGTTTGAAACGACATTCTCCTCCCAACCATTTCTAAGAGTGGCACAAATATGAAATGATTTTCCATCACAAACATTTTAACCTATAGTAAACTGGAGCTTAGTTTGTCAGCTTCATGGGGTGGCTTTCAGATTTGAAATTGGTGATTGCATGCCTGATAAACGACAGTTTCAATCATTCAAATTGTTTTTCGAAATTTGAGTGGGCTGGCAGGAAAGGGTTAAAACCAATGACAAATATAATTGATTATCTTGTTACAATGGCATCTGCCATGGGTAGGATGTATAAGGCAGCAAATGAACAGTCAGTTCTTGAAGCTGATGTGCTGGAAGTAGGAAAAACGAGCCAGCATAAGGACTTTGACAAGGGCCAGATTGTGACAGCCAGACGACTGGCTGAGAGCGTCTCCAAAACAGCAGGTCTTGTATGGGGGATTGCGCCAACCAAAAGTGGTTCAAGGAAAGACAACGAGTGACAGGGTCCTAGATGCTCAAGGCTCATTGTTGCTCGTGTGGACCAATGGCTAGTCCATTTGGTCCAGTCCCATAAAGGAGCTGTTGTAGCACAAACTGCTGAATTTCATGCTGGCTATGGTAGAAAGGTGTCTGAGCACACAGTGCATCACAACTCGCTTCTAAATCCTTCAGATCCCCTCGCCTTAATCGGATCGAGTGTATGGGATGTTCTGGACAAATTAGTCCAGTCAATGGAGGACCCACCTTGCACTTAAAGGATCTGCTGCTAATGTACTGGTGTCAGGTACCAACGCACACCTTCTTCAGGTCTTGTGGCATCTACACCTAGACAATCCAGGGTTGTTTTAGCAGCACAAGGGGAATCTAGAATCAGCGAGTTTTAATGTTATGGCTGATCTGTATACTTAGAAAACATGCAAAGTCATTACTTGCCCTGGGCGGATACCATTATAGGATTGGTATTAAACTGATGCTTACATTGACTTACTGAGCGCTGTGATATTTAGAAAGTGCTAATTTTTGCAGTTCCACTACATGGTCATCAGTAAACAATAGAATGACTAACCATCACAGCAATCAGTGTGTGTTTTGTTGTTGTGATCACTGCAGGCCAGCTTAACACTGATAACACAGATATTCATTAACTTTTGTGGCATCTCCCTGTATGTTAATAGATTTTGCTAAGGTGCTGAGATTCTCTCTTTTTCTCTCTCTCCCTCTCTCTCTCTCCCTCTCTCTCTCTCAATGACTGTCTCATACTGTAAGGCTATGCTTGAACATATGACCTGCCTAATTAAAAGAAACATAAACAGGTCTTGAGCTATTTTATTCCTTGCTCTCATGCATGCATGAATGCTCTGCTTTGCATCACGGCATGCCGTCTGGGCTCTCTGTGCATTGGCTGAAGCAGGCCAGGGATGCCTTGAAATATCTGTCTCGCCCCGACCACTCTTGTCAGGTTTGGTTGGATTCAGATGCCGTTTCTCGATTATGTTCCGGGCCTGGAGCGGTTCATATTTTCCAATCGGGTTCTCACAGGCTGCCTCACACTTCTAACAGATTTTACCCTGCCTACATCTTACAATAGCATGAGAACAGCACGTTATGTAATACTTATCCAGAGTAAAAAAGCTTGAGATATTGTTTTAAAAACTATACTTTATAAATGTATTTATTAAAGCAGGTTTTAATTTTCACTGACAATATTCTGTCAGGTTTTATTTGACACATTGGGTAAGGGCCAGCCTGCGTCTGTTTTTCAGACAGAATTTTCTTGAGTTTGGGTCAGTTTTGGACTCAAAACTTGGTGATGAAGTTTTGGGTTGGGTCAGGCTCTGATGAAAAGTTATTGGGCTGTATTGGGTTTGGGCCATAATTTTAGGCTCAATTAAAGGTCTACCCAAATGTAGAGCAGGGATGTCCAGTTCTACTTCTACTGAGTCAAATAATTCAACATAGCTCAAACAGCTGCCAAACCTGAATCAGAGATCCAGGTAACTCTTTGCCATGTTTTAGAAAGTAGCAGAAACTTTTCTTTGGTTATGGGTCTAGTATTAGTCTTATACTGCACACTTGCACACTTTCACAGTGTAACTTGACCATGGTAGTCTAATTTTGAATTTGTTGAAATGAATGCAAATTTAAAAAAAACATTGCGTTGTAAATCTCAGCAGTTTCTATAGAAAAAGCTGCGGCATCTGTATCTTCTGATGCTCAAGATTTCAGTATTAGTAATAGAGAAAAAGAGGTATCCTATCATCTTTACAAATATTCCAAATCTGTGGACTAAGAGGTTTTTTTTCTGATTGTAGTTCTGGAAGGTTTAGTTTATTATTGCATTAAGCTAAACCCCTTAAAAGTAATTTGAGCCATCAAGATTCGACAGAAGGATAAAAAATGGCAGAATTCATCTACCTTGGAAGGAACTTGGGTTTCAAGCTCCCTTTCTCATAACAGACGCTTTACTTTGTTTTGTGCCTTGACCCCACTGGCTTAATGATCCACAAAGGTGATAAAGTGTTCACTTTTTCAACAAAAAGATACAGAACTCAAAAAGGCAAAAACAAAAGCACAGTGCAATAGAGCCAATTACCTCTGAGGGAGGATTTAGGTGGACACCAGTGACCTTCTCTATAAACTTTTTTGCACACCTCCAGCTGCTTCACCTCACCTTGTTGAATCACAGTTTGTGGATCTCTGTGAAAAAGTAACCTCCTGCTGTCTGTTTGAAAAGTTTGGGCTCCCTCACTGTAGAGCGGGCCTATTTTTTACCCACTCCAGCATGAAGTCTGATCCTTCAGATTGTCATAGACAACATCTGAAAGTACACAAGGTCAGACACAGTCAAATGGAAATAGATTGGTTTGGAACGAGTGATTGTTCATGCGGCTTGGCACTGTACCAACATCAGCTTGTAGTAATATAGACTGTGTACTGAGGTCTCCCCTAGTGCCCTTACCTTACTGGAAGGCGTAACCCATTCACTATTGTTTGAAACCATTTGTATTGTGGGGGTGACTACTTTATGCTGATGTATTTTTCGATAAGGTTCTTGTGGCTGGTATGCACAGCTCTGGGGACACTAGCATTCATCATTAGCCACTGTCCTTTTAAGAATATAGTAAATCATTTGGAAGCTGGCATGATCTTGCCCTTTCTTTACGTTTACCATTTGATTATTTATTTGCGTCCTGTGTACTTTGCTAAAGGACAGATAACAGAGCTTTAGAGGAAAGTCGTATTGTGTCACCAGGGACTACAAGCGTCCCTGAAGCGCTGTGAACAAATAGGTCCAAAATAATGACAAAGGTTAAAGAACCTGAGGCAAATTTGCAGTGTTTACACAAGCATGTGTGAAAGCATCTTGCAGGGCACGGAATAATATATCTGCAAGAGTAGTACTGTCTGAATCAGAGAGAGAGAGAGGGAGAGAAAGAGAAAGAAAGCGATACAACAATCTACCATGTGGATGAAGAAAGGGAAAAAAAAGGTTAGACTGTCAAGTCAAGGAAAATGGCAGATACACAAAGCAGGAATGGAAATTAAGGAGCATGAGGGTAACGGAGATAAATTACTTAGGTTCATTTAAGGGCTGAACTGTAGTAGTGCAGGGCTGTAGAGCTGAACTGTAGCATGACTCCACTCCTCGACTCCTCGAGTTCAGTCACTTTAGCACAGCAACCCAGCACCACCTGAACATATAGTAAAACAAAATACAACATCTGTAACATCTGCCGCTGGACTGGGGACTGAACTCATGTCAGAGAGTTTGTTAGACCCAACAATCAAACCCATGTCGTTCAGAAGGGTAATAACAAGCAAACTGGTTGAGTCACCAGGGGACCTCAAAGAGAGGTGAACTGGAGGCTCTATTATTAACTATGGTATATGGAATAAAAAAATACAAATAAAAAAGTAGAAGAGGGAATAAACAAGAAACAGGAGGAAAAGAAAGAGGTGTGAAAGGGAAAGAAAACTGGGTGAAGCAAGTTAACTAGAACAAAATAATAAATACGGCAAAGAAGAAAAGATGCGAGCACAAAGGAGAAAGAAACCAGTAATTATAAACAACAACACTGAGAAAACTAAAAGAAAGCGAACAAGGGCACTGGGAGAGAAGTGGAACGGGGTCGTGAGAAGGCAGCCAAAGGAGGGAGAGGTAAATGGTAAGGGGACGGGAGCGAGAGAATATGAGGGAGGGAGCGAATGGCGGAAATTAAACAGGGCAGACAAGAGGAGGCTTAATACAGAAAGTGCCATCTACATTAACAAAAGGAAAGAAAACTAGACTTATGGGGATGAAAGGTGGTGACTATTAATATGCGGAGAGTATTAATACACAGAGAATGGTGAAGCAACTGGAGGCCCAAGAATGACAGCCGATGAGGAAGATGTGAAGGAGGTTTAAAGGTAATCCAGCGAAAGGCTGGAAGAAAACTCGAAGGACATGGAATAAAGTAGGTTATGATTTACACCAGAATGAGAAGAATGAGAACGGGAGGTCTTTATATGACGCCTAATAGGAGAACATAAGTGGATGAATAGAAGGTAACAAAGGGAAAGGTACCTCACCCTTGTGGTATCCAGGTGTACTACTACCCAGGATGTCACAGCATCAAATTGTTAGTCAAATCTGAAAATTTGTCCGACTACCTGACGATGCTGATGACGATTCTGATATCATAGTGCATGTATAGTGAAGGCCTTAGTTACTTTAGGATTGGCCAGTGAGTGAGCATTGGGTTTCGATGTGTTAAGTCTATGTAGGCCCTTTATAATGATTGGCCATATTTTAAACTGTAAAATGTGCCTCTGTTTCTTGCATAGCTTTGGTAGGTTTTCCCTGTGCGATCAGAAACTACCGGTTTAGATATTAACACGGTCACTATGGTTCCTTATCGATGGAATCACTGTCTGCTGCCTTTACAGTCATTATCTTATGTAAAATGAGGCTCTGGCTGTTTTTTTTTTTTTTTCAAATTGGACTCCCATAAAAGCTACTTTCTTTCTGTGCAATAGCTCTGTGTAAAAGGGTTTACAGAAATGGTGCAGACATTACAGAAGGATGTCTGTGTCATGTCTGTTGTGTACTTTATTCATGTCACAAGCCTTTTTCTCAACATCCTTTCAACTTTTGGCATTTCCATTTCCTTTTGTTTCAGAGTTCTCATGACACTCCATCCCTGCTGAGAGCTGGTATGTGGTAGACTATTGGAGAGATGAGTGCTTGGACACCTATCTTCAACAAAGTCACGACTGAGCGCTCCCAGCAGCAGGCTCGGGTTTGATTAACACGAGCCTTATCGTGCTGTGGAAGGGATTACTGTGGCGGTCACTTTAAAACAAACACTCCGGGGCAGTGTAATGTCTTTTCTGACACGGACCCAGACCCAGCAGCAGCACTGCTAGTAGGACTGAGGCTTGCTTCTAGCTATTCCAGTTGTCAAGGTTCACGTTTTTTTGAAGTAGGAACAGAAATGTCTTCACATACAGTCTCATAGAAGAGTGTTGCCACTTTCAGAAATGCCACAAGAGGCAAGAACCCTGTCGCACTTGTTAGTACCAATCTATGGGTACCACTGGCTAACACAGTTCAGTGATTACCCTGCTCTAGCACGTCAAATAATTGTCGAGACCTTTGGAAAATTGGTGGCCTTTTTCTTCAATAGGCAGGCAGGAGTTCAAGCAGAATTTCTCAATGACTAATTGGACTTTTTTGAAAATGGGTGTGGACCACAGCTGTTTTGTGAGTGAAGCTCATTAGATTTGAGACTCAGTGTTTTTCTTTATTTTCTCCTCCTTTATAATTGCAGTGCTAGTTGTAAAAGAAGTCTTTCATGTTGTAGACTGTTATGTAGGCCACAGAGAAACAAAGCTGTTGTGCACTGAATTCTTCTCACAAGCAATGAGGCTGAGCACTGGTCTCAGTTACACTGCTGTTCAAAACTTTGGAATCACTTGCCATATTATTTTTTTCTTGTGATTTTATATACAATAGTAACTTGGTATTACTATGTGAATTTAGATGGCTTGTTCAGCAAAAGATGTTTTGTTCTGTAAAATGGAGGGAATTAAATAAACGATACACTATAATTACCTTTTGACATTATTTTTCATTAAGCTGTCGGCCTCAAGACTTGAGCTCCACTTTTGAAATGTGTTGAATTCTGCAGATTAATTTTTGTTAGTACTTCATTCTCGATGACGTAAAGCTTTTTAATTTTCCTTCACGAGTCTTCTGCAGCTGTGTTCATCATAGCTTCCAACTTTCTAGTGTTCAGCCAATTATTTGAAGCCTATAAAGTTGCAAGTGTATTCGTGTAGCACATTGATAAACTAAAGTATGTCGAAAGAAGGAAATTGAAAAACCACCGAAAGCATTCATTTTTCACAAGACTGGCATACTGGAATATTTTATACACATGTCTGCATCAAATTTGGTTTTAGATTATTGAAAACAGTAATTTCAAACTTGATTGATAATATATCTATATTGCAGTATATTATTGCTACAGCTCCCATTACGGTATTGCCACTGCTCTACTTCATCTGTCCACTGCAGTTACTTCAACTGGCACTTGTCAAGGAGATCAACAAAGAGACTTTGTTGACAGCCTTCGTTTGCTGGTGCCACTGTTGTTGATTCCCTTTGAATCTCTTTGACACTTATTTTGCATTACTTCAATCAGACAGTGAATTTCTGGCTTCTTTGTTATCACTGTTCTAGCGTGCATTCTTCTCTTACCACAGTCCAGACTTGGTTAAAATGAAAGCCTGCACATCAGGGGCGTCAGAAGCATTTTTAATGTGAGGGGGACGCATCGGTCTACGCGTGGGGGCGGGGTTTGGACGTGGGCGGGGTGAGGTGCGGGGTTTGGGTGGGGGCGGGGTTGCTGCGTGCTGCAAAGTCTCGTCCTTTTAGGGGGTGGGGGTGTTTGGAAACC
>JBBIGA010000138.1:2528388-2539668 GCA_037576975.1 Alestes dentex | reverse complement strand
CATTAACACAAAAGTCGAGTCGACGCCCTGAGAGCATGTGTTTTTTTCTCTCACTCTGCCCTCGCTTGTGTACACAATGCAGTCTCTGCCTCTGATTGGCTGATGCTGACATGCGTTCCTTGGCTTAACCAGTTATTATAGTCCCTTCATAAAAAGGGCGGTACCGTTGGCGCGTAGCAAATATAAGTCTATATAATAAGTGTATATTTCATGTATTTCATTGGTGGAAAAAGTAAAAGGTCACATTACATGTCACATGCCATCTAGTCACGACTTTGCTTGGTGGTGCAAGTTAATTCTACAAATCATTCGAATGCAGAATAATATTAACAGTAATGTGGAAAAGAGATGTAGCCAAAATTGCCACCAGCTATTACTGAACTGTTTACACATATTGGTTTGGTGGCAAAATGCCACAGTTTAATAACTCTAAGAAGGCCCCCCTGAGAGACTTTTGCTGCACATGTAGCCCGGATTATGCAACTCACCTTGACAGGCCAGTGTATCTGTACCAAAGAGCTGATAAGCATGAGGCCACACTGGCAAACTAACAGGACAGTAAAATAGCCCTCACGCTTTTGGTTAAAACACACACACACACACACACAGAATCCATTTAAAGGCTAGAATTCCAGCAGCTTTGCACATGCTATTCTACAGGCCTGACACAATTTCTCAATTAAAATATACCTTCTTGATGTTTGTTGACAGAGTTTGCAATAAGAAATAGAACATTTTTAATAATCTAGATAATCTATGTTTGATAGTCACAGTCTGTAATCATGAGGAGCCTCACAGAGGGATAGTTTCTGAATTCTGTACATTGGGCATTTCAGCCGATTCGTCTGCACCACGAAATGGAAAAGATCCCACACACGATCAATTGCAAACTCAATAGTGCTTAGCTTGTGTCTCTCGACCCTCCGGTGAACTGTTGGACCTTGTGACCCCAATGAGCAAAACTCACAAAAGTGATTATTATGTAGTTTAACAGACAGGGATGTTGACACAAAAGGGATGCTCAACCTTTTTTTTGCGTATATGAGGCATATCTGACTCACTGTCTCTCAGACGTTCAGCCTTTGAGATTATTCTCTGATGTTTCTGCAGAACTCCAGTTCAGTTGAACATTTCAGTGGTTTTCTCCCATCAGAACATTCACACTGAGGGGTGCATCAGCATTGTTGAGTGGGGTCTCTTTACTGTAAAAATGATGTTTTAATTGCAAATAATATATTCACAGAATGTAAAAATCTGTTCAGTTTTCTCACAACAAGAAATTCCATTTATTCAAAGACATAAGCTGACTTTTAGTCCAATTATCCTCCATTTCAGTTTACTTCATTTAACAGATTTTAAGTTTGCACCCGTTTTTGACGGTGTGTGGGACTACCTGATTCTAATACTTTCTCACAAGTAATTTGGGCCCAGGAGAGCTAGGTGAGCGCTTTTTTTCGGACAGTATAGTTCTATATACAGTACTGTTCAGAAATCTTAGATCATGATATACAAAACTAGTAAGCTTTTATTTGTTAAAACATTTTCTTATGCAGAATGAACACTAACAATATAGTTTGGTCATATGTGCATTAGTGTGTTAACTGGGAAGGCCAGTATTTACAGTGATCATGTTTTCTGGGTCAGTCCTTCATGGTTGAAGGAACTGAACACATCCATGTGATGGGCATAGAGCAGCAAGAGGTTGGGAACCAAACATGCATTCTTCTTGTTAAGATCATAACTTAAAAAAGCAAACAAATGTTTTCTTGTATTATTTTGTTTTGTATTTATTTTAACGGTATAGTGTTTTGACTGCCAAAAGACCCTTTTTGCAGAGATTGAGCACATCTGAATGTGGGCCTGTGGCCAAGCCCTGCGTGGTGTTGTGTTTACTGTGGTCTAATGTGCCTGATTCAACTCCGCATTTAGCTAATTATCAAGCTCTTAATTAGGAGGGATTTAACATGTGCAGTGTGATGCGATGGTCACTGAGGAGAAGGACTAGAAAAGACAAGCACTGCTCAAGAGCGAGATATAAAAGACTCCATCACCTGTTGTTAAGTGAAGATGGTTCTTGTTTAGCACGTTACCTGTAGATGCTTAGTCTCACAGTGTGCTTTATGCGGTCAACTACAATTTCATGCAGCGTGGTTTGTCTTTATATACTCAGATATGTTCTCACAAATTTGTTTAGAGTAGACAGGCGGTTTACAGCAATGGTCAGAGTTTACGTTCACAGTATAAGCCTTATCACTCAATTCCTGTTTTTCGCTCAGATCCTGTTTTTTCACCATTTGTGTTTGTAAATGTGTTTTTAGATGACCCATATCTATCTCTATAGTAAACAAACCCTGAATTCACCTGCATGCGCACCTTCTGTTCAAGCCATTCTTATTAAGGTTGCATGACAATGAATGAGCTATGTTTTCAATCTATGATCACATATGCAAGTGACTCAGATCTAATTTTGTGTCCACACAGATCTGAAAAGGTCTGGTCTCAATCACATTAAGGCAAAAAAAAAAAAAAAATCAGGTTCTATGAAGTACAAGATTCTTGTATGTTGGGAGTTTCTAAACCCTTCATGGAGAGTTTTTACATTGTACCAATGCATCCTGCAGGTCTCTGAAGTTATTGCTCAGCAGACCTTTCTAGAACCCGCACAGAAATCGTTAAGCTAAATTTACACGGTGAAGCTTCTATACAATAGTTGTGTTTCAGCGTAAATAATATATAATGCAACTAATCTTGCATGAAAGTTTCACCGTGTAAAGCCAGTTGCCAGTGTCAGCTTGGTGCTGTTTTTTGATACTTCATAAACTCTAGTCGAACTGTTTGGAAATATTGGACATTTTTTCATATTACATGTTCTAAAACTGCACATCCCAATCAAGAGCCCACTGAAAATTGCTATTGAACGCTGTAGCTGCAGATGTAGTATATCCCCCAGTTCTGCCCTGAAAATGAAGCCAATTTGCAGTGAGTGAGAAGTAAGCATGGAGACAGACCCTGGCCAATCCCGAGTCAGATTAGGGCAGTTATGCCGGCAGCGGCTTTCTTAGTCACTTTCCATAGTGTTCTGAGCTCCTGAGCCACTAGGTCAATGTGCTGCAACAATAGACTCAGCATCTCTGAACTATGGTTCACCTCCTTATCAGATCATAGTCCTCTCCCCAGTGAGGACGCCCTTCCGGTCACATCAGCACCCTCAGGGAAGGAATCGCTTTGTTATATTCTCAGATTCTTTTGGGACTAAGCTGTCGTCTCTACACAAAGAGAGAAGATTACATGCAGGGTTTGATCCATCTATTGTTGACGCAGCATAAATGCAGTTCATGCATTTTACACTAGCATTTCCCCAGTGAGTCCTTTCTGAGGTGAGATACGCTTGGAATACTCGCAGAGATTGATGTCAGCTATATAAAGTCTTATATAATTCTGATGTAATGTTACAAAATGGACATTCTGTACAGCTTGTTGCAGCAAGGGCCATTTGCAGAAGCAAAGAAAACTAAAATCTAAATATCTTCAGAAGAACCGCTGGAGAAGGCCAGTACCATTCACTCAGCTACTGACTTAACTCAAGTACAGCAAAGCCACACAAGAAATTAATTGCTATATTTACGCATGACCTCGTACGTACCAGGGCCTTCCATAGTGAAGCACCGTGAGGGTAATCATGAACAGACCCTCCACAGCAGCGACACAATGTGCGGTTGGATGCAGAGAGCTTTGTTTTCTCTCTGATCTCACTTATCATCCCTGTTATGAACAGACGCTAAAGAAAGGAGAGCCCTTGAGCAAATGTTGTCAATGGCTGTTGTGCTGCACTCGTGGGTTAGTTAAAGCACTCTCCGCGTGTCACTGCTTTGTTCTCCTGAGGGACATCATCATCATCATCTGCTGTAATTACGCTTTGGGCTCGATTTAGCGAGTGAGCTGGCAAGTCAAAATAGCGTTCACATTTTGAAAGTGGAATCAAAACAGTAAAACGGCTGAGCTTTGTTGACAGGCTCAGTCATCCCGAGGGTCATCAGCTGGCTGTATTTTGGGTTCGGGTCCCAGCTGTTCCATGTGATACCTCCGGCTTAAAGGTTCCCCAAAAACACAACTGGTCTTTGGTAAATGGATAGTTCCGGTTCTTAAACCTGATTGTCTGAGAAACATTCCATGTCTGTGCCTTACTTTTAGAGAACCTAACTGAATTAAAATCAGTGACTATTTTTGCAGCTAACTGTAATGTCTTGCACAATAATGAACACTTGCTAAATCTAAAACAGAAACTGGATGACCTGAAACTTGACCATAGATTGATACGCCTATCTGTGTAGGCTTTAGGTCATGTCTTTAGATGGGTTAATGAAATAAAAGTTGAAAATACCTGGGGATACCCGGGAAATGAACTCAGGACGAGGTGTGAAATTAGGCTTGGCAAAGAGGCCAACGGTAGAACAGATAAGAAAGAAGGTACAGTGTAATGTGATCTAAGCATTCATTTTGTCTTGGATAACAACGAAAAAGCATCCTAAGAGCCGACTCGTTCACAAATGGCACATCACTGGTGGGAATGCCCTGCGAGGTGTTGAACTCAGTGCTATTTGTGCTTATTGTGTTGCCAGTCACCTCATGCCTGTGAGCCTGCAAGGGCCTGAACAGCCACATGCTCATGATTGCCCTGCCCTTTTCAGAAGAAGCTCCATGAACCATTTGCCCTCTCCTGCTCCTCTAATTAAATCAAAAACCCAGTGTGCACATCGCGGTGAGCTTGCTTCGGCTAGCAGTGGTCCTGATTACATTAAATCGGTGCTGCATTAGCAAGGTTCTGCACGGCAGGATTGGGCAGGAAGAATTTTTCTCTCTTTCTCTCTCTCTGTTTCCTCAATTTCTCTCTTTCTATCACTCTCGACCCCCCCCCCGCCCTGTCTCTTCTCGCTCTCTTTCTCTGTCTCTCTCTACCTCTTTCTTCTTGTTGCTCTTTCTTTCTCCATCTTTCTCTCTCTCTCTCTCTCTCTCTCTCTTTCTCTCTTTCTGCATCAGTCTCTCTCTCTCTCTCTCTCTGACTCTCTCTGTCTCTCTTTCTGTTTAAGCTGGAGGGGTTTTTCTCCCACATAGTTGCTGATGAACAAATTAGACTCGCTAGACTAATTGGGTTCAGTGGCCTTTGTGATGCTGTAATTTTGGGCCTGAAGACAATTCCACAGATAATATTTATTTATTTTGTTTTATCTTTTGGCAAATTGGCCTTCAGGCACACACGACTACTTCAACAACAGCCTGGTTGTTTGATGCTGGAATGCAGCGTTGAGGCTAGGCCTCGTGTGTTGCGAGTGTCATTCTGTATTATTTTGTCTTAGCAGTCGATATGGCAGACTGAGAATGGAAAAACGATGCTAATAATTTAAAAACGCCCTTGCAATATTACAGCCATTTACTATCCTTTCCTTAGCCACCACTGAATTCAATTGTAAGGAATCACCATGTGTTTTTCCCCATCTGATATGAAAAAGGATAATGATGATCATTGTGAGATATTTTTCTGCAAGAGAATTCAGACAGACTCTGATTATTCAGCCAAAATGAATGGAAATACATCACATAGACGGAGGGCACCTACTGTATAACTGGAAAGGCCCAGACAAGAATTTGTTGCTCTTTTTTTTTGCACAATGTAGTATTTGTGAATCATTATCTAAATATGTGCCTGAAATCATGTTATAAAAAGATGAAAATGGACCAAATTGTGGAAATAAATGCTTTTTATAAAAGGATTAACATATTGCACAGCATAATGCAGAGCTCAACTGAAACAAAATTGAACCGGAATTATTGCAATATTTCTTTTTGACTCTGGAGTGTTAATATGCAGTACTGAGCAACTACTTGTTATGTGATATAAGAACCTGCTGTCCTTGACCCGTGTTTGTTCTGTTTATGAATGAACTGCCCTGCTCATAGATGAACCAGTGTGCACAAACCACTGATCACAGTCTGGGGTTAAAGACTGACCTCCTTCTGTCTACTGAGGGAAGCTGTGCAGTGCCTCACCCTGACCGGTTAATCATTCTGCCTACTGGCAAGCTTGATTTAGGGTAGTGTGCCAGGCAGGTGTGTGTGGGTGTGTGTGTGTTTGTGAAACATTAAACTGTTAAATAACCCAAGTAACCTGAGTTAACAGAATAGTGTTCAATGGTGCTTCAGTGTTCTGCCACAGTGGGCTATGGGCATGGAAATATGATTAATCAGTTAAACTCAATTACTTGATTAAATTTACACATCTAGCCATTATCTGAACCGCTTATCCTCAGCCAGGGTGGGAGGGGGTTCTGGAGCCTGTTCCAGCGGTCACAGGGTGAGAGGCAGAGAAAAACCCTGGACAGGTCATTAGGCCATCACAGGACACACACACACACACACACACACACTGTCTCACACACACCAACGTCAATTTAACATCTCCAGCTCACCTGATGTGCTTTGCTTGGACTGTGGGAGGAAACCAGAGTACCTAGTGGAAACCCAAATGAACACAGAGGGAACGACTCCCCACAGAAAGGGCCAGGAATAAAACCCAGGACGTCTTGCTGTGAGACCTTGGTGCCTCTGAGCCAATCTGCATCAATTAAATTGATCAAAATCAGTTTAAAGTGTTTCTAGTGTATCCTTTCCAAAAAAGTTTTTGGAACATTTTGAAAGTTACTAAAAGCTGCTAGACATGGTTTGTAATTGTTCAGTTCTTATTTGGCCTTTTTTTTTATTACTCAATTAATCTTCAAGATAACCTAGATTGTAAATATAGATATACATGGATTGTAAATATAGATAAACTTCATCAGTTGCTGATTTTTACAGGGTCAGACTGTACTGAGAAAACTGCTGTACTCGTCCAACTGGAGAGTGATTCTGCAAACGTTTCCTCGGAACAGTCAGGCTTTTCCTCTGCCTAGCAAAGCAGAGCGCTCGGCACATTGTAGACTGCACGTTTGTTTTACACAGGAGTAGTAAAACTCAATGCATTGCTGGCATGTTCTCTTTGCTAAAGGAATCGTCATATCAACACTAATCTTACAGGCACACATACCAAACTGAGGTGAGGCCTTGGCCAGGTGCACTGCTGGGGTTCCTTTTTAGTTGTGGCTAATTATAGTGAAAGTTGGTTTGTGATAAGGTGTGTGGTGTGCGCCAGTGCAGGGTGGGTGGAGGAACTTATCTTTAAAGTGATTAACCCTCCATGACTTCCTGCCTTAATTCTGCTGCAGTGTTTACATGTTGGTGTTGAAAAATGGAGTCTTGTTCGGGCAACATTTATGTAACTATGTTTTGATGCTTTTATTTTTTAAATTTAGAAAGTTGGCATTGTGTGTATCATTAGATTATGATTTTCCAAAAGATAAGATTAACCTTCAGATTTGGAGAAAAGAAGATGTTAGTTAACATTTGCAGTCAACATCAGTAATTGCAGCATATTGACATTCAACCAGTCGTCTTCACATTCAGAGTTTGAATTTTGCATAATTTTGCATTTGTTTCAATTTCTTCAACTGAGCTCAACATTTCATGGTTTCACTGGAGTATAAAAAGATAGTGACACATCCTTTCACCGTGGGAAAAATTTAAGAGCATTCCGTTGTGATAAGGCAAAAGTGTTGATAACTTTCATATAAGGAGTTGTTTGGCCGAATTATGGCAATTTACCATTTGTTGCGCTTCCGACACAGATCCGTGCAGCTTGCTTTCTAAGGGTTAAGCACAGTATCATTAAGATACACACAGCCCTGGCCTGCTGCTCTAATGATTATCCATACATAGAGTGTTCCACAACTCTTCCATAGACAGTGTGTGAAACTGGAGAAAGGTGGGGGTTTTGGGAAGCAAAAGCCAAAAGTCTGTCCGACATGAGTGGAGGTGAAAGACATGAGAAAGCCAAACTCTCTCACCACTCCTACAACTGCTCTTGGAAAGTTCAACAGGTACAAAAAAGCTGAGGAAGTATTGAGAAACACAGCTCTACAAGACACAAAAAATCTGTTCTGTAGTCATCACTAAATGGGTGGTTTTGTACAAGACACCTTTAAAATGCTGATTATGATCTAGCTTGTCTCAGCGAAGCACAGTGCTGTTAACGTCAATGCACTCCACAGAACTGAGACTTTAATGAGTATGATCACCACACATTCCAGAGAAAAGCCCTCATCAGCCCTCGAGTTTTACTTCATTTACGACTTCGCTAGCAACTCAGCCTTATTTTATGTCTTCAATTGCTCTGCTACAAAAACTGTACACTGTAATTCGGCTGCTGCAGCTGCCCCGTCCTGCCCAGAGACTGGAACAGAATGGAATTTGAAACGTTTTAGCCAAAAATGTTTCCATGGTAAAGGTGTTTTTTGCAGAAACGTTTCAGATTTCGTTTCGTTCTCCGACTTCGAAGGGAAATGGGAAGCAAGGGTTGTGGATCAATGTGCAGGTGAGTGACTATTATCTATTTACAGGGCAACAGAAAACACACACACACACACACACACACACACATTTTTATTTATCTTCAGGATGTGTATCATATATGTAAATACTAAATACCTACAGCTGTATGCAGTTTGGATGCCCTTGGTTAGATTGCAGGTTTTGTTGATTCTGTATGTGTAAATAAGTGCATATCATCTGCAAAGAACACACTACTGTATTTTCTACTGTTTATTTGCTGAATTCAACAAATTGGAGAAAACAATAAACTGGCCTGGGCAAAAGTTGTGGCACACTTTATATTTTATGTTTCTTCCAATATGTTAAATTCAGCAAAAAAAAAATAAACAGAAACTGTGCCCTAGAAATGTTAGAAAAATGCCAAATATAAGGTTTCATTTTCACTGTAAAGGACGGGTTAACTGTCAATTTATCACACAATATCAGTCGTAAACGAAATTTTGACTTAGTTACTTTTATTCAACAAGCAAGTTTCTTCTTGATTGGAAATTACACAGACGTCTCCCAGAAGATAATAAGACGATGTACAAGAGGCATCAATGTGGAAAAAAATATTTTACAGCTTTTTATTTACATTTGAACAAAAAGTGGCATGTCCAGCATTAGTCATACCTTTTGCAAACTGTCACAGTACAGGGAAAATACCAGTGGAGACATGCAAAAAGCTCGTCAGCAACTATAGGAAGCGTTTGGTTGCTTTTCTATTGATTGTTAAGAAGGGTATGAATAATACTGGACATGTCACTTTTTGTTCAAATGTAAATAAAAGCTGAGCAATATTTTTCTCCACAATGATGCCTCTTGTACATCGTCTTATTATCTTCTGGGAGACGCCTGTGTCATTTCCAGTCAAGAAGAAACTTGCTTGTAACTAAGCCAAAATTACTAAGTCAAAATTTGCCAGGGGTATGAATAATTTCATTTACGACTGGGTATATGCAATAATTAGGTCCCATACATTATATATTTGTACTATTATTTTGTGTTATTTATGTGTGTTTTAGAACATGTATTATTGCTTTGAATGAGCTATATTAGCTAATATTACTACTAGTATGAACAATAATACAAACAATACAAATTGTGAATATAAAAAGGGAGGATGTTAAATATTTGAAGTATACTTGATTTAAATATATAATATGAAGTGTGATTCTTTTTACAGTACAGGTGGTGTTCCAACCTGAGCAAAGTGTAGGTATGCTGCATTTACAACAAATGGGAGCTCAAAATACTCCATACTGGGAATTTTCCCGATTCCCACCTAGAAATGGGTGCTCCTAGAAAGCTAAAGTTTGTTTAGCCTTAAAAGTGTTTACATTTGAATTAAAGAGTTGTTTATTTTGTGCTTCCTTTATTTTAAATGGGTGTGCAGCCTTAGGCACGTCACTACTAATATAATGCCAAAAAATGACATGAAGGCATTTCTAAAAATGAATGACTTAACCGAATAATTACTCATGAATTTCCTGTGTTTATTTGTGTCATAAACATACTGTATTTACTCCTGTGTCATGAATAAATCTTTGAAGTCGGGTTTAGTTAGCTCTTTAACTGAGTCCTATTCAACTCTAGGACTATTAGTAGAATAATAACTGCAGTAACTCAGAGAAAGTGAAGCAAATGTATATTTTTTTTCTTGGGAGTATGGAGGTTAGTTAGTCTGTGAGTCAGTCAGTCACTCTGTCAGTCGTTCAGTCTTTCAGTCAGTCACTTAGTCATCGAGTGAGTCAGTCAGTTAGGTGGCCAGTCACTTGGTAAATCAGTCGGGCAGTCAGTCTTTCAGTCAGTCAGATAGTAAGCCTGTCAGTCGGTCAGTCAGGCAGCCAGTCAGTCGATGACTTGGTTAGAGAAAAGTAATGGCCAATTTGTTAGACCTGTCATTCAATTACGTCAGTTCACACAAAACCCATTTGGGCAACTTTATTTACAGAGTTCACACTAATCAATCATCTCTTGTCTTTGTGAACATGCTATTTTAGTGGCGGTATAAAGAGGATTTTCCCGCTGGTACCCTAGTGTCATGTGTCTCCTTCTGGGTTCTTCTCCACTAATTGGCCTGGAGTCAGTGTTCTTTGGGGCAAAGTGTGTACTGTCATTATCACTAGACTCCGATAAACAAACAGGCATAGTCAGCGAACTGTGACCTGTAAACACTTCATTTAGGCCCCTGCGCTGACGGAACAGGACTCTTGAATAGGCGGTAATGAACTGGCTGTTCCATATGGATTTTATTTTCAGACAAGGAAGCAGAGGTGCATTTGATATGTGGCGTGTCTTGGAAATAACATACAGCCTTGGTGCCAGTGTGCTTTCGCCTACAGTGTGTGTTGTATTTTCACCATTTTGGGTGTCCTATACCATTTGGTGGTGAAAGAAACAAATTATGTGGGAATGCTAGTTTTATAATGCTAATATTGAAATAGAATAATTTAATAATAAACCATGCATTTTTCATTAACTAAACAGATTCATGCATGCACAAATAGCCAGTGAGTGAGTGTGTGTGTGTGTGTGTGTGTCTGTGTGTGTGTGTGTCCAGTGCAGGCAGCGTGGTGGCCCCAGGTAAAGGTGTCCTATGAGGTGAGCTTCACCTCAGCCCCCTCAGCCCCCCTGTCCCAGCACCAGCAGCAGCTGCACAACTGAGGGATGTCCCAGCTGTTCATCCTGATCAGCTTAATCACACTCTCGTCCTGCATCCAGGTCAGACTTTTTCTCTATCTCACTCTCTCTCTCTCTCTCTCCTCTCTGTTCTTTGTGTCCAGCTGCTTCCTCCGGTGGAAGTGTTGCTTCCAGGGTGGC
>JBBIGA010000138.1:2498900-2512457 GCA_037576975.1 Alestes dentex | reverse complement strand
CTTATGTGCAGCAGTGCAAAACAAATAAATTCTTTACAAATCACACAATGTGATTTCCTGAATTTTTTTTTTACATTGTGTCTCTCATAGTGGGAATGCACCTACAATGTGAATTTCAGACCCCTTCATGATTTTTAAGTGGGAGAACTTCACCCAAAATCGCAGGGTGTTCAAATACTTATGTTCCTCACTGTATAAAACCAAAGCTATTTGCCACTGCAGGGCATTCAATTTTTATCTAGTTTGTTATAGAAAAACAAGTCCAGAGAATGGATGCCGGAAGGGACATGTGGTGGGGAGGACATGTCCCCCACTTTTCCCTCCCTGCCTAGACGTAGAGCAGCATAAACAGTCTATGTTCTGTAACAAGTGTCCTTGTTAGAGTATGGTGAAGTGGTTGAGCACAAAAAAACATGAACTTTCAGAGTTATGTAAGTAATGTATTGACACAATAATAACGCGTTAACTTGCCTAGCCCTAGTGATAATACATATGAGGTATATTGTTCTAATGAGGTAGACTGTCCTGGTATATTGTGCCCAGATCCATTTGCAGATAAGGGGTATTTTCTATATTGGGTATTTTCTACCCAATATAGTCATGTCCAATTCCAAATGTTAGTTAGGACCTCAGTCACCTTATCCTACCAATACTGGGTGGTTAAAGATTAGGATATGCTTTCTCCAAGTCACGTGAAGCAGTGCTGTTCTAAGGTACTGGACAGGACTACAGGGTGACGCCAGGTACAATCGTTGGGGGGAAGAGGGAGGGCTATCCTAAATATAGTAATGCCGGTTGAAATCTCTTGGTACTCCAAGCTACAGATGGCTGTGGCATCGCTAGGAATCAAACCCACAATTTCACTGAGACCAAGTACTAATCAGTTGTTTGAGATCAACTGATTAAACGAGTGGAATCAGGGGTGCCCCTGCTTAATTTTAGTTAAAACCTCCAGCCATCTGCAGATGGCTTAGACGGCTGCACCACTTGAAAAACCAAACTCTTATTTGTTATTATGATGCTCCTACCTTCATACTTCACTGTGGGTATGAAATTCTCAGAATCATATGTGCAGCTTTTTCCAAGCCTTGTTTTTTTCTGTCACGTCCTGTTAGCGGCCGCTAGAGGCCGTCTTTGTTTTGGTTTGCTTTTGGGAACTTTTGTTTTGAAAGGTGATGGGTTGTCTTGTTTATTTGTCACAGTTGGGGTGTGTTAAATTAAAGTGTTTGTGCTTTGTTATTGGTTTTTGGGGTTTTATGTTTAATATTTAAGCTCAGTTTGGGTGAACCTTTGTTATCGGGCCACTGTCATACTCCGTCATACTCCGTCATACTCAGTAGTATTGTTTATGTTCCTCAGTCTCCCTATTTGTTTCAAAGTTTGGCCGTTGAGCCTTTTGTGTTTGGTGTTTTTGTAAAATAAAGAAAGAGAAACTTTAGAATGGATATCTGCCTGTGCGCCTGCCCTTGTTGGGGAGAGGGGGAACGTGACATTTTCACTGTTTTAGGTTGAAGCTGAAAGCCTCATAACCTGCATCTAAATGTAGATGTCAAAGCCATCTATATTTTCTGCTCTGCAAAATTAACTGTCCTCACCTCGTTGCTGGTTTCACTTTAAGACATGTTGTTTCAGTCAAGTCTGCCTTGATCAGGCAGTAGACTCACAGCAGAGTCTGAGTTAGGTCTGATTCTGCTGTTGCTGGTCTCTCCTTTCCTCTTTCTGAATGGCTCACAAAGATCCTCCAGCCCAGTTAATGTCAGGATTAACCTGGCTGTGTCCCCTACGCCCAGCCGCCCAGCCGCCCAGCAGGATGTGGTCGGCACCTGCTGTTTCTCAAAATGTAGATACTCCTGGTAGTTTGGTCAATACAGGATGGTGGAAGATTTCAGTGTTTTCTAACCTTGATGGTGGACCAAAAGACTGCCTAGTTCAGTGTTTATCCTTGTTTAGACACAACTGATTTAGCTTATGAATTTGATTCAGCTTTATTTATGCAAACACATTGTCCCAAAGCAGCCCACAATAATCATCAGAAAGAAAGAGGGTGTAAGGAAAAGCTTCCTAATGTCATGTGGGGATGGCATCTTACTCAAGGGTATCTCAGTGGTGCCACTGGCAGTCCTGGGATCCTCCTGATCGAAGGAGCAACTCCCTAACCACCCGACCACCAGCTGCCCAGTGATAGAAACCTTCCTTAAGGGCATGAAGAAGAACCAATGCAAAGGGGGACCCAGCTTCATCTGAGTGGCAAGTGACAAACACAGGATCCTAGATATGTGAACACGGTGGGTAAGAAAGCTCTGTGTGAATTTAAGACTTAAGGTTTGCAAGGGTGACATCACTTTTCCATTTATTTACTGCGGTGTGAATAAGGAAAACATTTATTCTGCTCTGTCCCACCATTTAGACATTTTAAGGAGCAGCTGGTGTAAACCATGTCCTGCCTGGGTTCTCCTGTCAGAAAGCGGAAATCTTTCCCTCTGTCCCTCTGTCAGTGCCTTAAGGCTTCGTGAAGATACAAAAAAGTACTGAATGTAGTTACATTCTCTGAAATAAAGACAGCTGTTAAGCAAGAGACTCTGCAGCATGTGTAAGAAATCACCATTACTCTTACCAGCTTTATAGGTTTGGCCCAGGAGTTGAAGTGGGAAAAAAACTAAAAATAAACCTTCAGTACAACATGATGTTCATCCTTTGTAGGGCCGATCCCACACACTTTGTATTATTGTGACGACAGAGGAGATATAATGCATGAAAAATAAATTTATTTACATGAATTCAGTGAATTTGACAAATTCATATAGAGTCCGACATACAGCATCTTCATTTTCCTCAACTATCAGACTAAATAAAGGCTTTTTAGTCTGGGCACAATTAGTAAAGCTAAATAAACTATATGGAGTGTTAGTTCCACTAAAAAGGCACAAGAAAATCAGATGTATACAATTTCTCCCTTTTTCAAATGTTAGCCATGAACATCATGAGGGACTGATTAGTGATCACCTGAATCAAATCTTATTTAATGAGGGAAAAGTATAAAAACACTGCTGTAATCAACACTCTCCTCTTGCAATGTGACCATTTGGATGGAAAAACATGACTAGAAGTATGGCAAAGGTAATTAGAGTAAACCCCCGTTTAATCACGGTTCGGCGGTCGCAGCTTCAGTCTCCTGCAGATTCTTCTGAGAACTGAACTAATAATTGTTTCCGGAAAGCGTAGATATCCTCTGCAGTTTTGTTTTTTTTTGCTTTTGTGACATCCGGGCCTGGTTCGCCACGCCCCCTCGTCCTCGTGATGGTTGTTTATATTTGGGCGTGGCTGTTAGCGTGGCACCTAAAGGGAATGAGCCTCCTCTGCTCAGCGCCACCCCAAACATAAACAACCAGCACGAGGACGAGGGGGCGTGGCGGACGAGGCCCGGACGTCACAGTCACCTGCACTCAGAGGCTGGAGGTTGTGAAAGTAGCCAGTGTGAGAACGTTATTTATTTCTCCTTGCTGCTGATTGGCTGCTGCCCTTTGATGCTGCAGTCCAGAATTACCCCCATGGAGCATCTCCAGTGTTCTCGTGTTTTTCATTTTGTTCTTCTTAAAGCCCTGTAATTTTATTACTGTACATTAAATGAATTTATTACTGTATTTACCCTGCTTATACCAAAGAAAACGCCCGTGCATGAATTAGAGTACAGTCTATACAGGGGTAACATCGATATTTACATTCTAGCACTGCAGGAGTTCATTGTAAACTGTACAGTACGAATACAGGTTTACCTTTACATTTTCTTTAAGGGTAATGAATTAAACTGAGTTTAAAATGAAATTAAAGTGTTTTGGGAGCATATTTGGGGGCATATTTAGGGTTTATACTATAAAAATAGGCATTTTTAGGCTTTTTTTTTTTTTACCACATCACAAATTTCACTATATGGGGGGTTTACTGTATTGCCATTTTGTTTAAGAGCGAACAAGAGATTTGTTTTGTAAACGCTGCATCATTTCTATTATGTCGATGTTTTGTCATTTCCTTTAAAATTATGTTTTAAAGAAAAATATTTTTTATTTGGAAATGAGGAGAAATATTGCCAGCAGTTCTTAAAAACTAAGGCAAAGCTGTTCAGTTCAATTCTTGCACTTATAAAAGATCAAACCTGAGAAACTGAACATTTTTGCAGTGGTCACTTATTTTTTTTCCGGAGCTATATGTTTAATTAACTGAAAATCCAGTAGGTGCCCACTTTAGGGCCAAAGAAAAGTGTAAATTGAGTTTTTCTCTTATCAAGATGTGTTCTAAATGTGTTTTGTATACATCTCTTTTCAGTGTATTTCAGTCGTCACTACTTTTTCAAACTATTCTGTCCATTTCTGTCTGGTCATGCAGTGTAAGGAACCATTTCAGTAATCTTCAGTAAAGTAAAATAAATACAATAAAGTAAAGTAAAGTGACTCCTTATTTTCACATGTGAACACATCACACCACAGCACACAGTGCGATGCAGTCTTTCTCTGCATTTAACCCATTCACCAAGTGAAGCAAGGGGCTGCCACCGGGTATGAGTTTCCATTACTTGTTATATATGTAGCTTCAGTGCAAAAGTAAGTAAGCAATCCCCCAGTTCGCAAAACATAAATTAGATTTTTTTTTTTTAAACCAAACTATTCCTTCAAGCATATTGTTGTTAGCATCAGCAGCTATTTAGAAATTTTTACAATCAAATTCCTCCTGTGGAGGTCAGTTCTCCAAAACTGAAATAAGCACAGACTTTGGTGCAACCTTCAAAGGATGTTTACTTTGTGTGTAAAAGTATGGCAACACTTTTTCCGTGAACGTATGTGTGAAGGTGTGTAGGACGCACCCCTCTGCAGGACAGGAAAAAGACACCTCCCCTGCATCCCAGTCAAACTGCACTCTGACCCTCTGCAGCCTTCGCTTCACAGCCAGAGGCTTCGGGGGCGACGCCATGGCCCTGTATTCCCCATCCCTGAGGCACAGTGTCCAGAACCCGTTCTCCGGACGTGCCTGGACCTCCTTGTCCCTCTTAACAGAGATGCTGGCTAACCCCAGGATCCAGTCGTCGCTGGCCCCCACCTCCACGTCCCAGCTGTGGGCGCCAGAGCAGAGGGCGGCCCGGCCCAGAACCTCGGCGCTGATGAGGAACCGCTCTGGGTTGCTGGGGAGGAGAGGGCACGGGCTGTTGTAGTGGACAGAGGTGAGGTCATCCGAGAGGGACAGACAGGGGTGGGCTGTGTTTGGGTCCAGGCTCACAGGGGCTAAACAATGAAACCACACCAAAAGGTCATTAAAGATCAAAAGCATACACTATCAGTCAAAAGATTCTGCACACCCCCAAGAATTTATTTCACATACTCCATATATTTCACTCACTGTAGAGTTTTTAAGCATTATATTGTTGTTGAGTGAACAACTAGAAAGGAAAACATGCAAAATAAAACAAGTTTCCTTTATAAGAATCTGCAACAGTGCATGTCTAACACCCCATCAACTGGTTGTGTGGTGATGCAGAGTCTAGGCTGTCCTTTAACTTTCATCACAACAAACCCTTGTATCTCCATTTTAGTTTTTATTTACAAATATTGACTGCTGTCTACATTGTGTCAGAACTTCTTGATGAACAAACGAATGGAAATGGTCCAATGTGACCTAAAATCAAATCTGCTTGGATTCATTTACAGTTGGAGGATTTTTTCCTTCTCCAGTCAAGATCAATAAAGTTTTGGGATTCTGATTCAGAGGAGTGTCGTGTCTTAAAAAGTTCCCTCACCGGACATTATTACATAAAATGATTGAGAATACACTCCCTAATAAATAAAACTTTGTTTTACAGTAGTTTTGAGAAGGCTTTTGACTAGAATTTATTTTTTAAATTTGAAGAGGCCTTGCATTGCCTTGTAAGATTACATAGCTTTGCTATCACCAGCATTACGCAGAAATTTGGTAAGTTTTTCCCCAATACACCTTTAAAATGAATTTGTTTGCAACTGAACCCCTCAACTGCGGAGAAATTGTGAAACATCAGTTCCTCTTTAACAATTTTATGCTCATGATTTGCAAGGCTAACACACTGATCCATGAATTCCCTGCCATGCTTATTTTGGTGTTTTTCTTGACCTAAATACGTTTACATTTACATTTCCCGCATTTAGCTGACGCTCTTATCCAGAGCGACGTACATCAGTGATAAGTAGTCCACATCTGTTCTTCAAACCTGTAAAGCTATACTTAAATCAACATCCGCTATTCAACCAAGTTACTGCAGGCTAAGTACACCTAAACGACTCCTGTCAGAGAAAAGTCAGAGGTTAAGGCAAAAGTAAGGAAAGCATGGAGATAAGAGTATGTTTTTTTTTTTTGTTTTGTTTTTTTAATTGAAAATGGGGAAGAAGAAATACACCTGAACCGGAGAATCATTTAATTATGAAGACAGTAGATGTGCAAAGTGGGTTTTGCAGGACAGGAGAACTCAAGGACCAGGACTGAAAACAGGGCCAGTTCTGAACACTTTGTGGCCAAAGTGAAATTCTACCCATGTAGGGTCTTGTTTCTGAGTGGCTTGTCTTCATATTCCTTATTCGTGTCCGTCCTTCAGTGGCACATTGCCTCCCTGTGTTTCTAAGAGGTACTTACAATACGGAGCAACCTTCTGCATCTTCTCCCAGACTCGGAATTTTAGGTTACTCAGGTGCTTGGCCTCATCCATTAAGGCTCCACATAACGCTTCTGGATCCTGCAGTGAACTCTGGGTTCTGCAGAAATGATCAGATTTATTTTTTAATTATTTAAACTGCAGGACTATTGCTCAGGAGTCCATGATGCAGTAACTGCTCTGACACATACAGGCCTTTGTAGTTTAAAGAGTTAAAGTCTCAGACTTTTAAACTGTAGATGTTTGGCAGGTTTTCACAACACCAGACAGCTTCAGAGTCAAAAATGAGCTCAAAATAAGAATAAACTAGAGAAAGTCTGTCTTGATTAGGCACCTTAAAAGTGATTTTCATGCTTATTTTCTGCCTTTTTTGTCATGTTGTGCATTAAAAGCAGCTTTTCAAATGAAAAGGTATTATTTTTATGTTTGAAAAAAAAAACATTTTATGGGTTTTTCCAGTTTAAATTGTGTGAATGTTTTCAAATTATTGTAAAATAAAAGATAAAATTGTTTTAAATAAGAAGAGATTTGTTCCAAAGGAATGTCCTTTTTTCATGATATGCATTGTTGAGAGGGGGTTTTACACATACAAGACACATAAATGCTTTATTATGATAAATAAAATTTTGCATCAGTGGTGTTACATATGATTTTACAATTAATATCTATTAACATGAATACAGTGTCATTTTCTGCATAAGGTGTGAGCGTGAAACTAAAGACTGTATTTTAGCTTGTTTTTAACGGTGTTACACACTACTTTACGGGCTACATTTTTTGAATTCCGTATCAGGCTTTGTATCTTGTTTGCCATTGCAGTGGTAGGAGGACTGTAAATGTACTGTAATATACATGTCGGATATGATCTCTATACGGAAGCCACGGTTCGTCCAGAGTAGTTAATAATCTGTTACATTGTGATTTCTGATTGGACCTTATGACCCGCTTAGTAACAGAGATCACACCTTTGATACAAACAAGAGAACAGAGAATTTTTACTTACCTCTCTATGGTGGATTTGAAGTTCTACAAAAAGAAGCAAAAGACAAAAAACTGATTGCACCCATTGGAGGTAAGCTGGGCAAAATAAGAAACTATGCCTATCGTCAGCTTCTCCTGACAAACCAGTCAACGCCTCTTAAATAATTCCACAAAAGATCAAAAACACAGAAACCTGCTGAGGAACATGTCATGACAAGTGGTCATCACCTTCTCACCTGCAGCAGTGTCAGATCATCAGCAGCCATCTTCTCCTCTGTGCTCTTAATAACAACTAAGAGCGAAGACATCCTGCCCCTGAGGAACTCGTCTCTCTCCTTCACAGCCAACACCCTCTTCTCCTCTTCCTCCTTCAGAGCAGACAGCCTGGCTTCCTCTTCCTCCAGCAGAAACTGATGAAGCTCGATGAACTGATTCCTGATTCGCTTCTCTATTTGCTGAGATTGACTCTGGAACACACAAACGTATGAAACGCCAGGAGCCTCTAAGGTTTGGAATTTCAGTTTTAGGTGGTTGGAGACCCCTGTAGTACCTTGATATGCTCCAGTGTCATTGCTGAAGTCAATCTCAGCTTGTTGATCACGTCCAGCTTTTCCTTTAGTGTCTTCAGTGCAGAGCTGAGTTTATCCTGCAAGTTGGATTAAATGGGATTTTGAGTTTTAAACTTCAAAAAGGAGAAGAAACCTGCCCTCAAGGATCGCAGTCTCTAGGATCTACAGTTAAGCTATATATTTTTTTTTTAATTTGCTCGAACATGGCAAAGTATGGTGGCATCTATAATGAACATTATTAAAGTTTGGAATTGTTCCCTCTTAGATTCAAGATTCAAGATTTTTTATTGTCAATACAACAATATACACAGTATACAGCGTATCGAAATGCCGTTTCACCCCATACATACTGTTCATACAAAAAAACTAAGCTGAGATAACAACCTGCTTTGATTTTGTTGTTTTTGTGATGTTACATATATTATCCTTTTCAGCCTGGATCAGTTTAGCTCCACCAATTCACACTGAAGTTATATAGTGCTTCAGAAGTGTTCCACACTTCAACTGATGCTCCAAAACAGAGCAGCCAATCAGAGCAGAGGCCATTTACGTATATCAGTCTTAAAGGCACAGTACTATTCAAGACTAGTTAATTGTAAAGGATGAGAGGTTGGAAAATGTAAAGATTATGAATTATGACTATTCTTGGTAAATAAACCCACATAAGTATCATAAGCATCATAAGAAAATGTAGGTATATGCTCTTCAAATACATTTACGCTACTACACTGACATTGTATTCCATACTCAGTCAAACTTTGAGTACTCTTGTGAGTTCATTAGGTGTTTATTGGGTTTGATTTTTTTTTTTTGCCAGAGTAACATTCTAGTATCATGACAACCCTACTAGAGATAACTGACCTTCATAGAGACTGGCAGAGATTGCATTCCTATGAGATAAACCTTGAAGAAATACTACTGAGGTTTTTTTTTTACTTCCCACACATGTTTGAACTGGGAGACCTCCTCTCCTACTTCAAACACCTGAACGTGTATTTTTCCAGAACATAACAGCCTGACAGGAGCTACTATTATCTTTTTTTCCCTTTCTTGCCACAGGAATGCACATACAAGGCCTAGAAGGTGCTGGCCAGAAGGCCTGGGCTGTATTCCTCTGGCAGGACATGTTGAAATAGCACTGAACAGACTTGATGAACTGCATTCCCACAACAGGCTGCTCCAAAATTCTTTCATGGCTGCAGAACAGCGGCGAGCATTTAGAAAGATACAATGTAGCACAGAGCCGGACGGAACAATGCTGTCACTGTCAAAACTGTACCTTACAGTCCAGAGCGGCCTCCTCCGTGGGCGAGCAGTCGTGGCCCTTGTGTGCTCTCGAAGCCTGGCACACCACACAGATGGGCTGTTGGTCGTCCAGGCAGAAGAGTTTCAGCTTCTCTCCATGCTGACCGCAGGGTGAATCCACTTCGTCCACTGTTCCATGGCTTCGTCCTTGAAGGAAAGCCTCACAGAGGTTCCTCAGGGCCAGGTTGGATGGGGGACTCCTCTTGGAGGTCCTCCTCCTGCAGACAGGACAGACACGGGAGCTTCCACTGTCCCAGAATCGCCGCAGGCAGGCCTTGCAGAAGCTGTGACTGCAGGGAAGAAGGACCGGATCCTTGAAGATGTCACAGCAAATGGGACAGGACAGGTCATCTTCCAACAGGCTGGCCGACATCCTCCAAGGGTAATGGGTACGCAAGCTCCTCTCAGAATCATAGACGTTTATTAGATGAGTATGTTTTTGTCCTCCACATGTCAGCTGCAGGCATCCACCTGTTATGTCTGCAGGCTTGTCTCGTTCTGCTGGTTTCACAGCGCTCTGAGCTCTGCTGCTGCACTTGGCTCTCTCTGCAAGTGCATAAACAGCAGACAGGGAGGAGTGGCACATGATATGAGGCAGGAAGTGAAACCCTCCTGATGATGTAAAGTCTTGAGGTAAACTGGCTCTGATCTTAATGCCAGAAAAGCGACATCAGAACTGACCAGCATAAACCAGCTCAGAATTTATGCTGATCCAAGCTGGATTTTTCTTGCTGTTCGAAGCTGGCTCTCCCAAGCAGCTTCATGAGGAGCCACCTTCGAAAAGTCCTCTCACAACCAGGTTTTAGCTGATAAAACTGAAGGGAATATAAATGCAATTAGTCAAGTCAAGTCAAGCGGGTCTTTTTTTGTCAGTTTTAACCATATACACAGTGGTCCTTTGGGACACAAAGAATAAAACAGAAACACCTCAAAGATAAATACATGTAGGCAGGACATGACTAAAAAGAGAGCACAATAAAAAAAAACACACAAGAGCAACAGTACAATAATTTATACGACAAGACAACATACAGTGCAGTCGACAGTAGCAATAACAGCACGAGTGAATGAAAACAGTTTTATGGCATGTTGTATTTTAGCAGCATTTTAGTTGTTAAGCGTGCAAAAAAAGCAAAGAAATGCAAAGGTTGAAGCAGACAACAATAAACAATTGTGTAGAAATAGCGAGCCGCAGCATCAGGATTAGACAAAATGTACAGTATATGAATAGGATATTTACAGTGGCAGTTGGGGAGGAAGTTTTTTTTGTTTATGGCACAACAGTTTAGCGTGTGTATGTAGTATAGTTGGGAGAATGGAAGCAATTCAGTTCACAGTGTGTGTGTGTGTGTGTGTGTGTGATAGTTTGTTACTCAGTTTAATTTGTCTTTGTTTTTAAAGTGCTCAAAATGGCTCATCTTGCTTCCTAGCTGTCGATACTTAGTAGCTAAAAGGACATATACACACGCTGGATCTGGTGAAATAGTCCATTTGTTCTCTTTTGGCCAAGCTCAAATAAATCAGCATATTGTTTTAGCTAAAGCTGTTAGCTATGCGAACAGTTAAATCAAAGTTGTTGTCGAATATCTTAGTGCAGTAGCTCCTGATTAGTTGGAGGACAGAAGAACATGCTTTGAGCAACAGTGATAATACTGACTGCAGGTTCCAGGTAACTGAATTTGCAGTCTATTACTCCCTGACTAGTTCGATGTCCATGTAACATGCAGTTGCTCAATGTTTTGTGCCAGCCTGCTAGCTAGCTCACTAATAGTTACGGATGGAATATAAGTTAGCAGATAATGTTAGCTTCAAGCAAGCTACATTGTTAGTTAGCAATAGTGAGATTAACATGTAAATGAGCTACTAAGACAAGGCTTTAAGGCCACTCTCAGGCTACATTCTAATAAACATCATTCTTTCCGGCTGTAAAACTGTAAAAGTTTTGCGCAAGGTAGGTCTCATATTAGTTGGTTAGCATTAAATTACATTTTTCTTGATCTCCAAAAGCTAAAGAGGCATAAAAGAGCTGTGAGATATTCAGACAGCTATCAACCAATGCAGTTTATCCAATGTCAGTTCAAATTAATTGTAATAAATGTTACACGTTAACAGTTTTCACTGCTGTTTTGTTTTATTAGGATTACTGTATGTAGTCAGCATATGAATAGTTTAATGAATGCCTGTTATGTAAGGGCATATTTTACTGTTCATGTGCATATGAAGCAACATTTCTGTGATGTGTGTCTTGGCAACACTGCTGTGTGTAAGGGGTGGGGGGGTGAACCTCTTGTGGTAGAGCCACTGCCCCTCCGAACATCTGTGCACATCACTGAGGTGCTCCCGACTATTGGTTTAATATTTCACAATAGACTGAAACTGTTCTCTCTATAATGAAACTCTCCCACCTATGATAAGAACATAATTGTGGTTTACTGACTACAGTGTCTAACTCAAGCTGAAGGCCAGCAGACAACAGAAGGCATAATCCTGGGTGAGGCGCAAAGGAATTTAAAACTTCTTTTGAATGCAGAACTTCCTCCCCGGCTTTCAAAACACTGAGCCAACAATGAGAAATCTATAACACACTAAAACGAGCACAGCTGAGCGTATCTAGCTCTTAACAGACATCTGCATAGACTCCTTAGCAGCTAAAGCTTGTCAATTTCATTAAAAATGATTTAAATTGGGACTGCTGGTATAGACACAGTTATTTTCTGTAACCGCTTTATCTTTACTAGGGTCACAGCTATTCGGAGCCTTTCGTGGCACTGGAGCTACAAAGCTACCATTGCTAACAAACACTAGTCAAAACCTTTCGCATTTAAAAAATCCCCAAAACATCTCTCAGCCCACTCAAACCACATCCACAAGTCGGGACACAGTATGACTTTTAGCTATAAAAATGAAGAAAATTTCACCATATTTTTTTTTTTTTACAATGATCGTCATAAGTGCAGAGGAATCTGATTCAAGATCAGTCCTCCTTACAGCTGTTTTGTGTTTTCTGAAGCAACCTGCAGTAACCCCATCGACCATCCTGCGTGGTTGAAAGCTTTGGGGACATAACCATGAAAACCCCTATGCCAACCTAAAGAAGGAACTTTTCGACTACAAACATGTCTTGGTCAATCACGTACATCTGGAGTGTGTAAATTTGAGAAAATTCACTGTTTTTAAACTACTGCTTTAAGTGAAGCATTTCATTTGAAAGTAGTAGTTTTTGTAGGCAAAAAATCACAAAAGGAAATCGCTTTTTGTGCCAACTCTTATTTATACAGTATAAATACTGTCCCAAGTAGCCCTAATATTTACATTTCATTAGGTTTATTATTAATGTATTATGCATTTTCCCACTGAAATAACAAAAAAAAAAAATTCAGCAACCCATTCCTGTTATTTTACTCTGGCTTCATCATGACTTGTACTCTAGACAAGAAACCAGTCCACACATTTAGCTGGACATTCAGACAGGTCAATTTTACATCATCTTTATTCATGTACTACAAAAACGAGATGGGCTTTAGCTAAAAGGTCTCTTCTCTCAAAAAACATAAAAACTGAAGTTAGCAGGTAAAATACAAGCCAAAAAATGAGAACAAGTGAAAACAACGGACCGTTCGATTATCGATTGATAAGCTACATTTGCTGTCTTAGTTATTTATACCTTATATTTATCGATTATTTATAATAGTATATTTCTGTTTTCTTGTTTTCATGACTTCCCCTCAGCCCACAGCCCCGCCCGCCCCGCTCTACTCCGCTCCCAGTTGCCATGGCGATGACGTCACGTTGCACCACAGGCTCCAGCCCAGCCGGAGTAAGAAGGGGGGGTGAGAGAGAGAGAGAGAGAGAGACATAGAGAGAGAGAGAGAGAGAGAGAAAAAGAGAGAGAGAGCGGCTGAGAGAGAGAGACATAGAGAGAGAGAGAGAGACATAGAGAGAGAGAGAGAGAGAGAGACATAGAGAGAGAGAGAGAGAGAGAGAGAGAGAGAGAGAGAGACAGAGAGAGAGAGAGACAGAGACAGAGAGAGACAGAGA
>JBBIGA010000138.1:2461731-2483950 GCA_037576975.1 Alestes dentex | reverse complement strand
CCTAGCCTTTTTGGACTGGACCTGAATGTGAGCAGTCCATGTCAGGTCTGAGGAGATGTGGACACCGAGATACTTGATCTCTATGTGAGAGTGATTTTGTGCAAAGAACTTCATGAACATGTTTTGTATAGGCCTATTATAATTAAATTGAGTTTTGCATAATAGGTCCCCTTTAAAAGGAATATCTGGGGTTTGAATGGCAGGAACTTGATTAGAGATGATTCATTTCAAGCCTGTAATTATAACATATATTGGTATGGCCCAATATTCCACAATTTCCCCACCAAATCTATTAATAAAAAATGTTATTGGCTATGACAGACAACCTCATACCGCTGTCCTGCTAGTAAACAGGTCAAACTCCAAGGTCAGCCAAAACTTTTGTCTTTAAACCTTCATTTTCACACCACCTGAGACTCCTATGCTCCCCCAAATGCTGACTCCAAGTCTTTAGCCTTTTTGTTTCTATTCGATTTTAGTCGTAACTTAAAGTGTTTAACATTTTTTTATTGAATACAGACCACTTGGTTTGAAGTACAGTTTAGGAGCACTTACCAAGTGAAGTAACCAAATGAAATGAACAGGTATCCCATCTATAACTAAATAAGTGAAAGTGACCATTCTGTCATACGTGAACACACCACAGCACACAGTGTGAACACGAAATTCTACCTCTGGATTTAACCCATTCACCAAGTGAAGCAACGGGCAGCCAGGAACACACATCAGAGGTGCTTAGCAGCCTAATGGTAGCATACATGTAGATAAGTAGAAAAACAGCTTAGTGCCTTCTCATTTGAATAAGATTTTTAAAAATAAACTAAAAAAGCCTTTTGAGTAGTGTTTATGTTTGAAAGTCACCCCCCACACTAAAAAAAGGGTAAAACTTTGCTTTGACATCACCAACAGCTTCTATGCTCCCATGAAAATGTTTAACAATTTATTATTGAATACAGATCGTTTATGTGGTTGAAGGTACAATTTAGGAGCACTTTTAAGTTACCCAATGAAATGGTACTAAACAGGTATCCCATTAAAAAAACAAACAAACAACAAAAAGTAAAGGTACCACACATATATGTCCTTTAAAGCTTAATCCCTTCACAGTTGAATGAGAATATTTTTAACAACTTCACTAAAACTAGACGGCCGTTCTGGACTTTTCCAGAACGCACAGACTGTCAGTCCGCCCCTGGCGTGTAGGATAGTAACTAGTTTATGAGAGATGCCCATGACGTGACGAATATTTAGGCAGCTCAAAATCCCGGACAATTCTAAAACCAGGTCTCAAAAAGAGGACATGTCCGGGGAAAAGAGGACGTCTGGTCACCCTACTAAAACAAGCCTGTTGAGTTGGCAGTGTTTATGTATGAAAGTCCCTATAAAGAAATGTGATTATTAAATGTGAATATTTTTATTTTATCTCTTGAGACGTCTATTTTTTGACTCGTCTCCAGTCCTGTTGTTGAGTAAAAGCTAAATCTGATCTGCCCTCAGACTCGGGCCAAATGGAGGCGCCCGGGACTCGGTTCCACGGACTCCTGCTGCCTGAGTAGGCAGCATCCCCTCGGTTTAGAACACAGCCGGGTGAGTGGAGTTCGCCGTATAGAATTCGAACATCACTACAAAATGGCTGACGCAGTATGTAGGGCACTTATTCCCAATCTGCGATTGGGGACGCGTACGAGACTCGCCGCCACAAGCCCTTCGTCCTCCGGCTGTCCAATCAGAGACCGCATTTACCGCCGGCTGTCCAATCAGAGCGTTCATATTCCGGGATTTAGGGACGGACAACCAATCAGCGTGCGCTTTAGCGCGCTCTCTCATCGACATCCTGCTGAAATCGTCTGAACAGACTGGCGGGAGAGAGAAACGCAGCGAGGCTCCTCGTTATTCGAGATTTGGCTGAAATTAAGGCACAGAATCATCATTGCTCCTTTTACTTAAAGAATTTGAACGCTTAAGAAGCTGTATTTTAAAGTCTCGGGCGAGAAACTCTGCTAACTGCCACGGTTTCTTAGCTTTTCTCTTATAAACTGCTGCTAACGTTAACTAGCTAACGGCTAATCAGCACCTGCTGGCTCCTCCTGGGCTTTATTTAGTCGGGTGAAATCTTAGAAGTCGCTCGTTTCTCTCCACCTTTCTTTATTTTAATTCTCGTCTCTTTTCGTTCCCGGGAGGCTCCGCTGGAGTTGTTGTGTTTCCTTTCTGTCCTGCTACAGTAAGAAGAGAATTATGGCAAAAGTGCAGGTGCTAAACGTAGCTGTACTGGACAACCCGAGTCCTTTCGGAAACCCTTTTCAGTTTGAGATCACATTTGAGTGCATGGAGGATCTTCCAGAAGGTGAGTGGGTTTTTTTCGCACCCGTTTTCTTCGCACCCGTTTTCTTGGTAGAGTCTGCCTTGTGATGCTCTGACTGGCTAAACATAGCCTTTGGAGTCGAATGGCGGGATGTTGAACCATTGGACCAACGTCAAGTTCACGTTTGCTGACTTTCTACCCTAAAATGGTATTCAGTGTGAATATGTGAAAACTGCTCTGTGGGTAACTTTCTGTAAACTTTTGCTCATTTTTTTGTACAAGAAAACTTTCTTCTTCGTTTAAAATTGCTTTTGTTCAGTACCCTCACAACACCATGCAAATGGTTGCAATACTTGGTACATGATTCGAGCACACACAGGTTTTGAGGCTCTAACGTGATTTCTGTTGCAGATCTTGAGTGGAAGATCATTTATGTGGGTTCAGCCGAGAGTGAGGAGTATGACCAGACTCTTGACTCCGTCCTGGTAGGCCCAGTACCTGCAGGAAGACACATGTTTGTGTTCCAGGTGAGTTGGCACAAAAGAGGCAAACATAGAATTCTTTTTTTTAAGCCTTAGGTTAACACTTTGTCTTGCAAAATGATCCATTTGAAAAGGAGGGGCTGAAAACGGTCCTAAGCCGAGAATTGCAAAAGAAGATATAAACGCAAAGCGTTAGTTGCTAAATTCGTTTCAAGTCATGCATTAAATGTTGAAAGGACATCGCAGTAGTATATTTGGAAATCTTCCAAATATACTAGAGTAGAGGGAAAAACAACAATTTGATTTGATGTAAAATGAAACATTCTGAGAAACCTATGCACTGTGGTGGTGATGGGAACCAGGGGTCATGATGCCTAATGTAAATAAAGCCATCTTATTTACGACCTAAAGCCACCACTGAACCTACATGTCTTCTGAGAATGTAATGTTGATAATGCGGAAAGGATGATAAATCTGGTCTTCTATAGCTACTTTTCGTACCGGTTAACATCATGTTATGGAGTTAAAATGAATAGAAAACCCTCAAACAATTTAAAGTCTCAAAATGTAAAACTTATGCAGCAAATACAGATAAGTTGACTTTTTTTTTTTTTTTTTTTTTTAAACAAATTTGAAGAGACGAAGTCATTAATCTTAAGTGTCGTATGGTTCTCAGCTCTGCAGTGACAGGACAGTTGAACCTTTGCCATGCCTGCAACATGTCAAGAATGATGCTGAGTGCACTACTGCCTCTGATATTTCAGGAAATGTTTCCCATAAAATCACTGAGATTGTAAAACATGACCCTTTTCAGTTGATGAGGTAAACTGGATTGTTGGATGACCTTTTGCAGCTGTTGCAAGGCCTGACTTGTCTCACAGTATATTCCAAAGGGTTAAATGAACTAGCAGTCCAACCAGTAAATGAATAGAAAACATAGACAGTTATATTCACGTAAAGAAAACTGACTCTAAGCATCAGTGTTCTCTGAAAAGGCATGTTCATGCGGACACAAAGCTGTAACACCTTTTGGTAACATTTTGTGCAATGTTAAAATCTGCTTTGGTGGCCAGCATGGAGGAAAATGCTTTGATCCTGGGGGAAGAAAAGCTCGAAAGCATTCAGAACAGCCTGGCTAGCTCTGGCAAGCCTACTCAATTCCCTTTTGTGATCTGTCTTTAAGCCACTCAGTTATTATGAGTCCATACTGTCTGCATTTTCTGCTAAAAACACCGTTCTGAAGTCATGGTAACTCGTTGCAGGTAGCAGCAAACGGGTTCCTCTCTATACTTGTTTGGCTTCGTGACCAGTTGGCAGTCACATGTGGCATAGCAGCTGAAAGACCACGTGTTATAACTTCGTTAAAGAACTAGATACCATGAGTTTGCAAAAACTTATAGGAGATATTGTTTAAAAATTAAACTACCGTTCTACAATTGATATAACATCAGAACTGTTGACCATTAGACACTTAATGTGGTCTCACCTAGGACTAACCACATATTTCAAATATATTTATACCTGTAAAAAGGTAAAATACTGTTGAGTAGGAAAGGACTTACCATTTGAAAAACTTCTAATTCTTATTTTGTTATATTTGGAACAGTTTTGATTGTAAATAATTCGCTAATAGATTTTATTCCCAAATATATACTTTGGCCACATAGTACATGTACCTTTCTGTTAAGAATGTATTTAAGGAGTTATGCCAAATTCATTTAAAATCTATACAAGTCTTGTGCATCAAGCAAGTTATTTGTGGCCATTTTATTTAATGGCTTTCTCTGAGCATTTAGTGCCATTAAATACTTCGTCTGTCTGGTTCTTTGGGCTGCTGTTGCCTCTCTAGAGCAGAGCTTTTCACATCACGGCACGGAATGATTTTGTTTACAACTTGGCTTTTATAATGCAGAGATGTAGCACAAAATGGTGAAATACTTCAGGTGAAGTGATTAAATCTAACACTTAAGGGATTTTAAAATTGTGATTCAGCATTAGCTTCGCAGTGTAATCTTAAACTTCACCTAAATGAACCTGTTGTGTCTTGATGAATTAAGGAATTGTGGCGTACACTGTCAATCATTAAGGGTATGATTACATTTCATGACTTGTTACATGTTCAGATCCAGTGCAGTGATCTTTTAAGAATCAAAAACCAACTGGCTACATTTTGTGACAAATTTCTCATCTTAATTGTGGGATCACTCGCGATCTCTGTATTGAATATTTAAAATGTATTCTAGACTGAAAATTTTTAAACATTTATTTGGGTTGTACTGAAGAAAATTTGGGGGGGGGGGGAGTGAAGTCTTTGGAAGGAAAAGATGAAAAGCATTTCAAAGCAACCCTGAAATACGTTTTTAGGTGCATTATGAATTAGAAATACTGAAGTCTTAAACTTTCTAAAGTTAGCTTATGCAATACTGATATGTTTTCCAAACGAAAGCCTTGAGATCCATTTTTTTTTTTTTTTTTTTTTTTTTTTTTTTTTTTTTTTAATCTCACATGCCAACTGGTTGATTTCAGGTACTAAGGAGTCCCTGGTTTGTGGTGTGTGGTAGGGAGCACACTAAACCCATCATAATTCTGATTGATTGGAGTAAATGCTTGACATTTTTGTCTCCCAAAGTAGTCCCTTGGCTCAAATTCAACCAAAGGAAACACAAAAGGATAAACCTCTCTCGTTTATTTCACAGTCGTGCATTTCATGCAAGACTTTTAGCTTAAAGCGTGCACAGATAACCAACCAAATTGATGGCCAATTTGAAATTCCATGTTTGATGTATTTCTTACTGTTCTTGTTTTTAATATTCTGTTTTGTAAAAATGTTCTTACTGTAGTGTTTAATGTGTTTAACACACTTTCTTAGATATTTACAGTTTGATCCATTTATAAGCCAAAAACATAACTGTGGATGAATGACCCTTTACCCTGACCATACTGTGGCACTCTTGTGTGTCTCCAATAGGCTGATGCACCAAACACTGGCCTGATACCTGAGAGCGATGCTGTGGGTGTCACTGTTGTCCTGATCACCTGCACATACAGAGGACAGGAGTTTATTCGCATTGGTTATTACGTCAACAATGAGTACACTGACGCTGAGCTCAGAGAGAACCCGCCCCTCAAACCTGACTATGGGCAGGTAAACTAGTAACCCTTTTCACTTAAGCTGGAGTAGTGGAAAAATTATAACAGTAGATTTGCCTCTTCAGTCTGGCTGAAAACTAAGTATTTAAGTAACAAGCCAGGGATCAAACTTTACCAAAAATGTATGTTTTGAATAGTGTACTTCATTTGGATCATGAGAAGTAATTTTAACTTGACTGTTTGTTTAGTTCATCTTTAACATGTGTTTTTTTTTTTGTTTTGTTTTTTTTCTTGTCTAGTAAAGCTTTAATTGAGAAATAATAAAGGCCATAAACGGCTTGGATGTTTAGGTTGGTTTTGGAAACATCTGACTTTAACGCCCACCATTTGCCCAATATGGGTTGTCATGTGATGAGTGAAATTAGAAACACTTCATTCTGTGTGTTCAGTAACTTATGTTTTTACCAGTTATGAAGAATATCAGTCAAAAAACACTTAAATGACTCCCCACTGTATCTATATTAATGGTGTAGCTGCACTAACTAAAGTAAAAGTTGAGTTGCATGTAAAAAAGAAAATCATTGTGGAGAAAACTTCAGTAATACGTTGTGCCTCTACGTGCTTATGGACCTATCTGATGTCTCTTTCTTCAGCTCCAGAGAAACATCTTGGCTTCAAACCCACGTGTAACCAGATTCCACATCAACTGGGAGGGGTGTTCAGAGAAGATGGAGGATTCTGAGAATGTGGATCCCGCTCCTAACGCGATGCTGCCCCCTTTGTGCCCTCCAGGCAAAGCACCTCCACTCGGACTCATGCCAGACAACTCCATGGACTGCCTGTGAAGACCCAAGGCCATCTGTAAAGAAATCCTCACGTCTGAGCGCTTATATGCAAAATCCACCAGACCGGATAAGACGACTTACTGATTAGCACTGACTTTCAGCAAGACTACTCTTGATTTTTGGATTCGTGGTTCAGCTTGGAATCTACTGGACAAACAATAAGTGATCACCTTTCAAGTATTAGAATAATGAGCAAGAAGAACCAAAACCTAACTTGCAAGATGGACTGTGAGTAAAAAGTCTGAGACATGGTCACGCCGATAGATCCACGCCATTCACTTCTCAGAGTGTCTTATGATAAGTTGTTTAAAAATGATTGCAGGTCATGTGACATCACAGGAGAGCTATTTTGCTCATCTGTGAGGAAAAATCAGATTGGCTGTGTTTAACCAACACATGGTTTACAGGTGGGATTGTATTATACTGTATATATGTTTACTTTGGTTTGTATTCCAGCTCTCCCAATAAATAAATATCTTTTGTTATGTGATGGTGGTGATGAGAGTTTTTCGTTGTATTGCGCCGGGAACTACAGAGAGCGAGTGCTGCTGTGCTGCTTTTTTTTTTTTCCCCCTTTATTTATTTATTTTTTCTTCCTCCGTCTTCATTCATAAAAAGCAACTATGCTGTATTATGCAGGATCTCACCTCCCTCGCCATTTTTCGAGTGATGGGTTCTGCTGGCTTGCTGTTGCTAGGCAACACAGATCACTGCTGCATCTGTGTCCAGACCTCAAAGTGGCAACATTAATCCTGCCTTCTTTCATCTGATTTATTATGATGCATACTTAAATTAGCCTCTGAGCTTAACACCCTGCCTCCTAAACTGTTCTTTTTCTTTATTAAGTCTTTCAAGTATATGAGGTAAATTTCTCAGAAAGTAGTGCGGCGCAGCACACATTCGGATGCCTTTTTCTGTCTGCAGGCAATTGATAACTTGTCTGTTATGCTATGCAAGACTCAAATCGGGTGAAAAGACATGCTGACGCTGTTTTTCTACTGCAAGCTTGTTTTTTATATGGCTTGCGCTTGATTTGTGTTCATGCATTTCATATGCATGTATAGCAAAGCAAATCCTTGTACATTAATAATGCATTGTAAGTTTGTAGGTTAAAGTATTGCATATATTTTAATGAAATATGCTTTTTGTACCTCAAAGTGAGCCCAATGATCAGCTCAAAATGCAATATTGCATACATGCATTTTTGGCTTTACAGCTGAACAAAACGGTGCATCTATACATAAGAGTCACGAACAATGCCTTCGTCTGTAACATGCATTTAGATAAATAATACAAAATCAGTGTCTAGCCCAGAATAATGTGCCTTATTCATCAAGATTCTCAATGTAAACCATTTTACACATTCAGATACACGTCTTTTTATATATAATATACATGTGTGTATATATGTATTTGTGTATATATAATATATAGAAAATGCAGCAGCGCGTGCATCGTGTTTTAATATTCCAGACGCGCGGGGCGTCCGCGTGCCGCAAATTCTGACCAACATTCTAAAAATAGGCTGCGCTGACGTCACGCAGCCAATCACGGATTAGTCCAGTGGAGGGGGGCGGTTTTTTTTTCGTTTCACATACAAATCGCTCCGTGCCGAGGCACCATTAAACACCTCCCTGCTTTAACTTACATCTGCGGCCATGTCCCCGCAAAGCAGAAACGACACCCCGCAGCTGGTTTATCACACTGAAACGAAAATACATGGCGTTACTGGGCCGCTGGTGGTGCTGAAGGTGGTGGTGGTTGTGGGGGGAATACAACCGTTACGAACTGATATGAAACTGACCAATCAGAGCGCCGTGTGCCGCCGACGGTCAGCGGCGCGGCCAATCGCCAGCCTCCATTTGTGGCACGTCACGCATTAGCTGGCCAATGGCGAGGGCGGTTAGGCGGGACCTTACGAAGCAGGAGTTCCCTCTAGCTGTGGACGGAGGATTAATGGTGGGTCTGGGTGACTGTCGAATTATGAGAAAGGCGATGGTGTCGAGTTTGGAGACCTAAACGGTGCAGGAACGCGGGGGAGTTGAGGCTAACGCACCCGTAGACGTTCGTGGAAGGGGTAGGGGAGTGTCGGAGGCTTCGAGCAGGAGCAGGGAATCGAGGCCGTGTCGTGTAATCGGGAGGAAAGTCGAAGGCCCTGGTGCTGGAGGAGGCTGTGGCTGAGAGAGGGGGCAGAACTGGCAGCAGCGAGGCCGGGAGAGAGAGTAGCTGAGAAGCAGCACGGAGACCAGAGCCAGGCTTCTTTTCTGAGCTTACCCCGACCTGTTTGGGACTGAGAACGGGCAGGAAAACGGGGTCCGCTGCGGAGAAGTACGCACCATCGGCTAGCTAGCGCCTGCTCGCTAGCTGGCCTCAGCCACAGGCTCTCCGAGGAACACTCTGCTCTTCAGGGCCGCAGTGAGAGTCCCAGTAGCTCGTTATGGTTATGAGAAACACCAGCTAGTGCAGCCCAAGCCTCTGGAAAGTGTATGCTCAGTTAGAAACAAGCGTGTGCAAATACATTTTGTGAGAAGGGGCAAAAAAATTAACCACAGCAGCGGCGAGAACATACTACCTGGCCTGCAATCATGGGCAACGCGCCCACAGCCAAGAACAAGGGCAACGAGATGGAGAGTGGTGAGTAAAATGCCTTCACCTTTCAGAGGGATCGTAAAAGCAGCAGAAATAAGTGATACGGGTTGGTCTAGTGGTTAGGGAGTTGCCTCTGCTATCAGAAGGTAGTGGGTTCGAATTCCAGGACTGCCAGTGGTACCACTGAGGTACATTTGGGGAAGGTACACGCCCTACACACTGCTCCCCATTTGTGGCAACCCCCTGCTTCAGTCGGTGAATGGGTTAAATGCAGAGAAAGAATTTCTTACTGTACACACTATGTGGTGTGCTGTGGTTGTCAGTTAGTGTGAGGATGCTGGAAGACTGACAGGGCCTCAAAAGATATATATTTTTTCCCACCCTCCCCTGAGAAAGAAAGGTGTAAATCTCATATTAAAATGAGAATATTTTGCTTTGAAATATTATCTTTTAAACCTTCCTCTAATGAACATTCTGTCCTCTGAGAAAAGCCCCACTTTGGTAATCTGGGTGTACTGTGTGGTGTTTATGGGTTTCTCCACAACACTGAGGCAAGTAAAGCTCCACTTAAGATATTTGTGTAGTCTTACTACCTTAATGGTGTTCCTTTAGCTTCTGTCCTGTGCCCCTGTATTCTGTACAGTCTCACTCATTGACATTGAACGATTAACTTTATACAGGCTGAAGTATTGCATACTTTCCTGGGCCTCAGGACTTGAGCAGCTGAATGTGGCAGGAGTCTCAGGTTAAGGTTGTAACTTGTTTACAGGGCAGTTCTAATCGACAACATTAACTTAGTCTTAATGCCAAACCTAATGTTTGTGAATTGGGTAGGTGCATTGCTGTATGTGGTACAGAGTTTGCTTACAATGCAGTTGGTTGGGAGTTCAAGTCCAACTGTGGGCAGACCGCTGTCACAGATACAGTAATCAAACTCCCGGTTACTTGCCTGTCAGCCCAAGAGATTGCTATGATATTAAGAGTGTTGATTTTATGAGCAAGTGCAGTAGGTGCTGGGTAATGTAGTGCAAGCCTCACTCTAAGGGTGAGAGATAAGCACTCAGACACTTTGACCCAAATGCTGTCGCGCCACATTTAATTAGCTTGGTATAGACGTCTAAAGTTGTGTGTAATTTTGAAGCCGTGTGGCATACGCGAGTGAGGACCTCTGCAGCGTTTATATTTCTATGGGAAACTGAGTTTCAGAACTAACATCACCATCTCCACAAAGTCTAGCCTCTTAATGCCAAAACACCATATTTGCTAGGTTGCTGGTCTTATGATGTTTGTTTACTGTACTTTTGGCCTGTATGTAGCAGTAGAAGTATTTCTACTACTTAATTGCCCTGTAATTCAGAGTATCCATTTAGATTTGCAAGAGAAAAGGTATGAAAGAAAATATGTAGACAACAAAATACTTTTGCTTACGACGTGATTGAAGCGAATCAAGAAAGTCTATTTTTTCTGTCTGTAAAAAGGCTTTCATGTTAACTGTTTCTTGGATTGGACAAGCTTTATAGAACACTCCATTCAACCATGTGAACGGAGAGTTTGGAATTATTACTTAACATTGAGCTTTGTGTTTAAAATGCTCTGCTTCCAAACTGGACGAACCCGACATGTTGGATTGGAAATGACTTATACCCAGTTAGTGTGGTTTCATGACAATAAAACTTCTCCTGATCTACACTCTGGTCATTATGACCTTTCACACACACATGCCGAATCCATAATTTAAATTTATAGCACCCTGTAAATTTGTTGTGCTTTGCATTAAATCATCTTTTTTTTTTGCCAACTTTCTGGGAAACTTTTCCAGCTTAAGCCACATAAGATCACATTTGTAGACAAAGTATGGAAAGATAATTTCTTAAAGTATTGGGCATAATGGTGAAATTAGATTGTCTCCTGTTTTATACCCTTAACACTATCGATACTGAACTTGAAACATATGAGAAGTTAATATATTCGAATATAAAGAAAACTCTTGGAACAGAAGGGGAGGGGTCGGTGGGAAGTATTTGAGCCCACAGTCGCAGTGGGTTTCCTGGGAAAGGACTTTATGACCCTTAAGGTTAAACTGGAGAGACGAGCCCTGCATGTGTTTATGTGAAGGATTTGAGTTGAGAAAGCCTGAAACATAAACAGAAGCTTGTAGTGCTGAGCACTGAACCTTCAGAGGAGTATTTGGAATCTGAGGCCTTGTGTGTGTGTGTGTGTGTGTTGGGGGGGGGGGGGTGGGTGCGGGAGGGGTGTGTGTGTTGGTGGACTGGAATTGGGGGGGTGTTCTGTGGCTCCACTGGAGGAGTTGCGGAGGCGGGGTCATATGATGCGGCCAGTGTGATCCTCTCCGGGCTTCAGTATGACGCTGGGGAGTCTCTTGAATATCATGTGATGGCCACTGCTAAGAACAAAACCTTTTTGTATGCGACTTCCTGCGTGTTGGCTTTAGGCAGTGACATGGCTTCACCTTCTCGTCCTGTGCACTTCACCTCTGTTATTTGTTTGTTTTTTTTCCCGAATCATGCAACTCTTGATTTGCATCTCTGCAGCCGAAATATCTCTCTGTCTTGAGTTAAAACTTTCAGTGGAACTTCCTTCTCCCTTTCAGGGCTTTTTACGCGGCAGAATTAAGAGAAATTACGATGTACTTCAGTGGGGGATGAACTGATATACATTTATACTTTTTTGTTTTGTTTTCTCTCATCCTTTGGCCCAGTACTCAGAGTCATATTTTTGTTAAGCTCACTCTAGCTGGAAAGTCCTGGCTGCGAGGTGGGACAGATAAGTGTGAAATGAGTCCCAGCGGTCCTAGAACTTAGGTGTGAAGAGTGGATTTCTATTGGCATGTGATTGAGTGTCATTTGAATAGGCCTGATACATTTGCTTTTTTCATGCTTGGGGTGTTATAGAAATATTCCAACATTTTTAACCTAATCTCTATTTACGTCACCTGTAGTATACGAATGATCACCTTGGACAGTAATTTGAAACAGCCTGTTTTTTTTTTTTTTTTACTTTTATTGTTTGAAACAGAACCTGTTGGGTTTTTTTTACTTTTATTGTTAGTGAGTTTTGATTAGGTTGAGGTCTGTTTGTTGAGAAGAGTGCTGGACGCCAAAGCCGTGCTCAACTGTGACTCCCCAGATGAGTGGGCTGGGGTGGGCTATGGTGTTCCTCCCCAAAGCATGCCTCATGTCCTTATCAGCCTCATCGCCAGTGGCCCGCCCTGATCCCCAGAGACAGGTGCATTGCCATGCTTAGAGCCACTGGCTGGGAGGGTTATTTTCCATTGCAGGCTCGGACAGAGAGGACGACATGGATGCCTCTTCTGTGGTGGGGAAAGAAGGAGGACAGGGAAGGTGAAGATGGCTCAGGTATTGTAAGCATCACTACACTAGAAGCAGTTACTTGACGCCGCCTCAAGGAGCCCTCGCCCCACAGGAAAGAGCGAGGTGGGGGGGAGACGGTGTAGGCCAGGACAGGAAGTGGAGGGGCTGTGACAGCCTGGCCCTGCCTCGCACTGAAATCAACAACTCCCACACAAGAGAGAAGTCCAGAAGTCCTTTTTGCTTTGAAGCTCAAGTCCTGCCAGAGTTGGATGCCTCCTAGCCCGGCTGGACAACGACCTGGACATGTCCGTGCTGCAGAGATTGGCAGGGAGGCTGTTCCAGCGGGCCGGACCCTGCCTCGGTGAATCTGACGGTGGTGAGGGAGGTCACCACCAGGCCCAGGACGAGCCAGAGGCCTTCGTCTCCAGTGAGTGGCTGAATTTGAGCAGCCTGCTGAGGGGGGTGGAGCCTAACGCTGTAACTGAGTGGCTGCGGCTGCTCTTAATAGGGTGGGACGGTGGGAGGAGTTCCATGCATGATAAGGATCTCAACTTCCAGTTCTCCAGCGCTTGCATGATTGCAGTGTTCTAAGTCGGCTTGTCCGTTGGCAGTTCAGCAGACTTATTTTTTTTCTCCACCCTTTGCTAATTCAAGGAAAGTCACTGTTCTTTGCTGGAAAGGTGCTTTAAGCTGCAGTTGTTGCAGAGATTGTGATTAGATCTTTTTTTTTTTTTTTTTTTTTTAATACACTTTGCTGTGGAAGGCTCAGCGCACTGATGTGGCTCTGCCAACACATGCACACAAAGCCCTTTTTATTCACCGTCTACTGTTTGCTCTGTTGCCTGGTGTTGACTGCGTCATGCAGGAGTTCCAGGGAGGCTGTGTGTGTGTCTCCCCGGAGACCTGTCAGCGTGTCCTGCTTTTGTGGTCTCTGCCTACCGCTGCTCATTGCTCACTTCTGCTTCAGCCTGCCACTCTTCTTACTCTCTAATACTCAAACTGTCATTGCAGCTTTTTTTGTTCGTATTCGGTTGTTTTGTATTTTTCTACACTACGTTAAACTGCCCATTTCAAAACTACTTGCGCAAAAGATATTTACAATTTAGCATCGGAAATTGTTCCAGTGCCAGTTTCTGATCTTTTCATGTACATACAGACAATACAGATGTGCATGATTTAAGGGATTCAAACTAGATCCACATGGATTGGCATTCCAGAGAATTAGTGTTTTCTGTTGCCTTACATATGCAGTAAAATTAATAACTTGCATTAAGCTCAGTTAGAGAAAACACCTAAACACTGTACAGTAAACCAAATATTGGTTTAAAATATCAGTCAAATCTATACATCGATCCAAGAAAATATAATGGAAGTAAACTGATATGATCAGTATCATTGTGCATCCCTAGAGTTCAGCTTTGTGCCTAATTGAACACTATTCACTGTAGATCTCAAACCGTTTTCTGTGCTATTGGTAGAAAATGTAATAATGAATAGGCTAACAAATTTGGAATTGCTCACCGTCACTTTTATCAAAAAGTGTCATATCAAAACCACTGTTACTTTTTGCTTTTTGGGGTTTTTTTTGCCTTTTTTTTCTTTTTCAAATGCTCTTGGTTTTCAACCTGTGGGTCATGGCTGACTGCCAACCTCAAGCCACTGGGGCACTGTTGGATGTCTGTTTTATTTTTAGCCACCAAACTGTGCTGCAGTTCATAGATGTTTAAAATATGTGGTTAAATATGCTTGCTGCTCTGTATGGCAGAACCGCTGGCTAATTATACTTACAGGTCTTATACTTAGACCTTTCACTTTTTGGGTGGTAGGAGCCTAGTGGGTAAACCACTGGCCTGTTGCAGGTTCAAACCGCCCACTTTCTACCATTGTGTCCTTCGGCAAGACACTTAACCCTCAGTGTCTCCAGGGGGACTGTCCCCGTAACTAATGATTGTAAGTCACTCTGCAAGGGTGTCGACCAAATCTCCCTTTACCTTTTACTTTTTGATCAAATTGTATTCATCTAACCTAAATGACGAGTTACAGGCAGACATTTCAGATATGTTTTGGTATTTATGTCACATTTTAGGAAAATTGTCCAAGCTACATTGATTGATTTTTTTTTTTTTATATGCTTTTTAAATGTATGTGAATCTTGTCGACTGTAGAAGCTTGCAGAAGCTGTTGTTTGGTCCAGAAGTTGTTAGCCCGAGTCTTGGACCATTTAGAAATATCAGCTGCCTTTATGTTGTGTGTAATGAATGGATGAATAGTCCTAAATTACTTGGAATCCAGTCCCATTGCCAGAATTTGTGAGAATTTTTTTGAGCATTGGTCCCAAACAAACAGTATTTTCTGGTGCCGGTTACATTGAATCATTGAGTATGAACCATTTAAAAACCTATTTTCATTTCAGGAATACACAATTAATAACCTAACATGCCAGTCTGTGTGTGCCATGTTAGAGTCTTTGTCTTGTTTCTTCAGATATCAGCCCAGATATGATACCTGGTTGTAAATCGGTGCCGTCAATAGTCCCAAAGACCTTGATGGCCTCCTGTTATGAGGGCTGGATCTAAAAGCTGCAGCCTGTAAGCCTTGCACTTCTGACTTCTAATTAAATTTAGGGTTTAAATACCCTAAATTACTTCAGTGGCCCGTTCTGTAACCTTTGTCTGCCTGTTGTTTGTGAGCGTTCGGGCTGTGATTTGACATGCCGTCAAGGTGGAGCTCATACAGTGTCTATAAATAACACTTTGGGTTACAGTCCACATCAGCTTGCATAACAGTGTCTGTTTTATTATTTGTCTGCCCTTCACTTCCTGAACTTCTCTTAAAGGGACAGTGCTACTTAAGACCACTTCATTGAAGCAGCCCCCTCTAGGCCTGTCCTAATTATTACATAATCGCCTGATCCCACTTATTTCAGTCGGTCACAGTTGTTGTCAACAGTTTATAGCTTTTACTGTCATTTGTCGCAGCTGAGCAGATGTTTTTGTCCACTGGGTTGAGGCAACAGGATGTAAATAAATAAATAAATAAAGTGGTCATTGAGTTGTCATTCGCCCTAAACTTTATATTGCTATTTTGAGTTCATTGTAGACTGGAGTTGTCTGTCAGAAATGATTATACGTTCAGTATCAACTTGCCTCGATGTGACTTTAGCCAGTCACTCAATCGCGATTGTCTGCACAAACAAGACAAACTACAAAGTTAGAAGTTAGTGGGATCTTCGGTCTCTGTTCATTTTTCCATTTGTTTTGTGCCATTCGTCTGATCTATAAAATAATTCAGACTTGCTCAGCCTCTGTGGCTGATTTCTTGTTTGTACTTCAGTCCAGCAGCATTATAAATGCATTTTCTGTTTGTCTTTGAAATTGCCTCGACCCATCAGATGTGAGCACTTGGTTTATTGTATACATGTGATTGCGAAAACTAGAGAAAATGGAAAATAATCGCATCCTGCTTAAGTGATTGGGATCGGCTCAATTAACTGTGATCAGACGATTGTGACAGCTCTGACTTGTTTAGTTAATCAGTTAAATCTGTGGCAGTTAAAAATGCCCTGATTGTGACGAGCCGCTCTTAGACAGCCTAGGTGTGCGCTTTTACTAGCTTCCACCAAGACATGCTCAGACAGCAGCTGGACAGGTCAGCAGGTACAAGAGCTGGACAGAGATTATTCCTGGACTGGTGGGCTTGAAAAATAAGGTCAGAGGGGGGGGGGGCTGACTTAGCATTGCTCCCCCTGTCTCCTGGATGTGTATCAGGTAGGATCAGACTCTTTCTGTCTCCCATCTTCATCTCTCTCTTTCTTTCTTCTTTTTCACTTTTTGTTCTCTTTCTTTTTTCTTTCTTTACGGTCTTTTCTTGCTATCTTTTAGTTTAGTTAGTTTTACACCCTCTCCCATATTCCGCCTTCTTTTTTCCACTCCTTCCTTTTTTCCCCTCTTTCATTCTGGGTGATTCTATGGCTATCTTTTTTTTTTTTTTTTTATTGAATTATTTAATTCTGTCTGTCTCTTTCATTGTTTCTGTCAATTTCCGTTCCTTTCCTTTTTTCCCTTCTTCCTGTTCTTGCTGTTCCTTCCATGCTTATATCTTCATAGTGCATGCTGGTGAAATTTCTTCCCCAGGTAGGTGAGACACCTGACTGCCCTGCACATGATGTAAAAGAAAACATGATTCATCAGACCAGGCCAGCTTTATCCATTTCCAGTAGAAAGTGTGTGTGTTCTGACACCTTTCTGTCACAGTCCGCATTAATTCTTTCAGCTGTTTGTGCTACAGTAACGCTTCTGTGGGATTGGGTTTTCTCCCCAGGATAAAAGATCCTTGGGTGCCCATGAGCATTTCCACTGGTTGCTTTTTCTTGGGCCACATTCGGTAGGTACTAACCACTACACCCTGGGAATATACAAGAAGTTCAATTTTTTTAGATGCTCTCTCAGTTGTCTCGCCATCACAAGTCGCTCAGATCTTTGCCTATTAGTCCTATTTAAAACACATTAACTTCACCTACTGCATGATACATCCCACCTCTTGACAGGTGCTATTGTAGTGAAATATCAGTTTTATTCACTTCACCTGTCAGTTTTAATGTTGTGGCTAATTGTGGGGATTGGCTCTCTGGTTCCTGAGTGAATTCATGGTCAGTGCACCCCAGGCTGACCCTTTTGGTTTGCGTCATGGTGGGACGCAGAAGCCCAGGGCTGTGCTGATTGATCATTGTGATCGATCGTGAGCTCTGTCAATTGAAGAACAGTGACAGCTCTGAGTGCAAGCGACCGCAGGGGGACACGCGCATTCTTATTGTGCGGCTTTTCCGCCCGAATATTCGTGTTTCACTTTCTTTAATGCCCTTGTGCTTCTGCCCTCTCTGTACACCGCGATAATAAAATGACAGGAGCGCCACACTCACCAGCTCATCATTTGTTTATCGTTGTCCTTGTCTTGTTGAAAATTGTCTCTCATGTTATGGTTTTTGCTACTCCCCTTGGTGACCAGGCCCCTGTTTGAATCGATGTGATGGTGTGTGTGTGTGTGCTCTGTGTTGTGTGTCCTACATGACTGAGTGACTGGACTGTGTATGTGTGTGTGCGCAGAATAAATATTGATACAAACGGAGCATGGTTCCAATTGATCTTCCTGGGTAATGTCTGTATAGACCTGCAGCGGTCGAGAGAGAGCGACTTAGTTCGCTCGATCGCCTGGGTAGAGAGCGAGCGAGGGAGGATCTGTTGGAACGGAAAGTGCACGCGATAGAGAGAGGGATCCAGCACCACAGGTTGAGGGCAAAAGCAGACTTCCCTTTTAGTCCAAGCACGGATCAGCACCAAGCTTCCAGGCCACAGGGCCATGAGGCTGGTTGTGTGAGGAAGAGGAGGAGCAGGAGGAGGAAGAGTGTGGGCCGTGCCGATGTGTGACCGTAAGAGCTCCAGGAGGCACGGAGGGAAGAGGGGGGAGTCTTCCCGGTCGTCCGAGTCGTCTTCCCGGTCGTCCGAGTCGTCTTCCCGTTCGGCCGAGTCGTCTTCCCGTTCGGCCGAGTCGTCTTCCCGTTCGGCCGAGTCGTCTTCCCGGTCGTCCGAGTCGTCTTCCCGTTCGGCCGAGCCAGCAGTGGCCACACCGGACGGTCCCACGTTGCTGGTGGACGGTAAGGGCGAAGCCGGGAGTTTTGCTCATTTCCTTTGCTAGTCGTGGCTACTCGCTGAAACGGAGGAAAGTATAAAAGTCTGGTTCGTACACTTTCTCTACCACCCTTCACCAACTCTACAGCTTGACGTTATGGTCGGGATGGATGAGGGCTCTCCATTGCTCTACAGGCTTTATAGCTTCATCAAAATGAATATCCATAATGCCACATTTGATAATCAAGGCAACTGACTTGGCTAGTTACTAATGATGCACCAAAATGAAAAATGTTGGTTGACTGAGTGACAAAAAATAGAAATTAAATATTCAATATTAATAATATTAATAGTAAATTGCTACTTTAATTAGGATGCACACAGTTTGTGCCATGAAAACCAGCTTCTTTGATACGAAACAATTGTTTGTCCATGGCAATGAATCCCATTATTTTTAGTCAGTTTTACAGTGGCTACAGATGTCCATGCTCGCAGGAGCTTTACTTTGAGCTTCTGTTGTTTTGTTCTGATTTGCGTACCAGGCGGTTTTCTGAAGTTCTTGGGCTTTGTGTTCCATCTTGATTCTTAAATGAATTATTTAAAAATCGCTGGTCTGTTGTTCCTTACGGAAATGGATCTACCTGGGCAACATTTTTCACCTTTTATCTGATGCTGATTTAACTATGACCTGAGCTCATCTGCACTGACCGGTAAAGGAAAGAAACAGCATTTTAAAATCAGTATTATTCCTTTTAAATGATCTGTAAACTCTTCGATGGTTCTCTTTTGTTGGAGGCCTGTTTTGGGCAACATATTTGGCTGCTGGTCTCTTTCGCTTAACCACTTTTAGCGGACAGCTTAGGGGTCCTGGAATTTCACTGCTTTCCTTCTAAATACTAATGACAGTACGGGGATTTTGGGCTGATGATATACAGTATCTCTCATGTGCACACCTGCCATTGTTAATACATAAACATTCAAAAATATAGAAACTCAGTCTAAATGTGACATTCTGTTTTCCCAGGGCTACAATGGAGCCCAGCACAACCTAAATGTTCTGTGATTCCACCCGTACATAAATATTTAAGCATTTAGCATTTAATAAAAATATGTATGTAAGTATTGAATAAAACATCTAAGCATTGTATCTGCTGACTAGCTCTACACTGGTGGACTGAGTTTTAACAGAACTTTATTCATTACTAATGGCTACTTTAGAAATGAAACTGTATGTGCCGTGGGTGGTTTCTCTGTTTTTGTTTTTTTTTTTTGGAGTATTTTTTTTACTGAGTATGCTGAATGAACTTTGTTCTCTGGCTGCTCTCCCACTCTTCCCTGCTCCCGTTCCCTTGGCTTCTCTTGCTCTTATTTGAATGGAGTGGAAATGTGAGAACGCAGCCCTGTCTAAACTGAATGTGTGTCTATATATGAAAGAGTTTAGAGGGAGGAAGAGGTGCAGTCCAGAGAGTCCCTGCTGGAGAGAAAGTTGTGGGGCGGGGCTGCTTGGATGGAGCTCTGATGAGCGTGTGAATGGGAGATAATAGCCTAGTCTACTGCAGCTGATCACGTTGAACCACTCAACTCGGCTGAATATGTCATAATGTTATGTTCCCCACCTGGGAAATATGAGTATATGTTGCTATTATGGTACAGTGAGTTTTTCTGAGAATATCAGTCGTCAATGCCTATAAAACATTGCTTCATTCAAGAACACTGTTCCAGTTAGAACAGTTATTGCCTGAACCAGTGCAGTTCTTAGTGGTTTTCGATATGTTAAGTTGATTTTAAAAGGATTCTCCTGGCACTTGTAGTAATGGTCATCACAATGTTTAGCCGAGACGTTGAGTCCACACAGAGAGGCCCACTGCCCAACCCATGTCCCACTAGAGGGTTTTGCCATGGCCAATGGTGGAATTCTCCCATGCCAATTTTCAACACTTTCAGTACCATTTGAAACAATATTTACAGACTTTAAGCGTTTTTAATTCCAGAAAAGTGATGATATGGGGCCTTTAGTCTCTAGAAAGGCATTGCAGTCACAATATCTAGCGGTAAAGTTGCATTATTTATATGTTGCCCATATAGTGCAGCTCGACTCCACGGTAGACCTCAGATACATGGTGTGCTTCAGGCTAGCCTAATGCAAACGACCACGATATTGATTCAAACATAGCTCTGCAAGGAGTGTTAATGCTGCCTTAGTAGCTGTTATTAATGCAGAATAACAAAACTTGACATTTAATCTCAGTTTAATGTTTCTGTGATCTAGAATGTAGTGATGCGTGATGATGTAAAGAGACATGGCTGTAGCCGTGGTTAGATGGTTGTTTGTCTTCCCCGTGTTGTTTTGCTGGTGATGTTGAGCCACTGGTGTGAAGAACTCATTCTGGTTGGACGGTTAGAGAAAGCCAGAGCTTGCGTGCAAAATGTTTAATGTACCTCCCCATCGTAAAGCATCTGGCACTTTCATTCTGACTGTGTAACCTCCTGTTTGTGTGAGTTTTTGCATGACGGAAGCGATTTCACCTGCAGTGCACAGACTTTTGCATGGTTGTTGTGCAGCGGAGGGAGTTTCAATGCACCGCTCTCAGGCCCTCACTAACTCCTAGTCCTAACTGCTAACTCTCTCTCTCTCTCTCTCTCTCACGCACACTGGAGAGTTTGTAGTGCGTTGCGATGGTCGGCTCCCATGAGGGTCCCTTGAGCGAGGGGACATAGCAGTGAAGGAGAGAAGTGAGGAACGGCCAGAAATCCGCTGGAACATTCCCACACGGCTATTAGCCCAGTCCACAAGAGGGGGGTGCATTTGTACATTCCTGCTTTAAGTTCCTCGCAGTAGTGCAAGAGCAAAAATGGTGTGTGTGTGTGTACATGTGTTAAGCATTGAAAGTGTTGGTCTCATTCAAATTATCATTTACATATCGAATTGATCATAATATTCATTTTGGACTTTATGACCAAAACAAAAGCCCTTTTTTCAAATGTAAAAATCCATTTTAAAAGGTGTTTATTGTTAAGTAATCCTCCCACTGTGTATTCAGTCAGTTCAGAACAACGGCAAAATAATTTGAAATGAAAATTGAAATTTCATGATTACATTAGTCTGAGGCCTCCCTTAGTGGATTATTAAGTGCCCCTGCGCCCCCAGTTTGAGAACTACGGCCCTACAGAATTGTAATTGAAATGGACCATTGAGAACTCAGAAATTTGCCCACTTTGTGTGTGCTGGCTGCTGGTGACCCTGTAACTGCTGTATATTAATGGGTGTTTTTTTTTTATGTTGTTTTAAGGCTTTGATTGCTCGGTGCTGGATGCACACACAGCACGCTCCGTGCCAGCTGCAATTGATTTGACTGTGCACTCTTGTGGTGGGAACAGGAAGCGTTAGATAACATGAGCCCAGTCGATTTGGTTTTAACAGCAGTGGAAATGAGACAGAGATGGCCATAGGCTTGAACACACAGTGGAACCAAAATGAGAAGTGGTCCCTCCATACGCTGCTGCAATAACGAGTGTGAGCCCACTAGGACTGCACGTTGGGGGGGTGGGGGGGTCTGGTCTTGTGATTTTTATTGCTACATTTTGAGATTGTGACACAGCTTGCTGTGTTCGAAATGCACTGCTAGGTCAGCAATATTACTGAAGACCGACCTGCATTATTTTGACTGAAATAAATGGCTTCTTTTCCTGCGAGAATGATTTATGTAAAAGACCTCGGTTCTGATTTGCTGTGCCTCATTCAAAGGCAGGCCAGGCTGAAATATGCCATAAACTGAATAGGGTGTAAGTGTAAAAGCACTTGTTTTCAGGGCATCTAAAAATGTTTCCAAAACAGTGTTTGTTTTTTTCTGTATACGAACTGTATGGACCAAGGATTGAAACAACATTTACATACTACATAAACTTTTATTGTGAATTTCCATTCACAATGGCAAATATTCATTTTTTTATATAT
>JBBIGA010000138.1:2433996-2447991 GCA_037576975.1 Alestes dentex | reverse complement strand
TATTAATGCAGAAAACCATGAAATTCCTACACATACTTTTTCTTGCCACCGTATATTACATAGGTTAAATATAGGTTCATATATGTACATATATTACATGGGTTAAATAGGTTAAATATCATAGCAATTTAATCTCATTTTATCACAGCACGGTTTAATCCCCTTTATAACTTTATGATCAGCTCGCTCACTTTCCTTTAAACGGAGAACTGAAGGCAGCTAAGGGAGTGTCTCAATTTGATTCCAAGTCCTCTACCTAACCCCTTGAAGAATGTACATACATTAACACTACTTTTGGAACGTCGTCTAACCTCAGATTACCCAGCCTGAACTGACTGAACTATAGCAATTTCCATAAACTGCATTTCCACGACTTTATCCAAACGTAGGCATTTTTCTGAGGCACTCGGTAGAAGCTCACTATGTAGGGCACTATCGTTTGATTTGAGCCGCCCCCCTTTAAGCCCGCCGCTCTGTTCTGAGTCGCTCCTCCGGCTCGGTGCGAGGCGCTGTGTCGCCGCTCGGAGCAGCGCTTTTACCGGAGAACTGCGGTTCTTCTCGAAGTTTCTGAGAGGGCTGATGGACCGGGTGGATACGGGCTGTGTGGGGAAAGTTTAGGTTTCTTTCTGTTTTTTCATATCCGCAGGGTTATTCGGGTGGGGTGTCATGCCGGGCGGCAGGCAGGGTTGACGAGGAGCGGGTGTGTGTGTGTTTGTACCCGGGGCTGAGGTAGGTATACTGGAGGAACGGGGCTGGAAATCCGCCCTGACTCTCCGGGGTTAAAAACCAGAGCTTTCAAACATGTTCAGGGCGGCTTAACCCGTCACGGATTCTGTGGTAAGGTGGTTCTAGCCCTGGCTTGCGATGGGTAAAGATTACTACAAAACCCTGGGCATCCAGAAGGGCGCCTCGGAGGAGGAGATCAAGAAGGCGTACCGAAAACAGGCTCTCCGATTTCACCCGGACAAAAACAAAGCCCCCGGAGCAGAGGATAAGTTCAAGGAGATCGCAGAGGCTTACGACGTGCTCAGCGACTCCAAGAAGAAGGAGCTGTACGACCGGTACGGAGAGGAGGGTGAGTGAGTCCCCCCGAACCGGAGCGGCCAGGGGTCCCGGGACACCTCAAGGGGTGCTGAAGGAGGTAGAGGGTAGAGCAGCCTGAACTTACACCGGAGGGCTGGAATAATGAAAATGTAATGTAGAAGGTGGAGGTGGTAGATCAGCTAGAGCTGCCCAGGACATCTCCAGAGGAGCTGAAGGAGGTAGAGGAGCCTAACTCTCACTGGAGGGCTGAAATAATTAAATATAATATAGAAGTAAAACTAACCCACTTGAGGAAAACTGTATGAGGGTCTAAAAGTATGGGGTTCCCTTTTAAAAACTGTAAGTGAAACAACTTCTAGTAGATCTGCCCAGGACTCCTCCACAAGGGCTGAAGGAGGTAGAGGAGCCTAAAATCACACCGGAGGGCTGAAATAATGAAAATGTAATGTAGAAGTAAAAAAAAACCAACTTGAGAAAAAGTATGAGGTCCTAAAACTTTCCACAAGTATGGGGTTCCCAAAAAACTGTAGGTGAAACTTCTGGTAGACCTAGAGCTGCACCATATGGACAAAATGTCAGAATGAAGAATTGCTGCTACAGATTGCTGTTGCGATGACTTTCAAGATATCACTTGTCTGTAAAAAAAACGTGTGTAAATCTTGTTTCAGTATGTTTACTCCATCTGTACAATTCAGGGAAAATAAGATTCAAAAGCAGCCTGTTTTTAGAGCAGTTGTGATGGCACAAAACCCAAACATTTAAATCTCATCTCTTTACTCTGGCTACCGCAGTTTAGCCATGCCCATTCATGCACTGACTCAGCAACACCTTTAAAGATGAAAATAATTAGTTTTGTTGGAGTACATGAAGACCAGTAACTCACCTGGAGTGATTAGTCGTCCTGTCAAAAATACTGTGATTGGTTTGAGACTTATTTGCATACTGCAGCCTTCTGTAATATTAGTATTGCAGAGAGTGATGTCACGATAAAAATTAGCAGACGATATATTGTGCAGCCCCACTGTCGGCTTAGGAGTTCAAGTCTTCTGTTTTTGACCTGATTAAATGCAAAGCAAAGCATTTAATCAGTGAGAAGCAAAGCAGTCCAGAGACAGTAAACAGAATGAAATTCACCCCCCTGTCTGTCAGTCAGTCAATCAATCAATAGACAAATAAATAGAGATCTGAGATCAATAGAGATCAATTCTTACTTTTCTTTTTTACTTTGTCATGAGACACACCAGAGCTATTACAGCCTCTAAACTGGACACTGGCCTTTGCAATACTGATATTTTAGAAGGTTGCATTATGTAAATGAGTCCTTTAAACCTGTGGTCATTTTTATACTGTGGATCTATGTAATGTCTAATAAAAGAAAGTTATTTTGGATAAAATATTGTCGGCCAACCTTTAACTTGTTTTTGCAGAGTTTATATTGATTTTATATTGGCATGGGCAGATAATAGCTCAAATAATATAACCCCCATAATATAGAGTTACACAAATTAGAGTTCATTTCTAATGCCATTATCAGATATTCAGTGTGCTTTACAGGAATAGAATAAAAAACTGAAGCATAAAAATAGGTTAATAAAAAATGTAAAAATACATAGAAAACAGTCAAAGAAGATTAAAAGTGGGGTGGAAGTGCTTATATTTGAAAACGTTGGAGGAGAATAGCCCCCCCCCCTTTTAAATGCAATGTGTGCAGTATCTCATTAAAGTGGGGCAGGCTAGTAACACCACACTGAAATTTGTGAGAACCTAAAAACTTAAAGCCTGATTCTTAGTGTGAAGTTTTGCACCACAGACAAAACTAGCTTTTCCTTCATCCTGAATGAATGACTGACCAGAGAGAAGCTGTTCTTGGTATTGATATTTCAGCTATTATGATTTTTATGGCTGTAATGGCTAACGACACATATATACAGAAATATTGGTAGTGACCTACTATCACTGTATCCCTAGTTTCATGTAATTCAAGGACTATTGCAGTCACAAAATGTAGAAATATAATCACAGTAGTAGGAAATAGTTTTTTTTGAGCAGCTCTGAGCTGAAACCTTTGCTAGTAACATACTGATGTGCACAGAATAGCATTCTTTTTATTCCTGCAGGACTTAATGGCCACTCCGGAGGTGGTGGTGCCAATGGCCCCAGCTACACGTTCCATGGAGACCCGCACGCCATGTTTGCGGAATTCTTCGGCGGCCGAAGTCCATTTGACCAGTTCTTTGCCCATGGCGGCGACGAAGACATGGACATTGAGGACCCTTTCGCTGCTTTTGGCATGGGGGGAATGGGCGGCATGGGCGGCATGGGCGGCTTCCCCAGGTCCTTCAAGTCTAGGATGGGAGGTGTCCATGGAAACCGAGAGAGGAAGAAAGACCCTCCAGTCATCCACGATCTGAAAGTGAGCCTGGAGGAAGTGTTCTCCGGCTGCACCAAAAAGATGAAAATTTCCCGCAAGCGACTGAACGCCGATGGCTGCTCAATGCGCACCGAGGACAAGATCCTGACGGTGGACATCAAGCGCGGCTGGAAGGAGGGGACCAAGATCACCTTCCCTAAAGAGGGCGACGAGACGCCCACCAACATCCCCGCTGACATTGTGTTTGTAGTCAAAGACAAGACACACCCAGTCTTCCGTAGAGACGGCTCAGATATCATCTTCCCCACAAGGATATCCCTCAGAGACGTGAGTGTCTACTTTAGAGGATGGATTAGATCGCGATAATCTAATCCCACCGTTATCAGTAAAAGGAAATTATACTTCACTTAAAAATCTGTTTCTCTTATCCCAGAGGTATTCGATCAGCCAAGAAATGACTGCTTTGTTGTTTTAATTTAGCACTAAAGCTACAAGGTTTTCATCGTTAACTCTAGAAGTCGATAGTCACCCAAATTAATTCTGTAAATCTGTTTCCAGAACTTCTTTCAACCCACAGATACGAAACTACAACCATTCTAACTTGAGTGGGTGTGGCAGATATGAGTAGTGTTTCGCCTTCTGAAGCTTTCCTGGAATACAAAATTTTGGTCACTTCTGGTCAACTTATAAATGTTCCTGTCAAAAATAAGTACATCTCCTACAGCAGTGGTGTCAAACTCCGGTCCTGGAAGCCCGGGGTCCTGCACAGTTTGATGATTCTCCTCCTCAAACACATTCACTAATCCTGACAATTAACTGGCGAGGTGAACCTGGTGCTTCTGAGCAGGGAAATCACCTAAACGTGCTGGACCACGGCCCTCCAGGACTGGAGTTCCACACCCCTTTCCTACAGGGAGCACAGTCACTGTTCATTTACTGAATCGAGTGTGTTGGGATCCAAAATGCAGCGTCATGTCTTCAATACACCAATATTATCTCACACCACTCCAGTACAGCAGAGCATTCATTGGCTTCCTGTGGTGCTCGCATGTGATTTAAAAACACTCATCTACAAAACCAAAAATGATCCAGATCCAATTTACTTGTTTGTACTTATCAGATCATGGATCTCAGCTCACCCTCTTAGGGGATCAAGCACAGCCAGACTTGACCCCCCTCCCCAGTGTGCGATCTGATCTGATGGAGCACTAACTTATCCTCTGGTAGAATCTTAGTGTACTAGCAGATCTTAATTTTAAACCTAGGTTTACTAGTGTGAGGAGCGTGTTTTCTTGTGAACTCCAAAGCACAGATGTAAGTCACGCTGGATAAGAGCCTCTGCCAAATGCTGTAAATGTAAATTGGACCGTTCTTTCATTCATTTATACAATGCCATGTGCTGATTAACTGATTTTACTACAATTTGTTGGCCTGTTATTCATGACTTTTCTTTCTTGTCCTCCCCTCAGGCACTCTGTGGCTGCACGATCAGCGCCCCCACGCTGGATGGCAGGACCATCACAGTGACGTCCCGGGACGTCATCAAGCCGGGCATGAAGAAGAGGATAGTGGGGGAAGGACTGCCACTGTCCAAGTATCCAGAAAAGAGAGGGGACATGGTGCTGGAGTTTGTGGTGAAGTTTCCAGAAAAGCTGAACCCGAACACTCGAGATGCACTGCTGCAGATCCTCCCGCCGTGATCAGGGGTCGAACCAGTCAGGAAGAATTGATCCAGTCTGCTTCAGATGGAAGGAGAAGGATTAAAAATAAACCCACCTTTTTTTTTTTTTTATTGCTTTTAATTTATAAACCCATTACTTATGTTCTCTGCACTTTTCACATCACTGTGAGGCCCTTTCAGAAGTACAGTAATGACGGACATTCAAAACTATTATGCAAAAAATGCAATACCTCCAAGTCGGCGCAGCTACCGTTTCGAGTCCTGCAGGACAACCGCGTACACTCTTGGGAATAAAGGTGCCATTCATGGTTCTTTGGAGAAATGCTTCAGTAATACCACTAAGGTTCACCAAGTGTTTTTTTTTTTTGTTTGTTTTGTTTTTTTTTTTAATTGAAGGATTATTTTACGACTTCAATGAATTTTTGGGCATGTTTGTATTTTAAGAGTGTATTTTTTCTTTGCTGTCTCCAGCTAGACTAATTCCTGCTTCAGATAGGTTAAACCATGTTTTTCTTCCTTTTTTATTCCCACCCTTTCCTTCTTGTTCGTTACAGAAACTATATATGCCGAGTGTGCGTGAGTGTGCGTGAGTGTGCGTGAGTGTGCGTGAGTGTGCGTGTGTGAGTGACTGTGTGTGAGTGACTGTGTGTGTGTGTGTGTGTGTGTGTGTGTGTGTGTGTGTGTGTGTGTGTGTGTGTGATCTGAGACACAGCTGTGGAGCTCATTAGAAGAAATGGCATTCTTTTACCTTTGCTCAGTCCAAGAATTCCAAACGAGCCCTGGGCATTTTCTCACAGTGCTTACAAAACTGCCCTTGCTTTTCAGCAGCCAGTGCAAACACTGTGTCTCAGGTGGGTTGAAACATGCCTGAATGTAGCTTTTAACTTTGTTGGGTTAATATATTAACACATCCTTTCGATTTCCAGTCTTTTTTTTTCAGATTTGAATGATATATTAGCAGATTATGGCTCAAGTCCCTTTTGTGAATTCTTATGAAAGGAATATTTCAACTTAACCTCTATCAGAATTGTAGTAGAACCTAATGGGCAGTTGCTTCAACATCTTTGATGTTGAAATTAATGTTAATGGCAAGTAAAAGTGTGCTCAAATGCAGCAGCTAGAGGTTAGGTTAAAAACTGAAATATTCCTAATATAAGAGCTTGTAAAAGGGATACCCCCCAAGCCCCCTTAAACCAAACCTTAATTTACTTAGGGCTAATAAATTGGGATAAAGACTTGCTGGTAAGCGTGTACTTGTGTACGTGAAAATAAAAGGAGATGAATCACTTGTGCAATGTCCTGTGCTGATTATGTACTGAAAGCACTCTGTAAGCATGTTTGTTTTACCAGCATCTCCTGTATTTTGCATTAAAACGACCAGATTCTGTTGCCGTTAAAAAGGGAAAGATGATAATTGTGTTCCTCCCCCTTCAGGATACTTCATTAGGTGTTTTTTTTTTTTTTTTTTTGTTCTTTGAAATTTAAAAAAACTTAACTCTGGATGATGGTGGCAATGTTGTGGTAGGTTACTTATGTTTACAACAAACATATTGTTGGATATCAAATCTGAAAAGCAGATGTGGAGATGTGTTTACATTTCTTGTTTTATGCAGCAGACTGTTGTATATTCCAAATATTAAAATAACATCTTCATTTTGTAACAGTTCATTGTTCAGGGGTATGTTTTTTTTTTTTTTTTTGAGGACTGATATTTATTTTGGGTTGTAGACCACCTGCTTAATACGGTGTAGGTCCCATTGTTCCGAAGTAGCTCTGAACCATTTGGAAAGATGTTAACAGCGGATCTTTTAAGTCCTGTAATGATGAGATGGGGCCTCCATGGATCAGATTTGTTTGTTCAACACATCCCATAGATGCTTAATCAGACTGAGGTCTGGGGAATTCGGAGGCCAAGCCAGCTCTTGTGTTCCTCAAACCCTTCCTGAACAATGTGCCTGGTGCCGTCTCCAGGTAAGTGACACACGCCATCCACATGATGTAAAAGAAGAAAACATCAGATCAGGCTACCTGCTTCCACTACTCCATGGTTCAGTTCTGATGTTCATGTGCACATTTGTAGGTGCTGCTGGTGGTGGGCGGGGATCAGCATGTGCAGTCCAACTGGTCCGCTGCCCCATAAGTAGCGAGCCATGATGCACTGTGTTCTGATACCTTTCTATCATATCCAGCATACACTTCTTCAGCAGTTTGTGCTACAGTAGCTCTTCTGAGATGCTAATGCTCCCCAGGTGCAGTAGTGAGTCTAGGGTAGGGGTCACCAACGTGGTGCCCCCAAGGACCACATGAGTACCTGTTCTAAAAATAGCACAACTCACCAGTGAGCAGCATCTAACATTTAATTTTATCCTGTTGCTATTCTTCTTTAATCATATTTGCATTTATATAGATTTGAAAATGACAATTTCTTAAAAAAAAAAAAAAAGCATTTAAAACATGTTTATTACACATGAGGTTTAAGTAAACGCTGTTTAAGTGTATCAAACTGGTAGCCCTTCGTATGGCTCAGTTCCTGTGAAGTAGCTCTCAGTTTCTAAAAGGTTGGTGACCCCTGGTCTAGGGCATCCATGGCCCTGTTGTCAGTTTACTGGTTGTTTGTCCTTGGACACTTTTGGTAGGTAGGTACTGACCACTGCATACCTGGAACATCCCACAAGACAACCTGGTCAGAGCTGAAGATCTTAAACTCAAATGCCCTTTTGAGCATTTTGTGTTGCTCAGGGTTGTGATAGATCTGAAAACAATACCACCAGGCCGTTATAAACTGTAGGAACACGATCATTAGGTTATGAAAAGTCTAGAAACACGAACATTAGGTTGTGATAAGTTTGGCAACAAGGTTTCTGATTTGTAATAAGTCGTGGGAACGAGATAATTAAGTTAACACACCTTACCATGTCGTGGCCGTGTAGTAGACTCCCATTTCCATACGTTTGTAAGCCTGTCTTACGAGGACTGTTCGGTAAGATCATACCAGATGAGGTCTTGTGGCCGTGTGAGGATGCGTTTTGTTTACACAGCTGTAGTCGGCCAGGTCTTCAGTCTTGGTTTAAGGTTTAAAGACTAGAGGGCAGCAGCGCTCTGCTCCAGGCCTGGGTCTCTCCAACTGAAGCCCAAGGAGAAGAAGACCTCCCTGAGACATTCCAGCAGTCCATCCTCTCCTCCTCTAGCGCTCCGCTATTAACTCCCTGTAAAGCACTCTGCCGTTTGACTCCTTGTTCCTATAAAGCTACGGTTTAATCAGAAAATAGCGACTGAGTGGGTAAGTTCAGCTCCTTTCCTCAGAGACGCTGTGAAGGCTAAGAACAAGCCAATTAGCTAGCGTTAGTTAGCCTGCTAGCAAAGTTATCATCTCAAGTCTACCAACAGGGCTGGGATACATCCTGGAAGGACAAAACAACTACACCTTTATCGCTCTTACCTCTTACTTTCCTGTCAAAGTGCTCATTTAGGTATTTTAAGTTGGCATCAAACTGGCAGTAAAGGCTAACAGTATTGCAGTGTTTACATTCCAGTCGAGCTAGCTGGCTAATTTATTTGTTTCGCCATGAAAGTCTTAACTGACTTTCCATAAAGAACTGCTGTTTTTTACGTTTCCTTTCTTTTTCAAGCTCGACAAACACTCTCAGCCTCTTCGTCAAGAGATTCACAGTTTTGTTTCTTAAGAATGAGAAGAGTTGGCTAACGTTGCAGTATTATGGGGAAAGCATTCAACCCAGAAAACGAATGAGTAGAGGATGTGTTCGAAGCAAATGTCTGTCAAAATAAACTTTTTATGATTAAGATTAGGGGGGAAGTATATTTTGATATTTACTCTTATCAACTCGCTGCCCCTGGTGGTCTAGTGGTTAGGGAGTTGCTCCTGCAATCAAAAGGGTGTGGGTTCGAATCTATGGACTGTTAGTGGAACCACTGAGGTACCATTGAGTGAATGGGTTAAATGCAGAGAAATATTTTCACATTGTTCACACTGTGGGCTGTACTGTGGAGTGTTCACGCATGACTACAATGGGTCACTATAATTTACCTTATTTGATATCTTCATTGTATTCCTTTTTGTTCTCTAGGACTGTACGCTTACCTTTAAATGGCTTGAACCTAACTGGCCCCATCCAGAGGCTGTGTATCTTCAGGGTTGGCTGTGAAGCTGTGTCCTTGCGTCTGCCCTTCCATACAAACAAACACCAGAGGAGCGTCTTGCCAAAATGCCACTCGGATTGGGTCGAAGGAAGAAGGCATCCCCACTGGTGGAGAATGAGGAGGCAGAGCCCATACGTGCTGGCCTCAATGTGCCTGGACTGGACGGGCTTGATGGGGGTGGGGTTGGACTTGCGGAGGGTGCAACACAGGAAGGCCTGCCGCCCCCACCCACTAACCTTCGCCCTCGCCTCATCTTCCACACCCAGCTGGCACATGGCAGCCCCACAGGACGCATTGAAGGGTTCAGTAATGTCCGTGAGCTTTATGCCAAGATAGGAGAAGCATTTGGGATTCCGCCTGCAGAGGTGAGACCCATGCAACGTCTGAGAATCCAATTTCATAAGGGCTCAATTTGGTATGTTGTGTTTTTAATGACCCCTGTTGTCCCGTTTTTAGGTTATGTTTTGTACACTGAATACCCACAAGGTGGACATGGACAAACTCCTGGGTGGCCAGATTGGCTTAGAGGACTTTATTTTTGCTCATGTTAAAGGCCAGAGGAAAGAAGTAGAAGTGTTCAAGGGTGAAGATGCCCTTGGACTCACAATCACGGATAATGGTGCTGGTTATGCCTTCATTAAGGTAAGAAGTAGGCCTACATGTAGTCTCCTGTAAGAAACATGTTTTTTTTGGGTAAAGCCTCAAAGGACTGCAGAGAAAAGCTTCTATTTTTGACATAAAAGAAATCCAGGATGTGCTAAAAATAGTTGTTGTTTCCGTTTCAGAGAATAAGGGAGGGCAGTGTTATTCATCAGATCCAAGTCATTAATGTTGGAGACATGATTGAGTCGATCAACGGTCAGATACTGATTGGCTGTCGACATTATGAGGTTGCCAAGATGCTTAAAGAATTGCCCAGAGGGAAGAACTTTGTCTTGAAACTGGTCGAACCATTGAAGGCCTTTGGTATGTGCTTTTTATTCTACACATTATTAATAAAAAGAAATGTTTACCGTAGTCTTAAGGACCATGTAGCATGGACTCAAGTGCCTATAGGTCTCCAATTGTCTTTTGTATATGACAACACTGGAAATGTATATTCTTTATAATGACTGAGTGGTGTTTAATTAGGGTTTAATCATGGATGCTGGTCAAGCTAAAAACGCGGTGCAATACAGGGTTATCTCTGGATTGGTTTTTGACCATTAGTTTAGTTATTAAGTGTTGTGATTCTCTGTTCAGATATGATCAGTCAGCGGACCGGGGGGCGCTCTGGGTCAGGAGTTCAGTTGGGCACTGGTAGGGGAACACTACGTCTGCGATCCAAAGGACCAGCAACAGTAGAGGAACTTGTAAGTGTACACATTAAAGTAGTAGTTTGGGAGGAACATTTTCTGCCACATTTCAGATGTAGTAGATCAGCCAAGGCATGTCCATCCTTTTTTCTGGTTGCAACCAGTCTGAAGCTTGAAATTTTTGTCTGTCAGTTGTCATATGTGGTTTGAGACAGCTATATTAGCATTTTAGCACCAGTAGAAGCTAAACGTGTCTTTACTGATTGATATCTGCAAATTAGAGATTGTGCTTCTAAGGTGTGCAACTGTAAACTGAATGATCACTGTATTTACTGTGTCTTTTTCTTCCAGCCTTCAGCATTTGAAGAAAAGGCTATTGAAAAGGTCGATGATCTACTGGAGAGCTACATGGGTATAAGAGATAGCGAGCTTGGTAGGTCACAATGATTTGTCAGTCTGATTTTATTTCTTCCTGTCAATGTCTGTTGTGACTGAGGCCATTTTTCTTTGTCTCAGCTGCTACGATGGTGGAGTTGGGGAAAGACAAAAAGAACCCAGATGAGTTTGCAGAGGCCTTGGATGAGACGCTTGGTGATTTTGCCTTCCCGGATGAATTTGTATTTGATGTGTGGGGTGCCATTGGCGATGCGAAGGTTGGTCGGGTCTAGGGCTAGAAATGGGAGCCACCGGCATTAAATGGGGTTCAGGTGGAGGTGTTTTAAGGGGGCGGCACAGCCACTAATCACAGTGCTACTAGAAAACACTATAGCATCCTTATAGTGTCTTTTTACAAATGTAAGTTTTACCAACCGAAATACTTCAGCTGTCATTGTTGGGAGCATACTCTGGGAGTGTGTGTTGATTTTTTTTTTTTCTTTTTTAAATGCAACTTGTATGCAAGCGTTTCACTTTCTGCTGACCCTAGTCTTTGCTATTACTATTCCGCAGGCTTTTGAGTCACACTAATGTGGAATACAGATGTGCAAATTTGTATTTCACTGAACTTTAGACACTAACTGCATTTGATAATTGCAATGAAAAGTCTCACCATTGTACCGCTACCAGAAAGTCCTGAATGGCTTTTCAGCACCTTTTTTTTAGGTTTCAGGTACCACTGGGAGACTTCTAATGACCCTGACCTCAGCTGGTCATTCCCGAGACTTTTTACAAACTGTGAGCTTCACTTTGCACTGTGTTGCACTGTTGCGCTGTATGAACTGCACTGTGATGCACGGTAGGCCTATGTGATATGGACAAAATTTCATATCCGAATTATTTTGCTAGATATTGCTATTGCAATTGACCTTATTGGGAAATCTTTGATATAAGACAGATGATTGGCCTGCATTGTTTTGACCAACAGCATTTTTAATTGCTGGATCATGTGAATCCATGGTTTGTCTCACGGGAACACTCATCGGGATCATTTTGGATTGGTCAGCCTAATGAAAAATAATTTCTTAAGCTCTCATTTACATATTTCAGTCCACTGTAGTGTCAGTATTATAAAGACCAGTGTCATGGACCAATGTTTAGCCCTAATGCACAGCCCACACAACACAGTGTAGAACCATGCACTCTTCGGGACAGCATACACTGTGTGCCTCTTTGGCTTATGTGCATTCACAGTGCAGTTTCGGACCACTTTGTGAGATGTTACACTACAATGACTCCTCCAAGCATGTACTGTCATATTTTATATTACTTATATTGTCTTGTTTTATATGAAGGACTGAAGGCTCAGTGATTCCCCCCCCCCCCCCCTTTGTTTTAAAGTCTGTTGCGAGTTCTCCTGTGCACAATTGAGGTTCTGAAGTACATTTCAGAAAAAATTTACAACACAGTATTATGTTCAGAAGAGTTTTCACTTTAAAACTTGTTTTAAAAATTGTTTTCGGGATGCGCCATATGATGGGGCATGTACCAAATGTTTCCACGATGAAGCTAATATTGCAGGCATCAGCAAGGATGAAAAATGTCCTTATCATGTTCCCGAAACATGGTACACCAATAGTGAGTTTTTTCTTCAAACTTAAGTATTCATGTTAAATATGAGGTCTAATTTGAAATTGGCTTTTTAATGCGCCTGGACTCTCATTTATCAATATTAGTGTTTGGAGCTTTGAATGTAGTAAACTGAATTAAAAAGGTCTAACCCCCAAATGGCCTGTTAAAGTAGGGCTCCTGGGTTTTTTTAACCTAAGCTGCATGCAGTTGGTGACCTCATGCAGTCATTTGAACACGTTCCCAAAGCATAGAAAACCTGTTGACATGACAAACACTGAGAATCGGTGGCCATTGCATCTGGCCATTGCCTCCTACTATAAGTGTTCAGCTTTTCCATTTTTTGCTATTTCTTTTGTCCATGGTAGTCGACAGTTCTACTGATGTGACTGGTGTAAACACTGTCTTACTTTTTCTATTGGATCGGTGGTAAACTGCAGTCTAATGCCAAACTTCCGGAAATGGTTTTCTATGCGATCACAATATCAGTATTAAAGCAGTATTCATAGAATATTACGAGCAGTATTTCAGCTGTTGCATCATCTCTGACTGAGCACAAGAAAAAATGAAGGGTCTTATTTGAATATCAAACTGGAAGAAGCCCATGAAGGTGCGGATTTCAAGGTCGTCGTCTTCAGAACTTTGACAGGTTCGGGACATTTCCCCAGACTTTGGATCCGTTTTTTTATTACTGTGTTGTAGGATGATGTCATGGTTATGGGGCCTAATGTATGTGGACATAGGAAACAATGTTTGGAGGGCCTGGGGTGGGGGGATTGGGTGGGGGTGGTTTAGGATGGCTTTCCAGGCATTGGCTCAAAAACAAGCGAATAAAATCCAAAACAGAAGCAGTTTCTAAGATGTAATGTGAGAACTTCTGTTGGTTTTCAGTATTGGGACTCTCTTCTCTTTCTGGCTTATTTGATCTAATCATGGAATCAGAGTTCTTGTTTTTTGTTTTTTTTTTATTTCTTAAAGGTGTTTTGGTGTTGCTTTTTTAAAAACTGTTCTGTTGTGGATGATTTGCTTTGTCTTCCTTCGATGCTCGTTTGGATGTCTTTTAGCCTAAAAGCTGTTTTTAAGGAGAAGACAGTAGATGCTGTTACACTGACAATGTTCTGGTTTTTAATGGTTTGTATGTTACACTGTTTCAATGTCTTGAACTGTCGTCAGATTGCAATAATGATCACGGTTTAGCGTCATATGTTGTCCATCATGTCTTCAGGGCAGGAATATTGTTTCCAATGTTTACTCAGTTGTAACTCATTGCACCGATTTCTCAGCATCATTAAAATGAACAATGTACTATGTTCACTCGTATTTTTTTATTGATCTTATCTGTATGTTTTGTTCTTCTGGGCCTGATGAGAGGGGTGTGTGTGTGTGTGTGTGTGTGTGTGTGTGTGTGTGTGTGTGTGTGTGTGTGTGTGTGTGTGTGTGTG
>JBBIGA010000138.1:2407363-2419957 GCA_037576975.1 Alestes dentex | reverse complement strand
TTGATACAATGATATTCTAGACTCTGTACAAATATGTGGAATTTCAAGGTTTAGAAACTGCCTTAACACTAAATTAATACCACTTTTGCAGTATTTTAATGATTATGATTTATGACTAAGCGTAGTTACTTAACCTTAACTGGGGCAGTGTATTTATCAGACATGCTCATGAATTGTGATGGACGCTTTAAAACCGGTTTCAAACATCTTTTAAAAAGTCTTTCTCTGCACATTTTGCTTACTCACTTTAAAAAAAAATGGTTTGTGACATTGCTAATTATTTGCGTCACGGAACTGGTACGAGGAAAGCGTTTTAGTGTTTTGTTTTATTAAACTGGCATTATCATTAATAAAGCACTGTGATTGTTTCAGTCATAATTTGAGTAACTAAGAATAAGAAAAGTCTAAAAAATTATAAACAGTCCTTCTACTGGCAGAAAAAGCAGGAAAAAAAAACTTTCACAGCTTTTGAATGATTTGAACTTGAAATAGAGTATCCCAAAAAAACTGCACTGCCGATACATCTCAGCTTCTTCTGAGGGTCCTTCATTTGTTGTCGTTCATGGAAGCACTGTCAGTTATCAGTGGGGATCTGGACACACTGGGGATCTGGACACCTTTTCAGAGTGAGGTGGGCAGGACTTACCACAAACACCTCCAACTTTAGTTTTGGGAGGGAAAGAAATGAACCAGTGCTCTTCCACTGCAGCTGCCTATGCTGTTATCAAGAACCAGCTTCGTTACCCTCAGTTTGTCTACATTCATTCCAGTGCGAAGCAAAACAACCTGATCAAACACAAAAAGCAAGAACCGACCCCAGACTGACCACACTACCTTGACGTCAGACTTCATATTTACCCCAAAGGCTTTGAGCATGTTGGTGGAGGCGTCCTACATGGTCTTCTGAGGCAGCATTGCCCCGGAGCAGGGAACCCACGGCCTTGGCAGACTCTTTCATGCTGCTGAGATCAGTGCTGTCTGTTAGGGGCAATTTAAAAGAAATGCTGGGTCAAAGAAGGTGTTTTTCATTACAGTCCCTGTCTAGCTTTCACAACATCAAAGAAGAGTGCTTCGCCACATCAGGCCTGGAGCTACTCGTGCACGACACACTTTTAAATTGTGCACTCTGGTCTCAGCCTCTGTCTGTTCTAACGTACCCAGTCCATCTTCTAATGGGCTGAATCCAGGAATGCGCAAGACCATGAAGTTCAGCAAGATCCAGACCTCACACAGTGTTTTAAAGGAAAAGGTTAAGCGTAGAAGATTCGCTCAGAGTTTCCAGCTGAAGTGAGTATAAAATAAATTAGACATTAAATTGGTGAATACAGGTAACAACGGGTTAAATCACTGTAGCCCACAACGTTATTGTTCATTAAATAAAATACGTCAGTATTCATTACATAGTTTTAGTTCTTTTTAACGGTAATCACAATAAACAACTCTTCTTTCAAGAACTGCACTTAAAGGTAGGCTGCAGCTTCCAAGCAACATACTGGTCAAACATTATTGCTTGAAGAGCAATACTGGTATATATTCAACTGATGTGTGGTCTTCTGTGTATATGGAGTATTTTACAAAGCTTCAACACTGGCATAACCAATCAGATTTCAGACCTGTTTGTGTATGCAACCCCAGTAGAGCACAATGGTAATAAAAGGGTGGATATTTTTAAAATCCCAGCCAATAGGTTCATCACTTTGCAAAAAAAGTAGTTCCAGCAGGTTCAAAGCAACTATCGGTGGTCTCCAGAAAGGTAAGGTTTTGGGAAAGCTTGAGGTATAAAATGAAGTAACTTCTGTTAGCACCTGGGTTTAAACACCCCATGCCTTTTCTTTAGCTGTTTTTTCTACTTTAGTGGTCTAGCTGTCCTCTTACATATTTTTTAGTATTCGTACATCATGCACACATTTAAATGTTGAAGGAATTTTTGCTGTCATGCTTGGCCAAGGGTTGTAGGGATTTTCAGGCCTGTGAAAAGGTCTTAGGCTCTTGCCAAACTTAGGCTCTTGTTTAAAACCATTAATCTAAGCAGTGAGGGACTTTCTCCAGCGAATACGCAAAGTTACGTTTGAATAAATGCAAACAAACAAGAAGACAACAAACAATATCATGATTTGTTTTGTTGGTAAAAAGTACTTGAAGTTTTGTGAGCTGGTTAGAAGAACACAGTTCCAGATTTCACCTCCGGCCTTCACTTGGATTTGTGAAACTCCATCAGCAGCTCCTGATTTATACTGATGAAGTATCGATTGAGCTGAACCAGGTTTTTGAGGTATTTGATGAGAACTATTATGTGATACTCAGCATTGAGGAGAAATCTGGGAATGATTAGGCACATAGGCATAAAAACACTTTTTACTGTATTATATTATTTACATATTCTAATATTAGCTTTAAAAAGCGTATACTGCTCAGCTACACAGGTTTTAATGTTCTAAGACTTGTGCAGTTTAAAATGGCTCGTTGTTATTACATGGCATAGCAAAACATACAGATCATGGTGGCATCAATAAAATATATAGATACATACGGTAATCATATAGTTTAGATTACACTGACTGAAAAAAAAATGCTATTTGAATGCTATTTACCTGTAGAACATCTTCAAGAGGAATGAAACAAGTGACTGGGGGGTCCACCTAATATTACTTGCATTTGCTATAGCACATTCTCAATCTTCAGATGTTCTTATATCCGTAGTTGTTATCTAGCTGAAATAAGCAGATGACTTAGCATTTAAGTTAAAGATGATGTGATGATGTTATTATAATTTAAAAAAATATTACACTTTTGTCGTTATAATCAATAGAATATTACGCTACAATAGAATATTGTTGCTGTCATGACCATTAATAAATGTATTACTACTAATATTAGTCATAATAATTATCAACAATAACAATAATACTGAAAAGAAATGTTACACTGCGATTTTGTCGTCACTGGCGATAACTGTAAAGGGTTAATGCTGCAGAACAAGAACGGTAACAGTACGTTTATTATGATAACTGCAGAAGTAAATTTTTCATGTGATGACAGAATCCTTAGCGAAATATTTTAGAACACTTCGCAAAAGGCATATGCATTTGTATTCATTTAATATCTGACTTTATTTTTATAATGGTGATCACACACATGAACCGTTGGCTTAATTGCAGTAAAGACAGAACAGACCGTGACTCTTGTCTGTGGAGAAGTTGTGTCGTGTAGGAGCTCTCAGTCTAGACTAGCAGGGAAATCGAATATCGCATCTGAGACTAATTGTAACTAATAATAATGACTGGAGGGCCATTAGTGCCGTAATGATGATGAGTCACCTCCTCTGCTCTCAGACTGAACCTGGAGCTGAAGAGCTCAGTGAGCCTGGCACTTTACACTCATCCCCATCAACCCGGGGGAACACTCCTCTTCATCTCCACGATCTGAAAGCGTCTGACAGCCGCACAAAGACTCCGGTTCCAGGAAGCACTGAGAAAGCAGTCTGTCGTGGAGAACGTGGGTGTATGAGCAAGACTGGAAAACAAAGGCCCCGCCCGGTTACCCAACAGTAAAGGCCACTCCTCACCTCCCTTTGGGGAGATCCCCAACACAGCGGTTACACAATATTCAAATGTGCTGGTTCATTATAACGGCCTACACAATACTCACACAATGCACTTCATTAGAACGCTCTGCCTCGCACGTCCACGCACTGGCCGCTTTATTGGAAACACCTTCTTTATAAGCCCTCTGTACGGCTGTACACAGAAGTTATGGTACCCCTGATGATGTGTTGATTTACGAGGTGTAAATAAAGGCACTTTCTCCGCAGTGAACACAGTTTAATGCACAATTACAGCATTTAACATCCTGGGAGAAAAAAAAAAACAACACAAAAAATGGGTCCGGTGCAAAAGTTTATGGCACATTTTATGTTTTTTGTTACTTGAACTGAACTAAACCGAAAGGAGCTTTTATTAGAAAGTGTGCTAAAAGTGGTACAGTGAAGTGTGTCCTTAGTAGAGGATTTGTTGATGAAAACATGTCGCTTGAAACAGAGCTGTAGAGGTGACCTGTGAGGGACTGGCAACCCGTACAATGTGTTTCACCACCTTTTGCCCTCTCACCGTTGGGATGGGCTCCAGGACCCCCCACAACCCCGGTTAGGATATGTGGCTCAGATAATTGATGGATGGATGGATGGATGGATGTATAGGTATCACATTATTTTGTCACCCACCATTCATCACTGGTCAGTGGAGGACCACAGTGGAGCAGATATCATACTGTCACACTGACATGGTAGTGACACGGTTGGGCGGGAGGTCTGCCACGGAGACACGTCCACCTGAGAGCAGCTCTGCAGTTAGAAACTGTCCACCATTGAAGGGCTTGAGGATAACAACACAAACTGTGAAAAACATAACACAGTCTTCAATAAAGTGGCTGCATGACATGGCCATAAAAGTTCAATGAAAACAAGACATTGCCAAGTGAAAAGGGGCATTTTTACATACAGTACTGTGCAAAAGTTTTAGACCCTGGAGAAAATTATACATAAAGCCTATTTACTACTGGACAGTTAAGATAGTTAAGTGTTAAATTAGTGTTAAATCACTACTAATACAAATAACATGAATACAGTAAAAAGGTTTTAGGTATGGCAAAGTGTTTGCTCAGTATTACTTTGCAGCTTCCACTAAATACCTGGGTTGGCTCCTTTTACTTGATTAGATTAAATCAGATGTGTTATTTCTGGAATTTTATAAATCCACACAATGACTGGAGACACGGAGGAACCCAACCTGTGTTCACCTATCCAGCTCGCGAAATAAAATCTTGATACTTGTTTGTTTGCATTTATTCTAATGTTAACGTGATTTTGATACAAATGGCTTCAAACAATTTGCAGACGCCTAAGGTTTCAACGTTCTGGGTCCTGTGCTGAAGTTCTGGCACGTTAAATAAATAGAAACTGAACCAAAATCTGAGGAACATGATACACTGAGATGTATTCTTAGAACAGTATTTGTTGATGAAAACATGCCGTTTGACACAGAAGCGCCACGACTTTTGCACGGTACTGGATGTATTTTTGTGTTTTGCGGCAAGGCTCAGGTAGAGGTACTGGACTGACAGTATTCACTGATGTTGTTCATATGAAACACTGACAGGACACTTTTGGTTTTGATCCCTTTATTCTGTACATAATGCTTCTGTGTGTGAATGGCACTGAATGAAGGCAGCAGTAGCCTGGTGCAGCAGGAGCACAAAGCAGTCAGTTTGTATGGCTAGTCCAACGTCCTGTAAGACCCTGCAACTGCATGCAGGCTCTTCCACATGCAACAGTGTACTCAAACTGACAGAGGACAAAAACAACAGGCTAATTAACAGTGTGAACGTCCCAAGTGGGGTAAACAAACGAACAAACGAACGAACAAACAGCCAAAGAAATGATTCCTACTGCAAGAAACATCTTGGTAAGTGAAAACATCTTAGTCAAGATATCTAATATTTCTCTATAAGCATTTTATAACAGTGTAAGAGTACACACAGTCATTCAGTCGATTGAAGCATAATTTCCTGATGCTATTCTGTCTGGAAACAGGCAAAATGTTTAAAATAATCTCGTAATATCCTTACAATAGACTTGAGAGAATGAGAATAGAATAGAATGAGAAATACTACGTATATTGACTAGCCTTAAGGTCACTTGCCAAGACACATCCTGTGCAGTGCTTATCAATGCGAACATCAAAAACACGGCGTCGACCGTCACACGAAAGCGACACAGTTTGTTCTGTGACCACAACGTCAAAAAATGTCTTTAGCAACAGAAGGTTTGTTTCAACAGTCTCCTCAGAATGGCCAAAGAGATGCGGGGCAAAAGACTGCAGTTCGCTCATTTGTTCCGGGGCCCAGTTAACAAGCTCGTTTTGGGCCCACCATGGCGCCGGCAAGCTCGGACATGCAAGTCCACAAGGATCTGAAAAATTCAAACCGTATCAAACGCTTATGAAACATCCGACAGCTCCCGTCACGGGGCTTACAAATGTAAAAAAGAAAAAAAAAAAACCACTAACAAAACGAAAAACAGACCTTCTACCTGCAGAGCAGCTAACGGACATGGACTGCTTAACACACATCGGGGGGGTACACTGCCCCCTACACCCCCCACCCCCCACCCAACCACCCCATCCCTCCCTCCCAAAACATACATTTGACAATGTGTTCCTTTGGCAGTCCAGGTTGAGATTGGCAGTGTTGGCTATTTAACATACATCCACATGCACAGAGACTAATACAAGGATGCGTTTAAATGCACTTATGTGGCCTCAGCTCCCTCGCATCAAACAAACCTACAAAAAAAAAAGCAAAAAAACAAAACAGATGCATAAACAAATAAAGTGTAAATGCGACTGTAAAAGGTCCATGCATTCGCCAGGCCTCCGGATAGAAAAGAAATAACTGTCAGCATCTCTATTCACAGTCCATTCTTTTCCGGTCTCTCTGTCATGTTCTCATGCACACACACACACACACACACTCGCAGGCACACACACTCCCAGGCCGCGGTGCGATTGCGCAGTTGTGCTGGTGTCTGGTCACAGGTGGGTGCTGTCCTGCGTGTCGAACCTGTGGCCCTCCGGTCTGCCCGCACTGGCCTTGCGGGCCCCGCCCTGGTTGGGCATCAGAGACAGAGGGTCGGGCCTGATCAGATACCTGAAGAAAAGAAACAACCATTTTGCTGGAGATGCATTTACTTTTGTAAAGTCAAGTGATAAAACATCACCATCAATGATTATCCAAAGCAAACTTTTTGTTGATATCGTTAATGCATGTTTGAGGTATGTGTAATAAAATGGTGCCACTCTTCGTGGACAACTTTGGACAACTGACCTAGCCACACTTCATTCTTCCGTAGCAGCTGTTTTGAGTTGGATACTGGCAACAAAAAAAAAATCCCATTCAACAACGAAAGGTGTTTCCTACTGTACCTGAACCTTTGGTAGAAGAAAACTGAACCTGTACCTTTTCCATTGACCATTAGTCTAATACTGAAGGGTCCAGGACTGGTACCTGCTCTGCAGTACCTAATGGCACTGAAGGTGTCCTCTTCTGTCTTTGTTAACGCTTGCAGATGAAGATAACGACAATACAGGTAATCCTCCTCCTTGTGAACGTCCTTACCAAACGCAGCAGAGCGTAAACTGGGACAGTCTACTGATGTTACCATTGCTAGATTTAGAATGATTACTTAATAAAGAGGCGAAATGGGTGATATAGCCGTCAGCATTTAGGCAGCCTTTGTAGAAAGAGTGTGGCAAGTTTTCACTCTTATCTGAGAAGAATTAGATGCATTTGATTTGCTATTAAATAAGAGAGGCACAGTCAAAGATACATTTGAATGCAAAACTATTAGCCACGTTTTTACTGTTGCTTAAGCCATTTAAAACTGCCCAAACAAACAGCACTTAACAAAAACTACTGAAAGGTCAGAGCCATGCTTAGAGTATCATTTGTGACATCAGTTTTTTTTTTTTGCTTCTCATTGCTCTGTTGAAATATTCATAAAAACCTTTTGATTTGTCTCTATACTCGTCTTAGTTATTCTTGAAACTGAGGTTAATCTGAATGAGTTCAGTTCTACGCAAGTGAATTAGTCACAATGTCAGCATGTTTAGAAGTAAATGTACAGCTGTGAACACATTCATATACTTACACAACGTCGTGCAGCTCGAGTCGCGTGTCGGGGGAGGGGTTGATGAGGATGTAGGAGAGCCTGTTGCCTTGGTCTGTCATCACGTCTTACACCAGACATGCAAACAGAGAGCACACAGTCTGACACGGTCTACAGCTCACACACAACAACCAGTGAGATCAGACGGAGTGCACAACACACACTAGGGTGGCCCAAAATGGAATGCTTGACAAAGCTGTTGGGTGAGTGCACATGCGAGTGCTTTCTAATTGGTTTAGTAGACGAGTGGATAAGTCACTCTCTCTGTAAGTGGGAGAGCTAGGGTTCAGGCCCCGATGAGGAGAGCACATCAGAGCTGTCCTAACCAGCCCAATTACTCGGTTCTGGGGGTGAACAAGTGTAACTGAAGGGCTCTGTCATTGCAGGGATTCCTGACTGACCCACACAACCTTCTAAAAAAGCTTCCATGGCCACTTAGTAGGCTCAGTCTTGGGCTCTTTCCATTTCAAAGACCTTATTTTTAACTATTTTTCCACAATGGAGGAATTCCATTTGATCGAAAAGAGGTTTCGAATTGCATAGTCAAAACATCTTTGGCAGAACTAATTATGCTTTCAGGTGCATATAGAATTGCACTGAAAGCATTATTAGTTCTGCCCAAGTAATCACCCAAACTGACAACTTTTCTTGCTGAACAGATGCCCTAGCAGTGCTGCCACAGGACACTGGCGTGTATTTAGGTGATGATAAAAATGCAATTAACAGCCATAATGACCTCCCACAGCAAAAAAGAGATAATGTATGCTAACACTAAAAATTAGAAATCGGACACAACTTATAGTTCGTGTATATTAAGGGCACACAGACAGGAAAAACTGGCTGAGATCAGACAGAGAACAAAAAGTTGACAAGCTGACCCATCCTACAGCTCACACCTAAAAGCAAAGTCAATCAAAGGCATCTACAAATTAGTCTGATAATGCCTTGGCATGAAAAAAGAAAATCCCAAATTTTCTAAAACAATTAAAGAAATAAAACGATTATGATATCCTGTTTTTTACTCTGGTATTAGCAGCACTGATTGTAAAGCTTGTCGATGCTGCACCAAAATGTCCCACTGTCTTAAAACTTGCATAAAATAATTATTGACTAAGCTCTCGAGGGACACAGCTGTCTAAGCATTGGCCCCGTTATCAGGAGATTGTGATTTGACCCCAGGTAGTGCATCAGCCATCCATGGCCAGGTGTTCCAAGTCAGCATAACTGGCTTCACTCTCTCTAGTAGTGTAGGATACCTCTTCCCCATCTCTCAGTGTGATGTTAGCCACAATGGGCATCTTTTAACTGATGTAATGGAACTATAGTCAGCGTTCTCCTTCAAGTGTGTTAATCTGTCCAATGACTGATCTGTCCTTTCATGCATTAGTTTCAGTTTGAAAATATATGGAGCTTTACATGACTTCCCTTCACATGCTTCCCTTCATTCTTCCAGTGTTGGTGGTATTGCATGATGGTGGGGGGGGGGGGGGTCCAAGCTAGTGGGTGGAACTGGAAACAACTAGGTTGTGCAGAAAATCGGGATAAATCCAAAGAAAATCCCAAATTAAAGCATACATATATGCTTTAATCTATTGAGGTTTGATATGTGACATGATATTGCTGTCAGATTTCTGACTATATCGCCAAGCAATAATTAATACTTTCGATAAATAAGGCCCTGCAGTGACGTCAGAAAAGAACAAGTTAATTGTGTGCCGATGAACACAGATGGAAAGAAACAGATGGTTAAATTATTCAGCGAGAAAAAAGCAGAGAAGAGAACAGTTGTGTGTTTCCATGTGTTTCAGTGAAGCAGTGGTGCATCACTGTGAACACATGAGTGCTGAACACCTTCTTCAGCAACCAAGGTGTGGAACACTCTTTCTATCACTCTCTCTCTCTCTCTCTCTCTCTCTCTCTCTCTCTCTCTTACACACACACACACAACACACCCACACACACTATAAGCACATACTATACATATGCTTCAGTGAATTGATGCATTAAGTTTTTCATAAACGCAATGTTTCTACTGGATTATAGAAAAATGTATTATTAATAAGTTGAATGCACTCATGTTCGTCCCAAATAAACATAACATCTATAAACATAAAAAGCTTTTAAATGTCACCCCTGTACAGTCTCCGTGCTACCATCATTACTACTATCGTTCTCATCAGTGGTCAGGATCATCATTATCATCAATATCAAGACCATCTTTACCATCAGGATTATGGTCATTACCATCGATAGCATGTTCATGGTCAGGAACACCATTACCATCATAATCATGATCAAGACTATAATTACAATCAGTCATAATCATGATCACCATAATCATCTTAATTGACATCTTAATCACTGTCATCACCAACATCAATATCATGACCATTATCCCCACCATGATTATGTACATGATTATTTCATTATGATCATGACCATGACTACCATTATGATCATCATCATAGACCTTAATACCATCATCACCACCGCTACCACCACTGTCATCAGTCATTGTCATTTTCATGGCCATTCTTAACATCATATCCTGTTACTATGTAAATCCTTCCTCCAGTCATGTGTTTTTTAGTGTATTTAGTATTCTGGATTTCAAAAACAGCTGTACGTGTAAGTTTGTTCACCCAGGTCTAATGATATGTGTGGCTGATGCATGAAATAGTTGAAAAAAGATCAACAGAGATTGATTGACCAGGAGTGCCCAAACATTTGTTTAATATTTGAGATTCATAATGCATTTAACTGTTTCCGGAGGAATCATAATTGAATTGTATTGTTGAGGTCACAGATGTATGCCCCTGAAACACACACACACACACACACACACACACACACACACACACACACTTACTGAATCCGGAAGATGACAGGCCCAGGTGTTTCATGCGTGTGCGGACGAGGGCGTTGAGCTCTTGTCTCTCGGAGCGGCGGAACAGACTGAGCCTCTGCTGGCTGATCCGTTCAGCAGCACTGCCTGGACCTTTGGTTCCACTGGGGCCTCTGCCACCCTTACGGCTGAGCCGCCGAGCCCACTGCATGCTTTTCCTCCTGAGCAGTGGGTGGTCAGAGACGGAGGAAGAGGAAGGTGGCTCAGAGGAGGTGGAATTACGGTGGGGGCCCGAGCGGCATAGCAGGGGCTCCCGAGGCTCCCGTGTGTCCTCGTAGTCCTCCACTGTGATGGACACCTGAGACTGAGAGGGAAAAACTTCAGAACGTCACTGAGTGTTGCACAATTTATCCAAAATATTAGCAAACAGTACAGAAGATACAGTCTCATATGGACCATAAGCAACACAGAAAGTACTGATCTTACACCGATGGTTTTAGTGTACAGGTTACCTCAGACACAGGTAGTTTATGAGCCTCTGTGCGGTAGATCCCGATGGGGATGTCTCCTGTGGAGGAGCAGAGCTTCTGGTAGAGCCGTCCATAATTGCGTATCCATAAATCTTCTTCCGTGATCTTCATCTAGGATTTATGACATCAACATCACTGCCACATGAAAACCCAAAGTACAGAGCTTTTGTTTTCTTGGGGCCATGAATTATTTATATCTTTATCATGACATGACAAAAGTAAAATATGTAAATTCATGGCTTTTTACAGAATTCATACTATCATCACTACTATTTACATTTATGGCATTTTAGCAGACGCTTTTATCCAAAGCGACTTTCATTCCCTAACTACAGGTGGCAGTCTCCCTGGAGCAACTTGGGGTTAAGGAACTTGCTCAGAGACCCAGTGGTTGTTTTGCTGAAGGTAGGACTCGAACCCAAGACCTCTTGGTCCAGAGGCAAGTATCCTACTCACTAGGCCACCACCACTCCTCACAATCCACTTACTATCATTACTGTCATTATCTTCAAGCTCATGGCAAGGTCTTTACCATCACAATCATCAGGGGTTGACATAAGTACGCATTGACACAAGTGGTACGGAAATGCGCGGCAGTTTTCAGTCTTCACAGCGCAAATGCGTACCTAATTTGTGACTTCATACTGCGTGCCCCGCCCCTTGACCTCACAGCCTGCCCCGGTACGAAACCACCCAAACCCCTCATCCCCCGCCACCCCTGGACCACGCCGAGACACACAGACCTCTGTGCGCAAATCCCAAAACCACGCAGAGACACAGACCTCTGCGAGCAAAAAAAAAAAAGTCAACCCCTGACAATCATGGTAATTATCATCATGAGCACCATAATAATGGTCAGGAACATCATTACCAAATGACTATAGTCATCATGACCATCATTACCATCATAATCATGGTCATGACCACAATTACCATCATAATCATGGTCATAACCATCATTACCATCATAATCATGCTCATGACCCTCATTACCATCCTAATCATGGTCATGACCATCATTACCATCATAATCATGGTTATGACTATCGAATAGTGGAATATTCGATATACGTTTGAATATCGAATAGTTATTTCGAATACCGTTTTAGCCATATTTCACTTAAGGGACTCCAAAAAAACACGGAACAGAAATGAAGACGTTTCCTAACCAATATTTCATGTAACGCATAAATTCAGCCCGAAGGTGTTGCTACCAGTCAAACTCCCTACAGGCTCGGTAGACTAGGCCTACTTAGCCCATAGGCTACTCCAAAATAACAGAAGAGGAAAACTGAACTTTACCGTGCGGCGCAGGGCCGCGTCAGAGCGGATCTACCGGGCCGGCAGCTAACTGACTATGGGGAGGTTATCGGTCGAGGACTATAACGGCCTGGACTTTCTTTACCAGCTCTGCGTGGTTCCGGGGGGTGAGGCCTCTCATAGGTGAGCTGCTCAGTGAAGATGTTCATTTACTGTACTGTGATTTGGAAGGTTCGGAA
>JBBIGA010000138.1:2377097-2402097 GCA_037576975.1 Alestes dentex | reverse complement strand
ATAGATTATATAAATGTCAGACTAATAGACAAGTTGGCACACATAAAATAGTTTTAAAAAAATCTATTTCTTACAGAAATATTACAGTTATTTTAGTGATGCCATTGAAGAACCAAATTATGTATTAAGAGCCATCCTATAATGTAAAGGTTCCTTGCAAAAATGTATGGCTTTTTAGAGAATCATAACTTTATGAGGAGGTTCTTTAAAAAGGCACTTTACACTCGCTTACCTCATTTACAAAAACATCCATTAAAAAAAATAGTTCTTTTTTGGCATCCTGTAAAGAAACCTTTCCAGCACCTTTATTACAAATAGTACGTTTGAACCAATATGCATAATGGTGAGGTGCTGCTCCCTCCTGAGTCGTCAGCACACACTCTCAAGCACCCAGCTGCAGTTTTCAGCAAATAATGCAAGCACTAAATCTCATCATGCTGGGATAGAAAGTGTGAACTTACTGAGTCCTGCACTGGCAGTGATGCTGTAAGCATTTTGGAGATGGAGTCAGTAATCTTTAGAATATTAAATTGCCTATCAGTTGTTGAATGTTGCATAAACCTCAAGTTTTATTTATTTTTAAATCCATTGCTAATTTGATGAAGATACAATACCAAACAACACATCAGAAAAGAGGTCATTCACATTCAGTCAGTTCTAATCTTTTTGGTTCTATGCACCACCACAATGGATTTGAAATGAAATGAACAAGATGTGCTTTAACTGCAGACTTTCAACTTTAATTTGAGGGTATTTACATACAAATCAGGTGAACGGTGTAGGAATTACAACAGTTTGTATATGTGCCTCCCAATTTTTGAGGGACCAAAAGTAATGGGACAAATTAACCATCATAAATCAAACTTTCACTTTTTAATACTTGGTTGCAAATCCTTTGCAGTCAACTACAGCCTGAAGTCTGGAATGCTGGGTTACATCCCTGGTGATACTCTGCCAGGCCTCTACTGCATCTGTCTTCAGTTCCTGCTTGTTCTTGGGGCATTTTCCCTTCAGTTTTGTCTTCAGCAAGTGAAATGCATGCCCATTAAGATTCAGGTCAGGTGATTGACTTGGCCATTGCATAACATTCCACTTCTTTGAATTAAAAAACTCTTTGGTTGCTTTTGCAGTATGCTTCGGGTCACTGTCCATCTGCCCTGTGAAGTGCCATCCAATGAGTTCTGAAGCATTTGGCTGAATATGAACAGATAATTTTGCCCAAAACTCTTCAGAATTCATCCTGCTGCTTTTGTCAGCAGTCACATCATCAGTAAATACAAGGGAACCAGTTCCATTGGCAGCCATACATGCCCACGTCATGACACTACCACCACCATGCTTCACTGATGAGGTGGTATGTTTTGGATCACGTGCAGTTTCTTTCCTTCTCCATACTCTTCTCTTCCCATCACTCTGGTACAAGTTGATTTTAGTCTCTGTACATGTTGTTCCAGAACTGTAAAGGCTTTTTTAGATGTTGTCTGCCAAACTCTAATCTACCTGTTTTGGAGGCTCACCAATGGTATATATCTTGTGGTGAACCCTCTGTATTCACTCTGGTGAAGTCTTCTCTTGATTGTTCACTTTGACACACATACACCTACTTCTTGGAGCGTGTTCTTGATCTGGCCAACTGTTGTGAAGGGGTTTTTCTTCACCAGGGAAAGAATTCTTCAGTCATCCACCACAGTTGTTTTCCGTGGTCTTCCAGGTCTTTTGGTATTGCTGAGCTCAACGGTGCATTCTTTCTTTTTAAGAATGTTCCAAACAGTTGATTTGGCCACACCTAATGTTTTTGCTGTCTCTCTGATGGGTTTGTTTTTATTTTTCAGCCTAATGGTGGCTTGCTTCACTGATAGTGACAGTTCTTTGGCTCTAATATTGAGAGTTGACAGCAACAAATTCCAAATGCAAATAGCACACTTGAAATGAACTCTAGACCTTTTATCTGCTCCTTGTAAATAAGGTAATGAGGGAATAACACACACCTGGCAACGGAACAGCTGAGCAGCCAATTGTCCCTTTACTTTTGGTCCCTTAAAAAGTGGGAGGCACATATACAAACTGTTGTAATTCCTACACCGTTCAAATGATTTGCATGTAAATACCCTAAAATTAAAGCACATCTTGTTCGTTTCGTTTCAGATCCATTGAAGTGGTGTATAGAGCCAAAAAGATTCTAACTGTGTTGCTGTCCCAATATTTATGGATCTGACTGTATATCAGATATAAAGACATTGTAACAATAAAGTCTAAATTCTAAGAGAATAAGAGAAGACTTAGAAAATAGTGACATAAAATGAATGATGACTGTTTTTGGTACTGAAAACCACACAAATGTCACAAATAAAAGATACGGATAGGGTATCTTTTACGGATACATATAGGATACGGACCCTTTTGTTGGTAATTACTGCCACATAAGTTGCCGTGCCAACTGGTCCCTTGTGCAGCAACTTAAGGCACTTTTCCACAGGCATACAGACCCTGTACTGTACCTAAACTGTACTGCGATGGCATGGAGGTTGTAGCAGACTTTGATTTTACATTGTATTTTTGTTCTGGCAACACAGTGGTGACACTAAACCATAGAAATTATTTTTAAAGTTATTCTGTCAAAGCTGCTTTTGTTTTTGTGGTCTTTTACTTTTTATAGTCTTGTCTTCACATAGTTTTACATTTTTTTCTCACCATCATTCATCCATGTGACGAACACTTAACCGAGCTAACTTGTTAGTGATGCCCTGGTGCGCCTCCACATTTCTCACAGCATTAGAAAACTCCCACCGAAATGTATCTTCAGCCCAAACAGATAGCAGTGCTAGTACTTTGTTGATGTCCCGGTTGTTAGTTTGTATCTCCATTGTTGTTTTTTGCTAGATGTTTTTTTTTTGCCTATCAAAAAGCAGTGACTCAGTCGGCTCGGCTACGCCCTGCTTTTAGCCCCGCCGTGCAGCAGTGCTGTGATAGCACAGGTACAACTAATGTCGTATCAGTATTGTAGTCAAAATTCTGGTATTGTGAGAACCCTAGGTGGACCTGACCCACACCAGTTTGGGCGTAGGCGATGATTTGGTCATTCCGCCAGAAATCAATGCAGCTTGGGGAGAGTTGAGGCAGAGCGAAAGAGAGAGAGAGAGAGAGAGTGAAAAAAGAGAAAGAGATGCTTGAGGGAAGGGAGGGAGGATCTACTGCGTCTGACTTCAAAGGTGGCGTGAAACTCAAAGGCTCTGAAAAGGAAGGGCATGCCTACTGCTCAGTTCTCCCACTTACTCAGCCAGCACAAGAGCTCTCAAAAAACAAAGAGCTGATTGGTACAAACGTCTCTCTTTCGCATATACCTGCCCTTCTCTACCTCCTCCTCCCTCCTTTCCCTTTGATCCTGCCTTCAACACTGAAGCAAAGCAATTGCGTCTGAGCTGAAGTCACACTGATGCATACATTAATCCACAGGACCGTTTTCCCCACTCAGCCTTTGAGGAGCCCACAGAGGCCCCACCTTCGTTTTCCTGATTCTGAAACTGGTCACTCCTTTGGAAATGAAAGGCACTCTGATTCCAAGGAATTCCCAACATATATGTCGTTTTCAGAAAGGATGAGGAGAGTTTCAGCCCCTTCAAACCCTCAGTTGCACTCAGGAGAAGGGGTCTACCAAACCGTGGGCTTCCGGTAGCGGCATCTCCTGAGATTTTTCATCACAACAACTTTGGGAAGAGCTGGCCTCCAGTCAAGACCAGTTCACAAGTACGACTCTTCCAGACGCAGTGGAACCTTCACATCATGTTCAATGCATTTTGGTTTAAACACTCTGAAAATGCCCTTGTGGATTCATTCATAACAACAAGAGATACAGGGTCTCAGCACTAAGAAATAAAACAAATTATAAAAGGAATTCATGAAGAATTCCCTGCTCTACACAATTTACTTACATTCAGTAGAAATGCCAGAGCCATTCTATTGTTTAATGTAAGCTTCCTTCCTTTAACTGGACACTAAAACATGTATTAAACATTGTATTTTAAACAACTTATAATAATAATAACAGTAATAAGAATTTTCTGTATTATTATTATAGTTGTAGTTTGAACTGTAGTGGTTTGGGGTGACCGAAGAATTGTTAATAAAGTAAGCTGCATGAGTGTTTAAAATTCATATTTGAAAAAACTGCATTTTCTCCACCACAGCTTGGAGAACCTCTTGTTCTCTTGGTTTGTGACCTCTAGGTAAATTTAGTTTGAAAGCACCAGTTTACAGTAAGCACTTGCGTGCCCAGGACAGCGGGTGATACTGTAGTAGAAGATGAAGGGCAGTGTGTTGCTGTGTGCTGCAATATGTGTGACCCACCTTGTAGCTGAGGTACACCAGCAACATGGTTTCTGAAAAGCTGATGAAGGCCACAAGCACCTGGTGGGAGAGAAACACATACAGAAACAGAACAGAGAGAGAGAGAGAGAGAGAGAGAGAGAGAGAGAGCAGACAGAGAAAGAGTGGGAGGAAGCAGTGGGAGGACTCGGGCATAATGCCGCTTACTCTGAAAAAAATGTCTGGGCCAAGTGGCCAAACAGCAAGAGGACAAAACAAGTACAGACATACACCTCTTATGTGTGTGTGTGTGTGTGTGTGTGTGTGTGTGTCTGCCTCTCTGTCTGAGTGAGAATCTGGGTTATGTTGCATTCATTTTGTCTGAACGGTTGTTTTCGCCTCTGCACCTTTCAGTGATGCTGTGTGACATGCTCTGTGTGTGTGTGTGTGTGTGTGTGTGTGTGTGTGTCTGTGGAAAAGGTTAATTGTTCTGACCTGTAGTGCCCAAAGCGGCAGTGGTCTGTTCACCCAGATAATGAGGGACCTGGTGGCACGGGGTCCGTTACAGAGCGGAAACGGAGCGACACACACACAAAGAAAAACAAACATGTCAGAAACGCTCGGATACACATAATGTCACTGTTTCCAAACACCCTCATGGTGACACTCCAGCAAAGAATCCAATTTACACCCTCCTCCCCTCCCCTCCCCACCTCACCCTAAATGTAGTCAATCAGCCAAGACCTGTATGAATCCTACTTTAGACTGGAGCTGTGAGGCTAATGCAACTAATGGAAGCTTATAGCCCAGCAATTAGCAACTAAATCATCACACGCCTGCCTCAAACCATGTTAAATAAACTCAAACAGACTTTTGGCCCCTGAGACACCAGGCGGGGTGTCAGCTGTTGGACGCCATCAGGCTGTGAGTTGGCTCCAGTCCTTCCTCGTCAGCACTGTTTTGGCTGTTGAGTGTTTTGGCTGTTGAGTGATGGCAGTCAGTCGTGAGGTACGGCTGAAAATCACAACATGTCCTAAACTGTAACCGGTGTTGTACCACCTGAAATCACTGGAGTGATGCCCTAAAGGTTCGCCTTCAGAATCTTTCGTTAATGAACATAACTGCAGTCAACTCTTTGGCTTTAGCTTTTGCTCCAGGATTATAGATAAACAATAGGTCACTTGGAGTCACACACATGAGAGTGTACTGGTCATTAAAGGGCCCATAAAATGGAAACACTAAATTTTCTTTCTAATTCATGTACATAAACACTGTCAAAAGCTTCAAAACATATCACTTGGATCACAATCCTTCTGTAACTCTAGTTGCACCAGTTTCACCAATCAGAACAGACTGATTTACTCAGAGCTCAGCAAAAATAGTGGGGATAATAATGGGGAGTGATAATGGCAGTAAGAGGTCATTTACCAAATTTTTTAATTTTGTAATTTAGATTGAATTTACCATAAAATAGTAATGATTAAGTAATCAGAAGTAATAAAACTAAGCCGTGGGAGTTACGTTGCATGTTTGTCTTCATTAATCAGACCTATTATTGATCCAGTTTGAATCTTATATCTCAGCATTGGCAGGGAACCATAATTGACTGAATGACTGTGTGTTGATCAGAGTAATGATTAAGGGTCTGGGTGGACCGCAGAAGAGTTTCGGATTTCATCCTAGGCTGCAGCATTGTTGAGGTGAATGTGGCGTTATAAGTCCTGGCCAAGTACTTTTATTGGTGCTGCTTGGTGTGTTTGTCCAGATGGGGTGTGACTGAACCCCAGTCTGGTGAAGGGAGGACAGTGGCATTTTCTTTTAATCTAAGAGAAAGAAATATCAAAATATGGGCCCTTTGACTACAGAAAAATTACAAAAAATATTCAATAAAAGTTTCAGTAGCATAAAAAAGCATCTGTTATGCTACTAATTTGTTCTTCAAATTATCGTCCTTGGCATGAATAATGATTTGATACTTCTTTTCCACACTATTGCTGAGAAACTGTACTGAAAATCTTCAGTGCTAAAAGTGGTGCTGAAATCACACCAAGGTGGTAAAATTGGGTGGTTTTGGCTTCACAAGGTAAAACTGTCACAAATACTGTCACAATTATTCACACGGTTTTCCTCTGAATGTACCTACTTAATCTGGAATGTCTTACACCACAGCAAACCAGAAAAAGATGCTCATTTTGATATTGAAAATAGCTTGAAGGCGTCAGGCAGTGTAATCAGTGAAAATATCTTAAATGTGAACAAAAATGCATTTCCAGACACTTTGTTCTGGCTTTATGCATGTTATTTATGCACAATCCATTTTTCAGTGCTGCAAGGATGCTCCCCAGATGCTGGGCTGATTGAAAGCGAACAGTGGGCTTGTTAAGAGCGGGCTCCAATCGACTCTGCGTTAATACGGCCAAATAAAGCAGGTCGTAACAGCATAACACGTCAAAGCTCAGCATGAGGAACAGCTTGAAGGGTTAACGACTGTGTGAGCACACGCACACACAACCACTCTCTTCTGAAACACAGAGAATGAGAGCGCTCGCTGGCTAAATATAGCCTTTTATTATCATATTGTGAGCCCCCTTCTCCTTTGTGGTGTTCAGCTGTCAATAAGTCAATACATCTGCAGGCACGAGAGCAAGCAGGTCAAGGAAAAATCGAACAGATTCTTAGAACTGGGGCTTGTGTGTTTAAAAGCAAAATAACATTTTAGTCGATTAGCCAAGACATATTTGGTGCCTGAAGTTTAGTACTGGAGCTATGAGGCCAGTGCATTAGCATTCTCCTCCAAGCGTGTTCAGTTGTCCAGCGATGCTGCCTTAGTGGCAATTTGAGAAGATGCAGTGGTGTGGAGGACACATTTGCGAGCCTTCACCTTCCGAGCTTAGTAGCTTTGTGTGATCAGGGGAGTCCTAGATAGTGTGTGGGCTCTGACCATGGCTTGGAAGATAACTGGGCCAATTTCAACACCAGCAGGCTTCTTGTTACTTCATGTAAATTAGCATGGCTAATTCCCCCAATTTTGCTGCAATCCAAAAACAAATCATCCTCCGATGTGCATTCTTTACAGTATCAGTTCTGGTCCAGCAAGACTAGCTGCAGGCTGCAGGAAGCTCTCCAGGAGGACATTAGCAGAATGCCAGAAACCACATAAGCAAGTTAATTTGAGATTTCTGAACGACTAGACATGATTTGATGGAAGCGTGTGATGAGTTAGAAGTCTGTATAGAAATATTAAGTGGCCATAAACTTCCATTACTTGTCAGCTACTTTAGCCATGTTGAGCTCCAGTGCAAAACTGACATAAACGTGTCTTAGGTTGATCGACTACATCTGTGGTCCAGGGGGGGACAAGTTTAGTAAATTTGATTTTTCATCAAACTATCACTTTAAGTCTGGCAGGCCAGTGTGAGGCGGTGTGTATGAGACAGGCCTGACGCTCATGTAACGAGGATATATTATTATTGCTGCGTAATGGGCCAGCGCCTGCAGGTCCGGCGGGCGCTCCGGGAGACGGATGGTCCGGATCGATTATGTTCTGTTTTTCTCTCATTAAAGGAACACTGCTGATCTGTCTGCCGGCCCCCCTCTGGAACCTGACCAATGTCTCCAGCCGTTTCATTTCAACTCGCAGACACTTACCAGTCAAAGTGGCTTTTGTTCTGTGCAGAGGCATTCTGTCGGAGACAGCCAGGGCTACAGGGGGAAAAACACACACGGAAAAATGAAGAGAGTACCAGCGGTTAGCTTTTTCAGTTCACCCTGTCTGATTCTAGTGTTTCCTCTGTACTCTCCCTTCTGAAATCCTAATTCAGGGACGTCCTATTCTGATCCAGGAAAGCCTGGCAAAGCTCAGCGCTTTTCCTGCAAACCAATGTGTAAAGCATATGACGACCGTGGATCAGGCAAGACATGCTTGGTCTCTTCTTTAGTTTAGCGCCGGAGGTACGAGGCTAACGTTGCTGACGAATACTAAAAGTCAATAGTCACCCAAATCTTTTCCATAAAATACACTGTCCCCACCCAAAAATATCTGCTTATTCAGGCCTTCATTAAAGTGCAGCAGACATGTGGATGTGGTTTAGAACTCAGAATGACTTACTGTCATCTTTATAAATGATTTAAACACAGGTAGTTTAAACACAGACAACAATAGGGCTGGAGTGGACTTATCTCGGCCCTGCATTTATGATGTCTGTTGCCACAAAAACACTTCTATATTTGTGCTCCGACTCACACTGTGTACTAAATCCACAAGTCTGCACCACCTTAATGAACAGCTGGATGTTATTTAAATGGTTTGAGAGATGTTTTAGAGATGTATTTATAGAAAGAACTATTGACTGTTTTGGTGACAAGTGTTTGTTAGCAATATTAGCCTCGTAGCTCCAGTGCAAAACTAGGGTAAACATGCCTTAATTGGATCGACTACATCTGGTCTCAGTGGATATCTGTCAGCTTATTCCTTAAGGGAGTGTTTCATGCGCTATGACGTTTGTGTACTGGGTTCAACCTATTATCAGCCTCATATCAGAGCTGATATTTGTCATTTTTTCATAATTTGTTTGGCAATAAAAGCCTTTTAAGTACTGACTCTGTATCACTATCACATGACTGAGAAAATACTCTCTGAGCTCAATGTCCGGCCCACAGCCTTACAGGACTGGTCGAAATGAATTCCTCATAAAAATGTCATCAGTTATGGCCTACTTCAATTCCAATTCATAATCAACTCATACGTTTTGTTAAGGATGAATCTGGAGGACACTTGGGTGGTCTATTTCTCACAGAGGTTTCACTTGAGGTCTTGTATTACGATTGTTGTTCTATTTATCAAATTAGTTCGTGCCATTGGCCTTTTCATAGGCACATCATGAATACATCATTTAAATGTATTTCAATTGTTATTTTTAAAAATGAACCAAACAGACAGTTAGGTATCATATGTTATTTTACTTTAAATATCACGTGAAAATGCAGAGTCTCAAGCCTCGAGTCAGATTTATAGCAGATACGGTCTACTGTGTTTTACTAGGGGTAAGCTCAGAAACTTGTGAGTTTAAGTGAATAAGGCCCTCTCAGTCTACAGAACTTTCCCTTGTTCCCTTTTTTCTTGATTAATTTACTGTGTACTTCTCTACACTGCTGCTGTTCTATTCTGTCCACCACACACTGCTCTTACGTTTTCATCTGACCGTGTTCTGTACTTGGCCCCCCTCTCTCTTTCTCTCGCTCTCTCTTTCCCTCTTTCTCACTCCCACCAGGAGACCAGTTTCCTATTTTCGCGAGACTCTGCCCTCTCCTCACCTGCGTCTGGTATTCTCTCTCTCACTCTCCATCACACACACATACACACACGTGCAATCAGTCCCAGCGGGTCCTGTTTCATTTTGTCGGCCAAAGTTCAAACTCCAAGGACAACGTCACTACACGGTTCAGAGTTCTACTCTAGCCGACCTGCTTCAGCTCGGAAGAGCAGCCTGGTTTGAATCAGCTGGTTTATAAGCACAGAAAACTAAGAAACATGTAGTGCTGTGGCTCTTCAGAACTGAGGCAACTGACAACTGTTGGGTTTAGAAGCAACCTTTAGATCTTATCTGGGGGTCTCTTAGGCTCAGTTTCAGAACTACTACTTTAAGGCACTGGAACTCAATATTCAGATACTGATGAACACTTGATCAGACATTCGGTGCCTTGCAAAAGGCTTCAGTCCCTTTAAAAGTAATCAGATGTGCCTGGATTATGGATGACAGTATGATGTTTTGTGCTGTGTCATTTTTAAAAGACTGACCCTCAGAATCAATTGACTATCATTAACCATATTGGATTCATGAAAATATTCACGGATGAAAATTAATAACCTAAAAATGCTGCTTGCATGAGAATTCAGCCACTGAGCTGTGAAAGCCCCAAGCATACTGAGCTTACAACCTGTGAATCACATTCTGCATAAAAGTACCTCTGCTCAGAATATAAATCAAAGCTGTGAAAAAGAAGATCAACAAGAATTCCCAGGAAGCCGGAGATCAGGTTATAGAAGTAGACAAGAAAGAGGCTACAAAATAAACCTAAAAACAGCCTTGGATACCCCAGTGTGCAATGTTGGATCAATGGTGAGGAAATGGAAAGCTTGTATTTTGAGAGGGGAACGCGTCAGGGAAGCAACAGGCTGGAGTGATGGAGGACCGGTCAGCGATATCAAGATCACTGTATGAACCTGGCCTGTATGGGATTTGCCAGAAAGTACCAAGATAAAATATGGGATAAGGTTGTGACACATGGTGGTGGCAGCATTATGATGCGGGGGTGCTTTCCTCAGAGGGGACCGAACAGACGCGGCGAAATACAGGGAGATACATAAAGACAGCCTGCTTCCGTCTGCTGGCCTTCTTCTAACTTGACCTTTAAGCAGAAGAATAACCCCAAACAAGTCCAAAGCAGTGGCTGAACAACAAAAAAAAGTAAATGTGATGAACCTGGAGTAAACTTCTTTATATATTTAGTTATTTATTTATTTAATAGGGACAATGAACAGTCAGTACCTGTCTTAGAATTGGCTAGAAAGTTAAACATCTCTGGTCTCCAACTGTTGAAGCAAGGTGGTTCTACCAAGCGCTCATTTGAAAGGGCTGAATTCTTAAGCAAACAACATATTAAAACGTTTTTAATTTTAAAATGATTTAAAAGTTTTTAATATTGTCGCTCTGGATATAAGTCGCTCTGGATAAGGGCGTCTGCCAAATATTGGGTTGGAATAAAAATACTGACAGGAACAATTTGTGTAAGTGTCCAGATAAATCTCAAGACTTTTAAGAGACTATACATGTGAGTTCAGGGATCAACAAAACAATTTTTATCTGCCTTCATGAAACTGATGTCACAGATGGCTTCAGTATGCAAGCCTGTAGCCAATCACTGATTTGTAGTCTAAGCATCCTGACCAATCACAGATATTCTTTGTTTACTACAATTCAAATGTAAGCAAATATAATGCAGGTCATATTTAACCAAGAGTGTGTATTACACTGCACACTGCAGTTCTAGTTAGAACTGAACTTTACATAAAGTTAGATTTCCAGCAGCGAGGTGTGGACCCTTGTCTTACCAGTCTCTCTGTTCGTGCGGGTCATCCAGCAGCACTCGGACGATGTAGAGCAGACAACTCACCACCTTCAGGAAGAAGTTGAAGAGGCGCACTCTCAAACCTGCAGTAAACAGCCATCACACAGCTTAGATCGAGCCCAGACCAGGCAGGAAAACCAGCAGAATGACAGAAACAGACATCTGGACGAGTACTCACGTACGGCACGGGACAAGACAGCAAAGAGGACAGCAGAGGGAACGGCCAGGAGCAAGACGACTGGCTAGCAGCAGGAGCGTCCATAGAGCCACTCATACAGACCAAAGACCAAAGAAAATAAAGACTCATGGCACAGAAAAAAAAAAACAAAACAAAACAAAACCACCACCAAAAGCAACAGCAGTCAAGGCATGGCACGAGCCACAGCGATCACCATACCGCCCATCCACACTGCTACCCACAATGACCCCCACACCATCCACAACACCGCCCACCACACCGAACACCACACCGTCCATCACACTGACCACCACAACATCCACCACGTCAACAACACACTGACCTCCACTCTCACCACCAGGGCTTAGAAACACCACATGGAACTGAAAACTGATTCAGTTTATCAAGAACCAGAGCAAAATGAAGTGAAACCTTTATTTTAAGATGGGGTTAAAGGGTTAATAGTACTATTTATTTATTTATCACATTTACTATCTATTCTGATATTTGTAGTCCACACTTTGTTTATTTTATTTATTTCTATAGTTTAAACCTGTGTATGTTTGTAATGGAAATTATTCCATCATTCTACTCTTTCTTTTGTTTTCTAGTCATTGTTTCAGGAGAGATTTAGGGTTAGATGTCACTGCATGTTGTATGAGTACAACTGAGTATGTGACAAACATCTTGAATCTGGAATCAAATTTCATTCTTTATATGTCCCAATTTTCACTCTTTATATGAAGTTATATAAGAACAGTGAAATGTTCCCGAGTCGACCAATGAGGCTGTGCTATACAATAGTAAGTAATTTCAACACAAAAATGAATTAGATTAAATTAAAATATATACTAAAAGAAACATTACAAATATTACATACAGAAGCAAGACCTGCACAGTGACCCTGTACATCTTGTATATTGAACTAGAACGTGTACAATCAGGAGTAAAAAAATTAAAATTGGTTTGTTCAGAACAAAATCTGTATTTTCCTGCTCCTGCTCATTCTGTGTCCCATCTCCAGTTAGAATGAAGATTAAAAGAGTGTCAGAGCTCCTTAGCACAACCATCCCGCTGTCAGGAGAGCCCTGGTGATGCTGCCGCCATGCATGGCTGGGAGGCCAAGACAGCATTAATGGCCTCGGTGTAGCGCAGTGGGGAGAATGAGCCTCCCCTCCCCCATCATTCAGCATATTTCTAGCCAGGGCTGCTAGTGTTCTCCTCTAAGTGTGTTGAGCTGTTTGATGGCTTTTAGTTAGTGGCAGTTTAAAAAGGTAGCGCTACATTCCATGTCTAGAGTTCAACTTCACCTAGAATTCATCACCTATATACACACACACACACACACACACACACACACACACACATATATATATATATAACCAGAGCAAAAAATAACGTAAATCTATCAATGTTAGACATAAAAATTGGTTTATTCTCAGTGCTTATGTTGTGTTTATTCTAAAATGTAAAGAATATGATATACAGAAACCAAACATTCGTCAATGTTCATTAAGGCCATATGATATTTTAGATATATTTTCTAATTATAATAAATGAAAATGGAGAATCCATCTGAACAACAACACATCTCTCACGTTTATGAAACATTCTTCCATGGGGACATTTAGTGAGTGCAATTGCACCCAAAAGCTAGAACCCAACACCCCGACCCACACCTCAGTAAACGATGCCACCTACTCTGGGATGCTAATGCATGCCCACCCTGGTTACCACCACAGTAAGTCACAGGGGAGCTAGAAAACCACCCCAGTCACCTAAAGAGAGCTCTTTTGGACTCCTGGCCATGGATGGCTGTACAAATGCAGACATTAAACAATCCTTATGATAGGACCCCTCCATGTCTCTTAGTGGATCACTGGTGGGACCAGTTCAACAGTTAAAAACATGTTTTAAAGTTTTCACTTCATTTCAAGTTCGCCATTTAAATGTGACTCTATTCTTGTTTATTCTCTCGTCATATTTATTCCCTGTTAACTACTTCTAAGCCCTGGTGTCCATTGCACTGACCACCACACTGTCCAGCAGCAGGAGGAACTCACTGGATCTTTGGTTTTTGATGAAGAACAGCTTTAGGCGTTCCTTGAATGTGTTCTCATTCACATAGAACTCTACCTGCACTCTGGGGAGCAGGTGAGGGGGGAGGAGGGGAGAAAAAAAGATGGATTGAGAGAATGATGACATTCATGATAGAAGAGAAAGCGTTAGTCTGTGTGTTTGACTATAGTGATGTGTACAGGTTGTAGTTATTATGCCAACATGAAAAGGAGTAAATTGGAGTAGAAAGAGGTTGCTGTGTGTGTGTGTGTGAGTGTGTGTGTGTGTGTGTGTGTGTGTGTGTTTGAGTGTTAAAAGGCTAATGGCCTTGAGAGGAAATGGCCTCGTTATCTCATTCAGTTAGATAGAGAACAGCATAAATTCCCTTCTGATCTTCAGGTCACCAAGGCTGCGTTCACTTTAAAAGCTTAAATTCTCACTTACCATCTCACTTACTTCACATCCAGTTTCCCTGACTTGACTGTTCACATTTACATTTGTAACTGATCCATATCTGTCTTTAGTGTGAACAGAGCTTGCCTTTATCACAGCTGCACAGATTCACAGACCTAATATGTCTCTTCAAAACCAATAGTTTGAGTCCTTGTGGCTCTATGATGTGTTATTACAGACTATACTACAGACTATGAAATATAGGAAACCCTTTTTTTTAAAGATATTTCTACCGTTTGCTTGTCGTAAAACTTTGAAAAAGCAGCATATCATTTACATTTTTAAAAATGGGCTTGGCCCGTAGTGTACTCAGTCTTGGATAAAGCTTAACTGGACATGGATACCTTAGATATGTACCTATATGTAATAATAATACGTCAGTAGAAACCTTGGCATATAAACATGCATAGTGTGTTCATTGTATATTTAACTTTAAAAAAGAACAAAAGGCAGTTCACAAATCACAATGTTACAATTTCAGCCCCAAAATGTATGCAAGTCATCGAAGGGTCTTCCATTGGACCTGTAAAAAAATCTAGGGGACACAGTAATAATCATACATGTAGGTACTGCTGAGGTGTGGAGGTGTTTTATTACTGGTCACTGGTTAATTCATGACAACACCCATGTTGACTGAGAGATTCAGAGACTTATGCTCCAGATTAAGAGGAACGCCTGGATAACTACTTAAACCTTTCAGAATATTACAATAAAGTTACATATAAATGAATAATTAATATGTAGCTTACAATGGAAACCCACTTAAAGTGACCACATCCGATTACATGACACTTTCAGGACCACCTTTTGATTGGTCCTGTAAGTAAGCCCTGTCTTTCCCTACTTCTTCTACAAAGTGAGAACATTTTTTCCTGAAAATCTATGGAACGCACGCAGACACACACACACACACACACACACACACACTACCACAGTCGACATGAGAAGACATTTCGAATTTGGCAAAATTTCCTTTTGATCAGTTCCCCTGGTGCAGAAGGACAGAGATGAAAACAGACATGAAAACAAGCTCTTTCTAATAAGCACTTCTTCCTGCCGTCTGATCCCTACAGCTAAAGCCCATCTCCATACGCGGCAGCGTAATGACCCCGGGGTTTCCTGTACGCAGCAGAGAGAGAGAGAGAGAGAGAGAGAGAGAGAGAGAGAGAGAGAGAGAAAGAGAGATGGGGTATCGGATGAGTCAGCCATGGGCCAGAAGTTAGGATAAAACATCTCTCTCTCTTTCTCTTTCTCTCTCTCGATGTCTTTCTCTCTGGCTCCCCAGCCTGTCACACATAAATGGAGTAAAGAAAAAAGTAATCCAGTTTTGCAGGCTGTTAAGGGGTCTCCACATTCTGACCCCATGCACTGGTCAGGCTTCATGCATCTCCCTGCTCCCTAGAAGCTTCCTCACTCACTTACACACACACACACACACACACACAGCACAATCACACACAGAGCATGCACACGGTGTGTTGCTATGGAGACAGGGAGCACCACTCACTCGGAGAAACACACACACACACACACACACACAGACACACAAAGGCGAGTGCGACGCTCTGGCACACACATGTAGTGACCAGAATCACAGTTGTAATCACTTGGGTAACTCAGTTCATTTGGATGCAGCCTGAAAATGATTAGCGCCTGCAAGGGCTGTGCGATATGGACGAAACAGCTTATCCTGATTATACAGTTATGGCTGTGATTCACGCTGCAGGAAATGTTCAGTCAAGTGTTAAAAGCGACTTCTGCTACAGCTCCTGTCATGCTAAAGGGTTTGCAACATCATTATAGGTTTTAGGTTGAACGGTCAGGTTTTGAAGTGCACTGTCCATTTCCCAGGAGGTCTTGGATGTGTACATGTTAAAAAAGGCCGGTCAAGTCTCATTCTGAATCTGTCAAAGTACATCAAATCCTGTTTTAGTCCTGTCATCACCTCCTTCACACACACTCATGGGCACACAGCCACTAATCACAAGTGATCATGTCACCCTGTGAGGGTTTGGTTTTCAATGGCAGGACGGATGCTTCCTCCGGACCCGTCCTAAACTGCATAGGCCATATGAAGTACAATGTCAAATTAGGACACCACCAACAGTGCCCTTACTGACCAAACCATCCAGTGTGTTACTATGCAGACTGGGACACGGCCTGTGTGTGGGGCAAGTTGGATTCTGATATGGTGACATAAAATGATATGGTGGCATAAAAATGAGCATGGACCTGTTGATGCTTCAAAAATCAATTAAATCCGTGTCTTCGTCTGTTTTAGACATCAGTGAGCCTACAAAAGACAAGCCGAACAAACAATAGGTTGTTTGCTCATGGTTTTATCTGTGTTCCACAAGGCCTGAACAAATGGTAGGCTAGAACATTTATTTGCACAGCACTTAAACCGTTGGTTTCCCAGACATAAATGAAGCCTAATCCTGGACAAAATTTCAGTGTCAGTAACATTTACCATAGAAAGGCACGTAGCCAAGTACAGATCATTGTCCCTCTTATTGGTTCAGCGGTAGAGAGCCAGTCACTAAATCAGAGGATTTTATCGGAATCCACAATACGAGCAAATTTCGTGCAGCTGGTGGTCTGGTGATGAGCTATGTACCGTCCTGACACACTGCTCCATGGGGGCTGCACCATCGACAGCCCACTGCTTCACCCAGGTGACTGGGTTCAATGCTGAGGACTCAAATCATTTCTTCTGGGATCAATATAGTATGTAAAATAAAAAACAACTCAAATATCTGGATGCATCCTGAATTTGCGGGGCCACATCACGAGGGGACTTGTGTGCACACTGGTTGTCATTTTTCCAAGAATGCATTTAAGTGACCACTGCCTGACCCACTACTCCTCCTTATTCCTCCTCTCTTAACACATACTTCCATCAGAACTACAAACTCCCACAGTTAAGTCCCACCGTTGGTCCTTTTATAGGCTCACGCTACTGTTTTATGATGCACATGCAGATCCAGGTTACATTGGATCCAGGATGCTGTCTCAGAGTTACTGTAATTATCGTAGATTGACTGTATATTTATTTTGAACCATCGATGATCTTTTGCACATATAAGGCACACAATTCCAGTATTGTCGTTTTCCCCAATAGCCCAGTGGTAAGATGCTGGACCGGGAAGCGACCAAGACCATGCGGGTTCGAGTCCCACCTCTGAGTCTAGGGCTGGTGCGGTTAATGGCACTTTCTACAGGTCTCCTCACTGTTGGGGCAGCTGGTGGCCTAGTGGTTAGGGCTTTTGCCCTGCGATCAGGAAGTCGTGGGTTCAATTACCAAGACTGCTAAGCACCTCAGAGGTACCATTGAGCAAGGTACTGTCCCCACACTCTGCTCCCTGGGTGCCGTGTTCCTGGCTGCCCACTGCTTCACTTCATGAATGGGTTAAATGCAGAGGGAGAATTGTGTGTTCACGTATGACAAAATGGACACTTTCACTTTGAACCAGACCGCTGATGCAAACTTTCTGCACTATTTTTTAATGTTAAAAATGACCTTATACCATTCTTGTACTAAACAGTCATTTTTTACTTCTAGTTTAGAGTTTATACTTATGCTTTATTTATATATGTGTATTCTTTGTGTCTTTTTGGAAAATCTGGAGCCCCACTGTATACAATGGTCTAGTGGTAACGGTGTTGCCCCTGCTATCAGAAGGTTGTGGGTTCAAGTTCCAGGACTGCTAGTGGCACCTCTGAGGTTCCCTTGAGCAAGTTAATGTCCTCACACGCTGCTCCCCGGGCGCTGTGTTCCTGGCTGCCCGCCGCTTCACTTGGTGAATAGGTTAAATGTAGAGAAAAGATTTCACACTGTTCACACTGTGTGCTGTGCTGTGTTCACATCTGACAAATGGTCCCTTTACACTTATACATGTCTCGTCTCACTTTATACATGTCTATCGCTGAGATGAAAATAAAGTTCACTTTGACATTATGAGTATATAATTTATACTGGTCATACAATTAATTAAAAAAAAAATAAAAAATAGTATTTTAAGTAATATTTTAATTAATACATTTTTAAAAAACAAAAAAACAAACCAGACAATTTTGTGAATTAAATTATTTTGACATACTCTGTATTGAGAAACATGCTTAACCTGGATCTAGGAAAGCCATAGAGATATATATATAGATATATATATATATATAAAACACCTGCTGATAGCTTCTATATGCAGTTGTAATAAGAAAACAAAGGTAAAGACTAGCCTACATTATCTTCATTTATATTTGCTTTTTCTTGTGAATTCATCCATGATTCACCAAAAAGCTTCAGAAATGCTAATTTACTGCCACTTCGATAATCTCTTGCTTATGTGGTTTCTGACTCTGTTTGACATGCTGCTATGTCACTGAATACAATCATGTACAGCTATAAGTAAAGATTGAACAGTACAGTTGCTGCTGCTGCTGCTTTGTTCTCCTTTTGTCGCTTGTGAACAATCATCACTTTTGTTGCCAAGAACAGATCGGCTACACACAGGTATCACACTCATTACCCTCAATCTCGGCAGCTCCATCATTACAACGCCAATTTATCTGCGGCTAATTAGCTGCCAGACGTAATTGTTCTTGGTCAGAGAGCACAGGCGGTGTTAAAACCGTTGAATAAACCTTTTAATTAAGCTGAGGGATCCTGAGGCTCAAGTGCCCCGATGGAGCTGGTTGGCCAATTATAAATCATTATGGTGATCGACTACAGAAACAGAGCAACAAGTGAACCTTCGTCAGCTGTATTCTAAAACTGCCACTCACATTTTGCTGCATGGACAGGGAGCGCCATGGGTTCTGCTCTCACGTTTTGAGCCGTACCCGTGCTGCTGGACGGCAGGGCCAAAAGCGGGCCGCAGCCGGGCTGACTTTAACATTGCCGTCTAGGCAAAATGTTGTCATGACAGAAGATTGACTGGGAAAGAGGCCATTGCTATTCTATTAATGTACGTGCAACCAAAAAACAACAAAATTAACAACTGGGAAGTTGAGTGGAAAGTGCAACAAGACATTTTGGTTTAACAATGTCGAAAAAATAAAACAACCCAAACAAGACTAGAAAAAATAGAAGACCTCAATATCAATATATAATGATGCATATATATATATATACATATATATATATATATATATATATATATATATGCGCGAGTATAAATGTGTGTGTATATATGTATATGCGCACGTGTATGCATATGTACATACATATATTTATAAATAGTATAGACACATTATATGTACATTTATTAATATTTCTGTTTATATTTGTATATACAAATCCATATTGCGTACTCATATTGTAGATTTTATTGCTCAGTGTATTGTTCATTGTGCCTTTACATATTGTTGTTGTTTTATACTGTTATGCTTGAGTGACACCATCGACCGGAATGAAATTCCTTGTATGTGTACTTGGCCAGTAAACGTGATTCTGATTCTGATTCTGATCAAAAGCAGCTCTGATTAAAAAAACTGTGCTGCTGATGCATCAGAAACTTCTGTGCCACTTACAGTATAGTTTAGGAACAGCACGGTTCCTGTATACCTATGGAAAAGCGCTTTAACTGTAGAGAGGTATTTAAGGCTTCAATGGTTAGTCTACGAAGTTGACAGCATGGATTTAAAAAGTGTTGCAAAATGATTAATGTAGACACGGAGCCCACGGGTTGGCTCCAGATCGTATTCATAGTCAGGACAACAGGGTCTGGACCTACTACCTGTGGGCCAGATGTGGTGCACATTGAGCAGACATGGCTGCCAATAGCTATAACTAATTTAGCTACTGTTTAAACCAATATTTAGTTCATTCTGCATTTGCACGTTTATTGAAGAAATAGCAGTAGATACGGCATGTTGGAGTTAAGAAATTAAAGAGAAATGGAATTAACAAAGAATCCACAGAGTGTTAATCACACCTTATTATTTCCAGTTTTCTAAATAGCAGTGTGGTTAAATGTGCATTCTCAGATTTAACCAGTCAGCTTTTGAGAAAACTGAAAATAAACAGGTTTGTTTCTTGTCATGTGTTGTGCATAACCAACTCAACTCAATTTTTTTTCTTTTTTTTTCCTTCAGTGTAGCCATGTCCATTTCCACCCACTAGCTAGTTCTCCCCATCACACAGTGCTATCAGGCTGGGAGGGTGAAGGCTAACACGAGCTTCATGAGAAATGCCACCGCATCTTTTCAGACAGTTATCTTTTCATCAAGCCTAATTCACAATTCTGTTACATCTGATAATGGATACCTGGGGGACTAGTCTCAGTTTCTCAATAAAAATACACCAGATCCACATAATACAGCTTGACCAGGACTGAGATTTGTTTTGTCCAATGCTGCCTCTTATTATACTGATGCAGGATGTTGAGCAATTTCCTCTGGGATCAATAAAGTTTTTTGATTCTGTTGTGGGTCCTTCTGCCCTCTGGACCCAGCTGACCACTTTGGAGCCATTTCCGTCTGCAATTTGCCCTCCAACTGAGATGGAAAACTCTCACCGGGATGCCCCAGAGATTTTAATGAAGAGGCACCAATCAGATCCCTCAGGAACCTCCGTCGAGCTTAATGAATGCAACCCCTGCATGAACTCCTCACCTGTTTCAGCAAGCTGTAATCTATAACCTACACTACTTGCATGGGCACCGGAACCATCATAGCAGGGGGGACATGTCCCCCCCACTTATTGTTTCCTGGACATCGGCCGGGACTCTGCATGCGCACAACACCCCTCCCTTTTCCCTGGACAACGACCATAACTTTGCACCGGCACCAATCCCCCACCCCCCCAAAAGGACCGAGACTTTGCACGCACGCAGCAACCCAAACACCCAAAACCCGCCCTGCCCCCTAACCCCACCTGACCCCCTAACCCTGCCCCCTTAACCCCACCTCAAACCCCAATGAGCTCCCGGTTTTAGAGTTATCCTCATCACAGCCTACCCAGATAACACCATGTTACTGATTCAACATTGAATTATGCTTAAATGCATTGATTTATGGTCAGTGTTGAATAATCAACATCGAAACTAAAACAATTTTTGGTCAGATGTTCAATATTGAACATTCGAAGGTAACAAAACCGTAGTTCACCATTGATATAAGGTGATTTTTTCAACATTGACAATAAGATGCTGAATCAACATTGATATTACTGAAAATATCCAACATTGAAAGCACCTTTGCCAAACAAGTGTTGAAACAATGTTGAATCCTTGTTGAATCCATCCACAAATGGTTGATTTTTCAATGTTGAATAGATGACCTTCTCAACGAGCAAGATCAATGCTGGATCAGCATTGAAGATCCTCTTCGTCTGATATGGAATCAATGTCATTTCAACAGATGTGTGCTATCTGGGTAGTAGTACTCAGGTAAGTACCATTATAAGCACACATTATGGCAAAGATGTCTGATTCTGATTGATCAGAGTTGTGATCAAGGGTCCAGGTGGGCTGCGGGAGGAGTTTGGAAATGGCTGCATTGGATGTAATGGATGTATTCAAATGACTTGGTCCAGCCCTAAGAGGCGCGTTATTAGTCTTTTGTTTGGCCGATAGGCTGTTTGTTTCACAAAGTTGAGTTGGTTGCAACTTTTGCAGTTTTTAAGAATTTTCACTCTAATGAGGCTGAGACTCATCTGTAGTCTCAAAGAGACAGATGAACCCGTCCTTTAGAGCTGATCTGGGTATTATTTTCTTCACTCTCGTTCGAAACCTTCTGTTGATAAACTGACGTCCTACTGTTCTTCTCGCCATCCGGTCATAGTCTGCTGCTCCCCGAAGTCGCCTTCGCGGACCCTGCCTTCCCTCCAAGAGGAAACCTGTTTAAACCATCGTCCAGCCTTGTTCCGTGTCCTCTAGGAGAATCTTTTCCACTTGAAGGGGCAATAACAGCGTAGAGCCGGTGTGGAAATATTGCCCAGTAAAGAGAGCTGAGCTGTGGGATTGATAATGCGGCCGACTTGTTAGTTGTGGGCAGAGACTCGCGGAAAACACATTAAAAACTCATAAAAGGACATTAATTTGGAAAGGAAAGGGACACAAACACACGGCGGCACATGGCTCCCCTGACAATATGGCCCGTTTGCTCACTACGACGAGCCATTACACAAGAACCACGCGTGAAATTGGTTTTACAGGTTTAACTTGTAAATATATTGCAAGCATGAAATGCTTTATTGTCTCTTGCTCTGAAATGAATGCTGTAGTTTGCGGAAGTGAGAGAGACAGAGAAAGAGAAAGAGAGAGAGAGAGAGAGAGAGAGAGAGAGAGATTGAAAGAAAGACTGAGAAAGAGAGAGATTCAGAATGAGAGCGAGGGTGAGAGAGAGAGAGAGAGAGAGAGAGAGAGAGAGTGAGAGAGAGATTGAAAGAAAGAATGAGAAAGAGAGAGACTCAGAATGAGAGCGAGGGTAAGAGAGAGAGAGATACCATTCACTTCTGAGTGCATATATGAAAATGAAGCTGGAAAAACAGGTCAGTTACATTTATCATGGTTGTGATGAAACTTTTACATGTTTACATATGCCCACCCTTACAGAAAAGATCTGCAGTAATTGGAAGTACAAGCAAGGCCATTTTTCTCCAGTGCCCATTAAAAACACGAATTGGAAGCTGACAGAACTGACACTTCTAGTTCTGGTTCATTTTCCACCTGCCAGAGACAGAACAGTCATAATAACCTTGGCGGTTTTATCACCTGGAAGAGTGAAGAATTCACTAAGTGGTCTTTAACTTCAGCTGCCAGTGTTACCAAAGACAGAGGAGCATCCCTGAATAACGTTAATACTATTGGTACCAATCTTGATGGATGAATAGATAGATAGATAGATAGATAGATAGATAGATAGATAGACTGATAGATAGAGAGATAGACAGATAGATAGATAGATAGATAGATAAATAGATAGATAGATAGATAGATAGATAGATAGATATTGTATTGATCCTGAAGGAAGTTGCTATAGTAGCACACGCAACATTACTCAATACACAAACTGTTACAGAAATGACAACAATAACAAAAAATACAGGGCTATACACTAAACCATACTAATTTAGTACACATATAGTGCAAAATGTCAGGAGAGAAAGAGTAAGTTCAGATACTCACTGTAGAGTCTGATGGCAGCATAAAGCATTGTGTAAGTATACGATATCGCCCCCCAACAATAAAGCATGCCCTCATTCAATTACACGTCATGTCATTATCTACTGGCATTATTAAATAGGCGGCTGTCATCACTGAATGATTTTAAGTATACTTTGCCAAGTGCCACCACAGTAAAATAACTAGTGCAAGTGTTTTTTTGGTACATGAACCCACACAAAAGTTAAAGTTTCATGCCTTTGAATGACCAAACAGCTCCCACTGCTGTAGAAACTTCAGACTGCTAAACATGCACAGGTGAGTGAAGAAGTTCCAAAGCTTCGTCCATACGCTTTACAACTGAGAATGAAAATGAGGGGTTTTCCATCGTTACAGTGGAAGCATGCTAGGACATCAGGTGCACATGCCTGCAGGAAAGCACGAAGTGCCATAGTTTTCATAATTTTAGAACATACCCCAACCAACAGTATGCGTTAACCAACAGTATGCGGTACAGAAAAGGTGCATGAACTTCCTGCTGCCTGACCTGTTTTTCTACCTCAGCCGAAACAACAGTCTTTCTGAAGATGCTTTACCAGGTTTTCGGGCTGCATCCGAGAAGCGTGAGTTCTGACTCCTTAGCAGTGTTGGGAGTAACGCGTTACAAAAGTAACGAATTACTGTAATGCATTGCTTTTTGCTGTAACGCGGTAATGTAAGGCATTACAGAAAGAAAATTGGTAATATTTTACTCTGTACAAATGTCAGTAACGCGCGTTACAATGCATTTTTAACCCGGAATGAAGTGATTTTTTTTTTGCTTCATACAGTAGCGTCACCAGAACGGTTGGAAGGGAGGATACAGTCATGCCGTAAACTACTGTTTATTATTACAGAACAGGTCACTGTTGGCCGTAACCACGCTGCAGTAAAACAGAAAAATAACAGAGCCCAAGTAGCGAGATGCAGCCTCGCTTCTCTCATACTCGCTCTGTCCCTCAGCCACACACACGCACACGCACACGCACACGCACACACACACATACACACGCACACGCTCTCATTCCGTCACACGCAGACCCCGCCCCCAACCTGCTCATCCCATCTCTACAGTTTCAACTAACAGAACACCTAACTCACGCTGAAGTTAGCTCCTTATTTGCAGCTCCTTATTCGAAATTTTCGTTCCACCTTAAATACTGCGCTTAAACAATGTCGCTATTTCGCCTGTAGGGGGGGGGACTTTACTGAGGTTTACATTCAGAATTATGTTGCATTTAACACATTCCTTTCCTGCCAAGAAGTTGCCATATATTACAAGCCAATGTGCATAGAAGCAAAGTTCCCATGTGAATTTAACAGTGAAGAATCTTTTGGTCCAAACAAGTAACACGTGATACTAGTTCTACACGTCCTGTTTAGACCTGAACAAGTGAGTTTTCAGTAGACCAAAGCATTTAACCCATTCCTTTCTTGCCAAGAAGTTGCCATATTACAAGCCAATGGGCACATAAGGTAAGTTCCCATGTGAATTTAACAGTGAATAATTTTTTTGGTCCAAACAAGTAACAAGTGATACTAGTTCTACACATCCTATTCTGACCTGAACAAGTGAGTTTTCAGTGGACCAAAGTATTTAAGGCATTTTCCTGCTTGGAAATGGCTATTCATGACATTATGAGCCAAGTTCCCAAGATTTCAAGTTACAGAATAGTTTAGGATTTTGAGTGGAAAGAGATCACTGCCATGTAAAGATTAAAAACGTTTTTATTTCTCT
>JBBIGA010000138.1:2332037-2343678 GCA_037576975.1 Alestes dentex | reverse complement strand
AAGAAAGTGTGTGTTGTGAGCAGTTTTCAGAAGAAAGTGTGTGTTGTGAGCAGTTTTCAGAAGAAAGTGTGTGTTGTGAGCAGTTTTCAGAAGAAAGTGTGTGTTGTAAGCAGTTTTCAGAAGAAAGTGTGTGTTGTGTTGTGAGCAGTTTCCAGAAGAAAGTGTGTTGTGTTGTGAGCAGTTTCCAGAAGAAAGTGTTTGTTGTGTTGTGAGCAGTTTACAGAAGAAAGTGTGTGTTGTGTTGTGAGCAGTTTCCAAAAGAAAGTGTGTGTTGTGTTGTGAGCAGTTTCCAAAAGAAAGTGTGTTGTGCTGTGTTGTGAGCAGGATAGTGTGTGTTGTACTGTGTCGTGTTGTGAGCAGGATAGTGTGTGTTGTGCTGTGTTGTGAGCAGGAAACGTGTGTTATGCTGTCAACACACTGCCAGCTGTCACTTTCATTAAAAGCAGGAGTGGACAGTGGTTGCTTGTACATATAACCTTTTTTGGGGCAGACTGGTAGTTTTCAGACAAATACCCCACACGTTTATTATTTACCGCAATTTATCTTTCATGCCACTGTTGTTGTTTTTGCAGAATTATTTTGCTTTCTAACTCTATTCTGCATTTTTTGCACACAAACACCCCACTGCTAGAATACAGTATCTGTCAGTACTGTGTTCATTCAAACTGTACTGTAGCTGCTTTTGTCAACCAGACTAAATTTCTTGTTCTTTTGTTTTGTTGCTCTTGTGTTTTTCTTGCTCTTTTTGCATTCTGTATATTCCTGTCCTGTCTGCACTCATGCAGTCCTGTGATGTTTTTGTTTTTTGTGTTGGTCCTGGAGCAACATGTTTTTAGTTTCGCTGAAATGAAAATAAACCTGCTTTACTTGACCTGTCTTGCATAAGTCTTGTCAGTCATTCAGAGATATGAAATACAGCCATGAAGAGAAACATACTTTTTTCTCTGCAATGATAGTGAATGGAACCAGGGGTCAAAACAAATATAGCATTTTATTTACCATCCAAAATGACCTGTGAACCTACCTGTCCTGAGTTTTTGTAACAGAATCAGAAAACTTTATTGGTCCCGAAGGAAATTGTAAAGGTGATGGCAGAAAAATAGTGGTAAATGGAAAAACAATGCCTGTATGTACCTCTCAGCTATGATGGATTTGAAAAGACGTTTTAGGCCAAGATCTCATCTCGGAGTCTGACATCAGGTTGTGTGATCATAGCTATTTCTTAATACAGTAACTTGTAAGGGGACTTTTATCTGTGAGGGGACTTTTAGAGGTTCTGATGTCTGATTCTATTTACCACCACAGTTCTGACTCGGATGAAAAAGGATGTATGTTAATCTCCTCTCTCAATAAATATAACCAAGAAAAAAAAATTCTTTCTACTTGGTTCCATTTTCCTCCTTCCCATTTTCTCTTGAATTCCTTGTTTGAAGTAAACTTTGTTCTTCTCTGTAGACCTGCACTGCTTCACTGTTGCTCACAGCACCCATTTTTGAGCTTCAGTGTTTTATTTTGGCCCTAAATGAGACTACACGTCTTGTGCTGATAGATAGTGAATGTGCTGTACTGAAACATTCCTCTGCAGTTCTGTAGGGAATTCAGAATGTGAGGAGGTTTTACTGCTGATACATTTTTAAAGAGTCCATATCATGGAAAACAAATGTATCTTAACAAAAAGAGTTTGATAAAGTATGTAAACTCTATGATAGTTTTAAATCCACCCACCCCATAAATGAAAGCTAAGCTTCAAAAACAGCCACTGTTGAAATCACTGTTTTCATGTGGTCACAAAAACCAGCACCTTTACCTCAGCCTGTTCAACCTGCAGAAGCTTAGCTCCACTCATTCACACTTAACTTAAGGAGGGATTGACTAAAGCATCTTTTTGGCCTTTTAGAACCGAGGTCATTTCGTGTATCTGTCTTGAAGGCATGGTTTAATTATAAGGCCTGTTTAATTATAAGGGATAAAGAGAGGTTGGAAAATGGCCATGCTGAAATGCATAATGACTGGTTTTGTCACTTAAAGTAATGGAAATGTTAGAAGTGTAACTTAATAAATAAGAAAAATATGAATACATTAAAAAAAGGACAATATGGTATATGGGCACTTAAGCATTTCTTTTACTAGCTTTGTTTGCTATTATTTAATTGAAATAACACAAAATCATCTTGGGTGTCAGTTTTAAGCTGCTGAAGTAAGAAATACTGTGTGCAAAGACGTAATCCAAGTTACATTTTTGCACACAGTACAGGTCTTGTTTCTAACTGTAATCTTTGTTTATTTGGAATATACTTTTTTCAGAATATTTTCTTAGTTTATCCCCTTCAAGTAAATGTAATTTATTTGATAACACTATTGCACGGTCTCATGGGTCGACTCAGGGACTCATTTCACTCCATGTGGTACTTATATAACTATGTTTGTGATTGAATCTTGAGATGAATTTAAGAGCGCTGTGGATGCAGTGCTCCACCTGACAGTTGACCTATAACAGGTAAATAATGTGCGCTTCATGGTTCAGTTTGCAACAGCCACACCCAAGTGAATGAGCAGCCCGTGGAAAAGATGGAGCAGCCTCAGTTGAGCTCTGCTGAATCACCCCTGGCCTGTTATGTTTGATATTGCCTCCGAGTGGGCGCAGGAGGTCAGATTGAAGCAGAAATGGAGACTAACAGCCAATATACAGTCATGTCTCCAGGGCAGTGTGGGCTCCTGGTCTTCCTGCAATCATTTCCTTCCCTTTTCTCATGAGTCTGACTGTACCGTCTACTGCTTAGTCAGATCGCACTGAATTTGCCACGTCGTCTGATTGTCATCCACGTCTGGCTCACATTTTGTTGTTTTTGCAGGCTGAAAAGAAAGTCCTTTGTCTTGAACCTGGCCGATTGGGTAAGGTTAAATAAACAAGGACAAATGAAAGATGCCTGCATTTTGAAGGAGTATATGTTTAATGTACAGTGTAAAGGACAGCGCTGCATTTCTGAATCGGAATCGAAACTTTATTGATCCCAGAGGAAACTGCTTAATTTACAATGTTTATTTACAATGGAATAAAACTAGATTGTTCCTAAGTTGACTGTGTATTGGAAGCAAGTCATGGTGAGGTCAGCATTGAGAAAATATGCTTGGACATGTTTGTCATATTAACAGACAATGTTTACTTGAGCTGCCAAAAGTTTATTGATCAGGTAGATCATAATAGTTTCCTTTGGCAACTATCAACCAATCAGAAGACCCAGTAACTCACCTGGAGCTGTGATTGGTTAGAGGCTCATTTGCATATTGTAGAGCCTTATGTTGAGATAATGATTAACAGAAATATATTATCCAAGAGTAATTTTTCACTGTCTGTTCACAATAGGAAGACTGGGAGGAGATGCTATACTTGCTTTCAACCACGTGTAAATGTGTGTGTGAGCAATCTTCAGTGCAACACGCCTGCAGTACCAACAGAAGCAGCGTGTGACGTGATGTCAGGAGCCGACAAAACAATTCATACCCACACTCGCCATCTGTTTTCTCATGTAGCCTCATCATCGGCTGCCATTTGCTGCCTATTCGACCCTTTTGCTGAATCCGAAGAAGTAAGAAGACATTCTCATAACAGCACAGAATGCTTTGGCTCAAAATCTGGACCACTGATTGGCTGTCTAAATTACATTCTCCAAGCATGGTTTCAGCATCCGTGCTTCTTGATTAGTATGTAATCCATTGGGTTTAGTCAGTACTAGGCCTGCATGATATAGACCAAATAGGAGTATTGCAGTACTAGACATATTGCAATTGCAATATCTTTCAGTGTGTTAAAGGGTCCATTTCAGTAAAATATCTGAAGCATTAATTCAGAGGGATAAACATACGTTGAAAAATGGTCATATAAATTATGAACACTCAGTAACTCACCTGCAGCTGTGATTGGCCACCCTGTCAGAACTACGTTTTGGTTAGAGGCTTATTTGCATGTTGAAACCTTCTGCAGTTTTATTATAGCAGAGACCAATATTGTGATAATGATTAATAAATGATATATTGTGCAGCCCTGGTCAATACATCTACTTCCTGCACCTCACACTCATACATTCCAGGTGTAAGCCACACCCACTTTCAGTTTGTAGTTTTAAAGAAGGTTAAGGTATTGATATTGGTGTTGGTACCTATGAAAAAATGGACCAGTGTCCATTCTTAAAATATGACAGTTTGTCATGCCTCCTTAGTTCAGAAGCTCTAATTGTGTGCCATTAAAGCATGCTAATAGCTAATGAACATAATAGACAGGAGCTATAAGCTGTGGGGTCCCACCTCCTTTTAGAAGCTTTTTGTTGATAAGCCTGAAAGTGAACTGTGCCAGTTTTAAATGAGCTGTGCTGTTTGTTGTCCTAGCCTGTATGACCTCCATTTCAGGCCTTTGTCCCTGTCCTGACATGGGAGAGAGAATAACTCTGTAATGCAGCCAGCGGCTTCAAAACCAGCCTGTTAAGCAGGTTTTTGTATCTGAGGGGCAACACGCCCATTTACGCTAGGAACCACATAGACGCATTTAAGCGACATGCCTTTTCACACAGAAAGAGTAAAGCATCCAGCTGCTTAATGCACATTCCTTCACACACACACACACACACACACACACACAAACTTAGGCCGACGCTCGAGTGTGGGTCTGTACTGTGGCACCGTGTCCCAGGACGCTGGACTTCTATTAGGAAACCTGTCTGCAGTGTGTCATTGTACAGATGACCTTCACTGTTCTAGGAATCCACAAAGCTCTAGAGGAACGCCTTTCCAAAGGACGGCTCAGTTTTAAAGAATATGTTTTTGAACACAGTTTGCCGTTGATCATTACTTCTTAATTGTGGAAGCAGTCACACTATTGTTCTTTTGTAATTAATATTCTTTTTAAAGCTGGAATTTGCTGCCATTACTCATATTACATTTTGGCAAAATTCCAATGCTAAAACGTTCTTTAATATCCAGTGTATTCCTCCTGTATTCACATTTTTGATTGGCTGATCAAGTGCAGAGTGTTGATTGAATGTTGATTAAAAATTTGATTAGTGTGACCAAGGCATCTCCATAATGTTTGGGGGGGGTGGGGGGGTGGATGGGCTGGTCGCCTTAAAAGTGTGTAGTGGAGAGAGTCTTGGAGTGCGTACTATGACGTTACGGCTATGGTGGATGGACAGTGACCAGACACAGCACCGTGTTTAGATCCAAGGAGGAGCTGCAGAGCTTTATTCCTGAGAAACTCTTCAGTTTGGAGATCCTCCAGACGCTTCTCATTTTCTTTAGATGCTCTACAGAAGCAAAAACTTATCAGGTCATGCTTTGTATTCTGTTGACCACTTTCCATTTCATTTGGTTGTATGTCTACACCGAAATTGCAGCCCCCAAAACATTTAGGCTGCAAAAGGCACTATTTCAGAACAGAAAAGTGTCAAACTCCAGCACCTAATAGGTGAAAATGAGAATGATGATTTAAAAAAAGCTGTTTGTTTCCTTTGCTTTCCAAACAGCAAGTACAAAAAGGGCTAAGGGTGTGAATCTATTTAACGGTTTCTTTGAAGGGCGTTAGACCTGGGGTTTGTAAACGCTGCTGATGTTGAGTATCGATAGGGTGAGTTTTACTTTGAATTTCAGCAGGGTGTGTGCTGAATTTCAGTTTTGATTTCAAGAGTTTTCATTTTGGTGTCCCGTCCATTTATTTATTTTTTTGTTACTTGCATGGTAACTGGTTTGCGGGTTTCATGGTGTGTGAAGATCATTTCTTGATATTATTGTGGTGTAAATAATCAGTTTTGTTAAATGCCCCTGGACAAAGTAAGTGTCTTTTTCAGTTGACTAGTACAGTATTTGTGACTTTTTTTTTTCTCTCTCTCTCTCTCTCTCTCTCCTGATTCCCAGTGTCTTCACGGCTTGTTTCAGGAGTGCATCTCACATCTGCCTCACATCTGTAATTGTTCATCTTACTTTCCTTTTCCTAAATCTTTTCCTCACACCTTAGGTTCTGCTTCCAAGGATGTGAGGATTCATGTTTCTCGGATGAGATTTCCTTCACTCAGTCCGTTCTTTCATCACCCTGTGTGACATGGATCTAGTAAACTGGGGTACGACGTGTTTAGTTGTACGGTGGTGCCTATGAAGGTGTGTAGATGTACGATGGCGTGTGTGGAGCCGTGTAGATGTACGATAAGGTACTTCTTTGTTTCACCTTCATGCTGTTTGGATTTTACGTGCTGTGTTGCGTTGGTAAATACGTAATGGGACTGCACTCTTCAGTAGCCATAGGTTGTAGGAGCACACACACTGTAAGATGATCGTCCTAAATGTCTGACATTGTCAGAAAATAATTGCAGGGTGTTTTGGTCACTGTGACGAACCTCTTTCACAGTACGTTGTAGGACCACCATTTAGGAGACACAATCAAAGAAAGCAACATGATTGTTTAACGATTGCCATCTTTAGTCTGTAAACAGGCCAAAGTTATCCAGTGGATACTGGGGATTATTAGACTTGCTGGCTTTACTTGAAAATCAACCACAGTCAGAATTTTATTAACCATCAGTCTTTCACAGGATCCTCCAGTAAGAACATATGGTGGAAACGGTCTCGTGTAGGATGCGTCCGTCCCTGGTTCACGGCTATAGAAGGCTGGGAAGAAGAACTGTGTTGGCATCATTTAGAGTTTTAGGATCCACCTCGGATGTTTCAAGAGGTTAGAACGAAAAATGTGGACCATCTGGTGGACCCAGATGACCAGGGTGAGAAACACTGGACTTGTGGCACTTGAAAATCCATTTTTTATTCTGTTGCAACCATTTGGAACACAACAAAAAGCTAACTTTAAATGTAGACCACGTGGGGCTGTGGTGGACATTGTTGAGATCCTGTGTGGGATTTCCTCTCTACTAAAAGCCATTTGTGTGCTAATGCTCCCCTGATGGAGAATGTTCAAAACTACTGAACACGGCTTTAGAATAACCTGTAGATTCCCTGATCATTGTTCAGATTGCAAATTAATACGGAAATCAATTAATTGAGAACATACGTTTTGCAGTAATAGATTTTAATCAAGTAAATGTGGCTGCTCTACTTGAGTGGTGAAGGCTTTACGAAACAAAATATAACATGAAAAATGGGAACGCAACTACTTTTATGAACACTGCATTACTGTCCTAGCCTTTAAAAGGCATGATGGTGTTTTCCTTTGCTGTTTTTCCAAACAGCTCACTGTCATCTCTCCGATTTGGTTTGCTACTGAGGTAATTTACTGTAAGAAACGCTCTCCTCATTAAGCTGCTATAGATATTGACTGGACAATATTCTGTGCGACTCTTGTTTTAGCTGAGATAAATTACCTCGGTGCAGACTCACCGATCAAAACAAACATCTGAGACCAACAGCGACATGCAATAAATAATGATTTCATTCAGACCTCCTGTGAAAAGGGGGGGTTTGATGGTCATTAGGCGGTTTCAGCATCCTGCCTGGACTGTCAGCTTCCATTATGCTTCAGATGTCGTCCACACAGCCTTGAGTTTGCGTACAAATTCGCTTCCAAAGAACTTCCAATAAATGCTTAAAGGACTTTAAAACCCCAGAGAGGTTCTGAGCAGCTGGTGGCTGGGAACAGAAGAAAAAACAAAGAAACTCTGCTTGCCGAATTATTTTAATTGTCATGTGACTTGCCGTTCCAATAATGAGCTGAAATGTATCAGCTTACGGCATCTCCACTTTACTGCCCAGCGGAAAGAAACATCCTGCGGGCATCCAGGCTTTTCCAGCTTGAATTTCAGAGCAGACACAAGCAGATAGGGGGGGGAAAAAAGCCTTTTTAGTAATTAACGAATTACGCTGGTAATGACGTTTTAACGTGCAGGTGCAACGGTTTTGTTCTTGCTCAGCAGCACCTCTTCTTTCATTTTTCACCCTGAGGATTATTGACTGGAAAGCAGTGGAGACACTGATGAATCTGAATGCTGTGGCTGAACGGAGGGCCTGTAGTTCATTATTTTGGTTTTGTGGGCGGCTTTTGTGTTGTGTTCTTGTTTTTTTTTTTTTTTTGATATATATATATATATATAAATAAAAAAAACTTTTATTTATTCTTTCTTTTTTTTTTTTTTTTTACTTTGAAGTTGCTGCTATTGCGCTGGTAGTCATTCTTCCCGATTCATCCTCAATCTGCCGCCCTGATTCATCTCTGTCCCCCAGTGATCATGACCACACTCTCAAAAATACCAACAGGGGTTGTGCTTTCTTCTCAAAGCTTGTGGGTTTTACACTGAATAAGTAAGCAGTGATGTCTGAATGCAGCTTGGTCATCATCATTATGAACATCCGACCAGAACTGCATTTTTAGTTGAAAGAATAGTGCAAGTTATCAAGACAGCTTGGGTCTGACCGATAGTGATCGGTATGGAAAAACAGGTATTAAACTTTTACCGGTTCCTGACTGGTCAGTCCTGAAATATGGATGAGCTCCTGGACAACTGGTATTCTGAGCTACCATTGGTATTAAAGCAGTGTTAATGCATTCTAACCTAGCTGCATTTTCAAATGGCTGATGCTAGACTGGATCGTTGTGAGGGATGGGATTGACTTCCGACAATTAGGAGCATCTCTAATAGTTGCTTCTCCCTCATCATAAAATCAGCTTCTTATTTCTCCATAGTATCAATGTTGGTATTCATATTGGTATCAGTACCCAGTAGGGATGGGTAATGATACCCATCCCTACTGGCCAGTAATAAAAAAAAAACTGGTGACTGATGGTGATTTTAAGGACACTCTGGTTAAACAGAGCTTTTGGTTGAGATGAATGTCAGTTGTTAACAATTTTGCAAAATTTTGCCAAGCCCTACCTCTTACACATGCATGGCAACCCTGAACATTTCTAGACATTAGAAATGAGCCGTAAGTGTAAACGCAAATGTCCAGATCAGTTGACTGGATATTACACAGACATCACCCTTCCAGCCCCAGTACGAAGTCTGGTTGGCATCTAGAGATGAACTGATTTTGAAAATTCTGTGGTTGATATGACTGGCAGCTGGGTCTTCTAGTGGTTAGGGCTTTGACCCTGAGATCAGAAGGTTGTGGGTTTGAATCCCTACACCGCTAGTGTCACCACTGAGATTCCCTTGAGCAAGGTACCGTCTTCACACACTGCTCCCCGGGCGCCCCTTGTTGGTGGCAGCCCCCTGCTTCACTTGGTGAATGGGTTAGGTGCAGAACAAGAATTTCGCTCTGCTCACTAATGACTATAAGGGGCCACTTCACTTAGTTAACACCTTATTGTGGCCAATACCAGTGAAAAACTGATTAATTAAACAGTTTTATTCAATTGCCGCTGTTAATATCTCTAACATAAAGCCATTCACTTATAAGTCAGTACATACATAACTTTCCAAAAAAAGATTCTTACTCTAGTTTTGACAATGAGAGTGAAGCTGAGCATGTCCCCAGTTTCTCATTTATTCACATCAGGTCTGAGACAAACCTGAACATAGAGATGATGGACTAACAGGTCAATCTGATTCAAACAGAATATCAAAATCAATACAAAACAGCTTCATATCACTGGAGTATCTATCAGTGTTCTTTCACTTGTGACAAGTTGCCATGAATGCAGCTTTGTGTTCAGTACGACAGCTAAATGTGTGTGTGTGTATATATATATATATATATATATATATATATGTGTATATGTGTATATATGTGTGTGTACATATATATATGTGTGTATACATATATGTGTGTGTGTGTGTGTGTGTGTGTGTGTGTGTTGTGTGTATATAGTGTAGGGAGCGTGTGTGTGTTCTTTTTACTGTTTCAAGGCAGCCACCCTGATTGTGCCATCCATCTAGGTTCTTGTTAACTTCAGTATTTCACACCTAATGCACTTATCCTCACCTCTAAAATCCATTACACACTTCACTTCTCTCTCCTTATGTCTCTCGCTCTCTCTCTCTATTTCTCAATTCTCCTCCCTCTTCATTTCCATCTCTGCTTCTGGCCACCTCTCTGTCTCTGTCTTGCTTGTTAATCCCCTTTTACCGACTACAATAACCAATATCTACAGTTATTACTCTCTCTGACGCTCCCCCCCTCTCTCTCAGTGGAGCAGTAACCCCTTTTTAAGGGCTTATAAAGCATGCGTGTACACGGGCTGCAGTATAGTGTGTGTTTGTATGTGTGTTATAGTGTCCACATGAACCTGTGACTTTCTTCGGGCCACAATGGGGGTCCAAAGGCCAACAACCGTACAAGCTCTGGATATATGTGTGTGTTAGAGATTTAAACAGGCTGAGAACTTTGCATCTATACGTGACCCTAACCAACCCATTTCATCAAGTTCTAAGTCAGAAATTGACCTGAAATTCTGTCTGAAACTGACCTAAGCCAGCCCACCAACCACCAGCATGAGGAATAAAGCCTGGCTGAATTTCACTGGTAAAGCTACCCAATAGTAAAAACAGCCATCACTGCATCATGGCTACATAAAGTGCTCAAAAAATGTTATGGTTGAATCAAATAATGTAAATAACATCAATTTTGTGAAGTAGTGCTTTCAAACAACATCTCAAACATTCTCATGCTGTGTGGAGCTGACAGCCTACATCATAGTTGTTCTCCTCAACCTGAGTAACACCATAAGTCTTTATTAACACAGAGCATTGCCAATAACATTACATACATAAGGTCAAACAAATGAAATACAAAAAACTAAAGGTGGGAGGGACAGTGAAACCTACCCCCCATATTTTTGTCAGAAAAATAAAGCATGTTAAGAGACCCTAGTCGTAGAAAAGATCATTTTTATGGATGAACATATGAAGGGGTTGAGCAGAAACTTTTAATTAATCCATCAATCCTTTTATGATGGCAGTCTTACTGTAACGTGGTGCTAAATCTGTGGGTGGAGCACGAAGAGAAAAAAAAGACAGAAATACCAGTCTTTGATGATGAAGCAGTAGTAGTTTTGCATGCTTGCTTTGTGTACATATACTATAAATACAGAACACTGGAATCTGTTTCCAATAAATGGTAACACTGCATAAGACGTCTATAACACAAGCATACGCTTTGATTAATGTATTAATAAATTAGTACTCGAGTAGATTAGATATAAGGTATATGTTATGAAGCCTGTATGGTAGCCTTCAAATAATATATAGATTTTCATATGGCAACACTATTTGAAGGATATAACACATGCATAAGCACTGAATATTTATATACAGTATGTAAAGCAGTACATAGAGAACAGCTTATGTCATTTAATGAAGTTTAATGAAGTAAACAACATTGTACTGACAATGTTTTAGAGCCCCATTACCACGTAATGGAACTAATAAAGCAGAGGCCTAGTTAAGAACACTATATATACGGTGCATGGAAGATATTAATGCCCTTGAGTAAAATACTTCAGTATTTACTTCAGTATTGCTTCAGTGCTTATGCATGTGTTATAAAGCGCGTATGAGGGCAGCCTTCAAACAGTGTAACGTACATCTCCGGAAAAAATAAGAGAACACTGCAATTTATTTTTAAATCAGCATCTCTGAGTGACAACCATTCCATGCCAGTGTCTGTTAAATTCCTACACAAGCACCTCATTCTGCTTTATGAGGGACTGATT
>JBBIGA010000138.1:2273788-2294797 GCA_037576975.1 Alestes dentex | reverse complement strand
TCTCTCTCTCTCTCTCGCTTTCTCTCTCTCTCTCTCTCTCTCTCTCTCTCTCTCTCTCTCTCTCTCTCTCGCTTTCTCTCTCGCTCTCTCACTCTCTCTCTAACCTGTTTTATCACCCTTCCTGTCTCTGCTTTCTCACTTTCTCTCCAGCCTGTCTTCATCTCCTCAACCTGTTTTTGTCTTTTGGTCTTTCTCTGCAGCCTGTCTTTATTACTTTCTCTTTATTACTCTCTTTCTCTCTCACACACTCTCACTCCCTCTCTTTGTACTCAAATTCTTTTTCTCTGTCTCTCTCTCGCTCACTCTCTCCTTTTTCTCGCTCTCCCCAATCTGTCGTTCCCCCTCCCCCCGTGCCTCATTCACTTTTCTGCGTAATCTCTCTCTCCCTTTCTGTGAAAATGTATGATCTGAGTGGACCATCGCATTCACACTTTCTGTCTTTCTTTCGTTCACCCACTCAGTTTCTCTCTCATGTTCTCATGCCCGTTCTGTCCCTCTGTTACCCTCGCTCTCACTCTTCGTTATTTCTCCTTCCTCCCTCACCCCTCTCTGTGTCTCACCCATCTCTTGCTCTTCTCTCCCTGCAGCCGAAGACCCCCCGGCGCCCCCCATCGGCCCACCATAATCCGCCCTGCCGAGCCTTCCCTTCTAGACTAGGAGACTAGGCCCACTCTCGACACAAACCTGCGAATCGGGGCCAACGTCAAAGAGAGAGAGAGAGATAGAAAGAAAGAATGAGAGAGAGGGAGAGAGAGAGAAATGGGGCTGCAGGGTTAGAGCACTGCGGAAAACGCGAATATACATCCAGCCTGACCAACAGACCTGTCTGTTTCACTCACTGTCGTCTGATGAACGCTGCTAATTTCCTCCTTTAGTTCTTTTTAAATCCCTGGGGACAAAGCACAGGCTCCAGATGCAAAACTATTAAGACGTTTGGGTTTCATTAATCTTTTTTTTGGGGGGGGTGGGGTGGGGGGTGAGGTGTCATGCTCGGCTTCCTGACTGACATGTCAGTTCATACATTTGACCACCAGTGGGCAGCATATTACACCTGAGTAGATAAACTCCCTGGTTTGCTCTTTTTTCTGCTTTGGGTGGGTATTTGGATCTTCTCTGAACGGTGGAAAAACTTTTTAGACAAGGCTGTTTCTGGCAAGTTGTGGTCAAACTAGCCAATCCTTTCTACTCTCCATTTTATTGACATCTCTTCAGCACAGTTTAAGTTTAATCATGTGTAATATACACTCAACATTATTGGGAATGGGGGGAGATCGTGGGGGTGGGGGGGTTGTTTTCTTGAAACCATTGTTATTGTTCTTGTTATGGTTTGGAGGATTTTTTCTTTTGTTCATTCTTGGGTTTCTTTTCAATAATTGTGTACATAGCTTGCTGGACACCCGGTTCACTCGGAGATCAGATAAATCCGATATGAGATCAGACACACACTAGGCTTGAAATCCCTTCCAAAATGACCACCTCCCCATCCTCCATGACCAGAGACTGTAAATATGCGTTGTTGCATTTAACAGTTAGCAGGGGAACCTATGGGAAAATTCACACTTGGAAATTCATTGCACGATCCGTATGGGCGTGCCTGTAAATCTCTGGAAAGCACTTAGATCAGCAGGGGCATGGCGTGTATGCATTGTTGTTTATACGTAATAATCTGTGTATATGAAAATAATCCTGGAAGCACAATAACCACTTGCAGTTTCGGGGGCGGGCCGCTGTTTAGCATCCCGACTCGTTAATGTAGTTTTAGTTAGCCTAGGTCCGGAAGCACTTGTATAATTTAAGTTAATCTCACAATTACGATGGCCTTTGTTTCACGTTCAGGGATGGGTGGAGAGACGGCGGGCTGTTAGAGGGAGCTTTTGAGCACGAGCAACCTGAAGAGCACCATGGCTGGGGCAGTTTGAGGGCATAATGCTAATGTGGCTAACAGTGGCTCGTGGTTCCAAATGGCGCAAAATTTGTTTGCCCCTTCTGTCAGCCACATATGTGTAATTTGAAGCTTAAAGGGGTAGTGAGCACCCCTTTAAAGAATCAGACTTTTTGTCTTATGCTGCATTCAACAGCTTGTAACTTGGAATTTCAGATCTCTTGACTATGGAAAAAATCAAGAAAACCCCCCCAGTCGACTGGGAATTCCTACCTGGAAAGTCAGGAAGTTCAGGATGGGACGTCACCTCAATATGCCCTGACCTTGAACAGTAATAATGCACCATGCCTCTAGCTTTAAATGAGATCTGTTTCATGCACAGTAGGTATTGGCGATAACCTTATGTGCGTGGTGTGTTTTCCTTCCCAAACGGTAAGTTTTGTCATTTATGTCTGACTAGCTTCTTGCTCGTTTGCCACTTTGGACGAAAGGTTGACAGTGGCGCAGTTCCGATCTGTGAATTCCGAGTTAAGCCGAATGCAGCATTCTTCCATAACTCGTATGAAAATATATGAACAGGGATGGAAACGGGGCACATGCAGGTGTACAGGGACTGCGATGCGGTTTCGGAACAGGAGGGCAAAAAATGCCGACCAGGTTTGCGAACACAAAGACGCTGGAAATGTTAATAACCAAATAGGCGAGGTTTTAACGTAGCTGTGGTTTGTACTAATAGACGCACTAACAGGGCTGCTGGAAGGGACGGCCTAGAGAGTAGATCTTTTTTTGAGTGTGTTATTTATAACCTGGGCATTTGTCGTCAATGTTTTCATTTCCAGTTTCATAAACAGCGTTTCTTTCTCCCCCTTGCCATTCTGTGACTTAACCAGAGAGTCCTTCACTGTGTGTTTCTGATCGAATTGTAGAATGTTGGGGTTTGATGTTCAATTTTATCTGATGAATTGGATGGGTGATGGTGAACGATGATGATGATGACGATGATGATGATGATGATGATGATGATAATCCTTTGTTTTCGCTCTGGATTGATTATGATTTGTGTGGAGACGGAGGGGGAAAGGGAATGCCTGAGGCGCGGCCTGAGAATTGGTAGGAGCATTGAGCTCAAAGTGGAGTACAGTCATATGCAAGTTTAAGGGTCCTTAGTCAACATTTTGTCCATTTTCTAAGTGTGAATACATACACGTGTCTACAGAAAATACACAACTGGACATTTAAATGAACCAGTTTTGTGACATTTAAATGAACCATTTAAATGAACAATTACTATTTATTTGCTGAATTTAGGATAGCAGATAAAGCAAAAAGCGCGGCCTTTTATTAATGGTGCATTATGCCCAATATCAGCAAATGAAAATTCTGAAGTCAGATGTGCAGACAAGGTCATATTTAAATACTAAGGAAGTACCTCATTAGAAAGCAACAACACTTGGTGTTCAAACCACTGCATACGACTGTATATTAATCCAAACCAACGTATACCTGTAAACTCTACCAATTCTCTGGATGCTGGGTTCTCCAGGTTCTCCGCCCCTTTAACTTGGGGCACCATGTGGCTACAATGAAGGAGACCATTGTTTTAAGGTTCTCAACATTTTATATTAAATGTTTTATTTGGAAATAACATATATGACTCATCTGTCCAATTGGGAGCTCGAGTAGGTGTCATGCCCTCTTGTCATTGTAGCCATGCTTTAATAGTGAACATCCTCTTGTGATGTGTTTTTTGGTCACCCGCCCCCTCCCCTCACCCCCTCTTTCCCAACTCTCTGCACTTCTCATCTCTGGGGTTTGGGGGTGGGATGGGGTGGGTGGAACCAGCCGACCACCTGTATAGTTGTTCGCCTGTTTGTTTGTTTTGTTTTTGTTTTTTTCCCATCTGAAATCATAAATCCTTGTCAAGTGCCTCTGTAGGTATTAATGCACTCTGAGCTGAAGATAAATGGTGAGAATTGGAAAATGAGCTAATAAAGAGGTATTGTGTACAATAAAAGGGACTGTCTGTGGTGATTGGTGTTTCCTTGTGTGCTGTTTCCTTTTTTTCTCTTTTCGTCGGCTCCTGTGTGTGTTTGTGGTTTTTTTTTTTTTTTTAAATGCTGTTTTCTCCCTGCATGCCGCTGTCCTTCCTCTTTCGGGAACGTCATAGCGACCCCAAAACCCAAATGTAGCAGATACTGCACACGCGACATGACCTTTCCAGATCAGCAGTTCACGTCCAAGAACTTCGGCCACTTCCATTCTTAGAAGGCTACAGCACCGATTGGTGTTTTCCTTATTTTGAGGCAATAAGTTGGGCAAATTTAGCTACACACCCTAACTGTAGTCCATCAAATTTGCTTCTTTCACACAGGAGCTATGAGGCTAATTTGGCTAACAGGTAAGAGAAGCTTACACCCCCATGCCCCCCCCCCCCTCCTCCCCTCCTCCACATTAGCCTGTCTAGATCACTTCCTCACCTCACACTGTGTCCTGTTGCTCAATAATGTGTAATGGATTTGCTTATGTGGTTGTAGACACTGGCGTGACTGCGGATGCTGTGACTGTTTTGATGAAAAGATATGTGTGTCACTGTCTGGAACCACAAAAGAAAGTCTGTTTCTGAGGGGGGGGTGAGAGATTTAGGTGGGCTGGTTGCATGAACTGTTAAACTGAAGCAACTGCAAAGTGACTGTAGGAGTTCCATCAGTATGAGGAAAAATGAAGGGAAAACCCTAAACTGTCCAGTGCTGTCACCATCTAGACCTGGATTTCCCCGCTAATGTAGTAGCTCTCTGTCTGGTGTTGGTGCGTCCAGTAGTTAGTAACCACAGTTTATCTTGATAGATTATCTTTCTGTTCTAGGTCAGGGAGAGGAGGGGGTTTTGGATTTCCCATTTATTTAAATAATTTCATTCTCACCCAGTCTAGGTCAGGAAGGTCATGTCCTGAACATCCATGAAACTATTAAAGCAGAAACGTACAAATGAGTCCAATTACCTTTGAAGTATTAAAGTTGAAATCAAGAAGTTTTGTATTAAATTGCCACTACAGGCTAGTTTGAGTGGTGGTGTTTTTTTTTTTAAATGTCACAGTGACATCGGTGAGTGATTTGTTTTTGCAAAATTATGGTAAATATGTAGATTTCTGTCAAATGAATCATTAATAATGCCTCTGAGTTGACACTATGAGTTGCTGCGTGCCGTGTAGTCGAAGGCTGCGGAATTGGAACGGGTGTGCTGATCCGATGCTCTGTATTGGTCCGATACGGGCCAAAATCACTGGGTCATAGTGCTTAACTAATCTCTAAGCAACGTTTTGTAAAGAGAGACACATTAATCAGTAGCGAGGCTGTATCTCAAATGGCTTACTTCTCCCTACAAATACACCCAGTCTACACTACAGCTCTGGAAAAAAATGAGACCACTGCAATTTATTTCTAAATCAGCGTCTCTCTGAGTATGACAACCATTCCATGCCAGTGTCTGTTAAATTCCTACACAAGCACCTCATTCTGCTTTATGAGGGACTGATTAGTGATCACCAGAATCACGTCTTATTTAATGAGGAAAAGTGTAAAACACTGCTGTAATCAAGGTAATTATTGCCATTTTGTTTGAGTGAACAAGAGATTCGATTGTCATTTCCTTTAAAATTATGATTTAAAGAGCAATAATTTTTTTGGACATTAGGAGAAATATTGTCAGCAGTTTTTAAAAACTACGGCAAAGCTGTTCAGTTCAATACTTGCACCTTTAAAAGATAAAAACCTAAGAAATGGAACATTTTTTCATGGTCTCAATTTTTTTTTTCCAGGGCTGTATGTCTAACAAAAAACCATTAGTGATTGAGCCGTGTGCGCAGAATTCCATAATGGAGTAACTGTGCACTATACAGGTGTAGTTTAATAGAGGGGAAAAGACTGCATTGTATTGGTATTGGCATAAGCAGATATTTGTATTTATTATAAAAGTGTTGTACCACCCTTAGTTTTGAGTGTGTGGCATGTAGGGATCGCTCAAACTTTTTGTCACAAATACAAACTTACATTCTTAAAGAGGACTTTATCAGATCTTCTCAAATATATTTGAGATGTAAACAAAGTAATTTAGAGAGGTTTGGTTTGAAATTTTTAGAGAAATTACAGAGTCAGCATTGTTTACAGTGGTGGGGAATGAAACCAGACCTCTGAACAGTTCAATGTTTCTGAAAGCTCCCTCACGGAAAGTTACATGGCATGGTTATGAAAATACCGCTAGATACCAGAGACCATTTTTATGATAGTTTCAAAATAAAAGTTTGGTCTTATCCATTAATGATAGACTCTTGTAGGCCACTGTGAGCAGAAATCAAGTAAGTTCTGTATGAAATGGTTTTGAATACGCAGCACTGCCTGATGCTTGAAACATTGTTTAAATAGTTTGAGGATTTCAGTCTAGAATTTGTATTTGTTAGTTTTTATGTTCATGGTTGAGGGGAACAGACAGGGCCCTGCAAAAGAGTCCCCAAAGAAAATTCATTATTCAGATTTGCCACTATTTTCCCATCACCATCATTACTTACAAAACCTCATAAGACGTGAAATCTATAATTATTTTTATTTGTTACATTCATGGTTGAGGGGCACAGGCAGGTCAAGGCGAGACTTTGTTTTTCAGATCTTTCCCATCACCAATATTTCTTATAAAACCTCAGGTGTGTTGGTTCACTGAAGGGCTTGGACTGTAAATAAAATGGCTAGATTTGTGACACTGTGAGTCTGAAACTCCTGTACACTGAACCAAACCCCTCTGAATTCGTTTGTTCACATCTCAACCACTGACTTTTACAGAAATGTTGAAAATTGGTGCAATCCTCGTCTGAGCCACAGCTGTCATCAGGCCTGCGTGAACCAGGCTGAAGTTCTCATGTCTTTTTTCTGTTGTTTTCGGTTGCGGTTGTTCTTGAACAGACGTCCAGCTCCGCGCCGGAACCAGTGGTGACCCAGCTGTACGGAGGACGGCCCTGACCCTGCTGCTGTGGTGGATTATGAGAAGTGATGCCTGCTTAAACTGTGTCAAAATCCCGAAACTTAAAGCCTGTTTGCCTCCAAAGACACAACATTTCTGCGTTTTTTTTTAATGACGAAGGCCTTAAGCGCTGCAGTATGCAGGCACTTGGTATGAGCTGAAAAAGGGAATTATAGTAGATGGTGGTAGAGTCACTTAGAAGTATCTCAGCTGCAGATCATATACCCCTCTTCTTCACAATTTAGCACTGTCCCTCTTCTAGCACACTTGTTTCGACTTATGAAGGACTTAACACATAAGTGTGCAGCTCTGATTAACCCTTAGAACCCTTAGATCTGTGCTGGAAGTGCCACCGACAGTGAAACAACATCATTTGGCTAAACAACTCCTTATGTGGAAGTTCCCCCAGTTAGTGTTGATGCTGGAGGTCTCAGATGTTATGCTGAGCCTTGTTTGCTGTTCCTATGTCACGCAGAACCAAAGTTATATTTAAGACACATGTAATAATAAATTTAATAACAATGGCATCACACACAAATGCCCATAAAGAACAAAAATGCCCACATTTTTTTTTTTATTTTAGACCTTGGAAATAGAGAAAACCCACGAGATCTTTGAACCCAGGAAGAACTTTCAGGATAGCCTCTGCCCCTAAGTGGGTGGTGGGTCCGGAGAGAGGCCAAGCAACAAAAAAACAAACAAACACTGGTTTTAGACTGTTTTACACCGTTTACATGTTCTGAAATCAGATTGTACTGATACACTCTAAGGGTTAAAATCCACCACCTCAGCAAACGCCTCAGCAAGGTGGCCACAGTAAGAAGTTTAAATGGTACGGTAAGAAAAAGAAGCCAAAGATCCCTTTAAAAACGTGTTTGCAAACTCTTCTGTTTGGTTTTGATACTAATAGGTAGCAGTAGAAGGTAGACGGTGCTACAGGTGTCTAGAAATACGGTTTTCTCTACATAATGTGCAAAAATACATTAATTTTCCCTCTATAAAATACTTCAAAGCATCCAGTTGTCCCACTAGACCATTCAAAACGTCAATCCTGCCTTTTATATACTTTATATAAGCATGTACTTAAACATTTTTCAAAACACTAATCATCCAGGGTGCACTGCTAGACTAAGTGATTTTTTTGTGTGTGTTTTAAGGGTGAGGGTTAGGAATGTCTTCAAGAGGAATACAGGCATATTACAGACAGAACGTCCCAGTCAGGCTTTATGATATAATAATGGAATTTTAGGGGTGATGGAGGTGACAGATGTGGAATAATGACCAGAAAGTGAAGCTGCTCTCAAGCCAGACAATGTCAAAGCAAGGAGGATTACTGAATCTGAACTAGAACCAGGAATGTGCTACAGCCTCATCGTCTAAACCTCATGACGTGAATTAGTTCTCTCATTTGGCGGTTCAACGTGTGATTTACTAACATGACCTTCAGCTGTGAAAAAAGGAAGTCAGAACAAGGACTCATGAAGCCTGCTGTGTATTACTGTCATCTTTGTGTTTCCCCTGCAGTAAATTGTGTACATTGTCCATATTTTGTATTCCTTTTAATGTATAAAAAGTTAACCTGCCACAATTCAACCATGACTGATGTGTATTATATTCAATGAATTTTAAAAAATCCCCCAAAACAGTAGTTACATACAATAGTTAATGTCTTCACCAATTCGAATAGAAAAGAAACAGCATCAAAAAAGCATTTCAGCAAACATAATTACAACTAATATTATGGCAAAAAAGCAATAAGTAAATAAAACAAGGTCAGGCAGAGTGTTTGAATGTTTAATGGTTCAGAGCCACCAGCAGGATCTGGCGATTCCTCTCTCCTTTAATTTAAGAACATCCTAGTGAGTTAATGGCCAAAGTGCCAACAATAATCACAAAGAGATAGAAAGATAATGCTGAAGCCTCAAAAGAGGTGATCTGCTGTCCTGGAGGAGATCCAGTAGTGAAAACCCAACACAGCCTAACACAGGCTGTAATAAAGCACCATTTTGAGGTTTATAAACACTTCACTGTGTGAAGTAGCCCAGCTAAACTAAATAATGAAGGACGTCCACACTCATCCTCACACATTTCTGGCATGCAGAAGTTCAAACTGTAGTCAAAAGTACATTTAATTTGTCATATGGGGCAGTTGGTGGCCTAGGGGTTAGGGACTTTGTCCTGAGATCAGAAGGTTCGAATGTTGTGGGTTCGAATCCCAGGACCGTTAGTGGCACCTCTGAGGTGTCCTTGATAAGGTACCGTCCCCACACACTGCTCCCCAGGCGCTGTTCCTGGCTGCCTGCTGCTTCACTTGGTGAATAGGTTAAATACAGAGAAAGAATTTCGTGCTGTTCACTCTGTGGTGTGTTCATGTATGACAGATTGGTCACTTAACATGTTTACTTTGATGCTGATATTTGTATATAAAGCTTGTCTGGTTCAAATAGCATGAATGTGTTTAGGATTTGCATCACTTAAGCGGACATTGTTCCATCAAATGAGACAGCTAGCCTAGTCAGTGAGCCGGCCTCTACATGCTTTTCTCAGGAGAGTGATGATGATATGGTAGCTCACGGTCAGCCCAGGACTGAGGCTCAAACCGAACCAACATCCACACAGGAACATTCATAAATGATCCTGAAGGATTCGAGCTTCGGTTTGGTTGGCTTGAACAAGCCTGCATTCGTGAGTGCCTGGCTCTTCAGGTGTCTACCCCAACCCCTTCCCCAAAATAAAAACCATTCCACATGAGCTTCAAGCTCATTAAACACCCACTTTCTCACTTCTGTTATTAAGTTCTTTTGTACATAAAGCGGGCGTGCCCGACTCTGGTTCTGAAGAAACGGCGTCCAGCACAGGTTGGTTTCCCTGCTCTAACACACCCAGTTCAACTTACCTGTTAACTGCCAGGTGAGCTTAACCAGGCTATTAACTACCAAACTGTTCTGGACACTGAACCTCATGGACCACCGCTGACACAGAGGCACCCCTGGTTTTGTGCATTAAAGTGTACACAGTACAGTTTCATCAAAACAGCCCCTTATGAATGATGCCACTGTCAACAGGAGATCATGTGTTCACTACCCGGTGATGCCAAAGCCTTCCAATGAACAAAACACAATTAGCAGTTAGTATCCCCTTTCCAATTGTGTTGAACAGCACAAAGATGATGCCTTAGTGGCAGTTTAAAAATATGTAGAGGTGTTTCACATAACAAGCTAGTGGAATAGGATAAGACTATCGGGAAGAAAACTGGGGAAGAAACAGTATATATCTAAACGGAGCATTTTTAAACAACATCCCTGAGAATTTCAGTCTTTCACAGTCAGTTCTGAGGTCACTGACAGTCTTACAGCCAGATTTAAAAGAACAGGCTGTTTAGTCCTGTTAAAGCCTGTTAAAAGAGATAAAGAGGTTGGAGATGGTTTTGAAAATTTCAGTTCTACATGTTTTGGTTCTTTAAACCATATAAACCATATAAACCATATAAAAGTGTTTTTCTGGGAAAAAAAAATATATGGTCACTATAAATTCACAAAGCAGGATTAGTAGACTGAGCTTAAGCCCAAAATGAGCTTTAAATTCAGAATCACCACTGGCTGGTTAAAATGGGTTTTAGTGGAAAATCTTGAACTTCTCCACTTCAGGGTAGTATAGGCTCAGTCTGGGTCTGAAAAAAAAAAAACATACTACTGTTTATGTCCAGCTGCATCACTTCACCCACACTGCCCACGTTGTGTGTGTTTGAGACTTGTGGGCTCAGTGGTCCTGGAAGAACCTGTGCACTGTGTAAACCTGGGCGAAGGCCACAGTGAGCATGAGCAGCAGACTGACGCTGGACCAGAAGGACACGCGCCACAGATTATCCTCCAGTAGGTAACGATCTCGCGCCTCAACCGCCCGCAACACCGCCTGCGTCTGACCGCTGCGTTGCAGGTTCTTGTGAATGGTCTCCATGACCTCCTGCAGGACAGACAGTGAGTCCATGGGAAAGTACTGTGATGTGCAGAACTTTTGAGGCCAATAAATACTTTAAAGTGATGGTTTGGCCAAAAATTACACAATTTAGCCTTCCCTCTTATTACGTCAGTCCGGCAGGACTTCTGAAGTCAAGTACTAGAATTATGAGACTAATGTAGATGTCAATGTCCTGCAGTGTCAGAAACCACATAAACAAGTCTATCTGAGACCTGAATGTAATTTGGAATCAGTGTTCATGATCAGAGCGATGCCATCGGGGTATTTCATTACAATATCACAGAAAGGATTTTCAACAGATGGCGTACCTTGATGTCATCTAGTTTGTATCCCAGTGCGTTCTCAGGCTCCATTAAATGAGCCCAGTCCTCATCAGCCTCCTCCTGCGAGCCCACAATCACCTCCACAAACACCATCTTCTCCACCAGCCGGCTGAAGCTATTATCAAAGCAGACCCTGTAGTCACCCACCTCTGTGGGGTCCACCCTGAGACAGCAATCAGTGCAGACAGAACGAGCAGGATAGTTACAGAGAGTGTCCAACATATGGTGTTCGCAGTCTTCAGCTGATTAAAATCTCAGAATGAGCATGTGCTGAATGGAAATTTGTTCGGAAAAAATGACATGGATTGGATGACATTGCATGTAAGGGTGTGCTAACGCACTGATGCGTCTATTTTTTGTGTCCTAGTTCATTACTCTCCTATTTAAAAATAAATAAACCCATGACACATATTGCTTTATGCATCATGTGTTTCGAAAACATTTTACCTCAGATATTTACACCTCCAGTGTCAAGTGGTTTAACCGTAGTGTTAACCGTATATGCAGATGAATCATTAAAAAAGCTCATTTTAAAATAATATATTCTAAATGAGACAAAATTAGACACACAGCCCCACACCCCCACACACAGGACAGGGTGGGGGGTTTCAGCCATACAAATGACATGCAAATGATCCTCCTTCACTTGTTTCCCTTTAACTGGTCATGGTGTTAACACCTAATACAAACACATGATAAAACACCCAAGGTGAAATGCTCATGTTAGTGTGGACCAGTGCTGTACAGGCTCGCACTCACAGGTGAAGGCCGTCTGACATCCTGAACTCGGAGACCAGCTTGTGTCCATTTGGGGAGATAAGTGTGAAGCCTACGTCCAGCCCTGAGCCCGCAACAACCTGAGAGCGATGGAGACATAATTAAACTCACCTTATGACCAACACCTCAACACATACTGCTGCATAAAGTCTGCTTTATCATTTCTATATCAGTTCAATGAAATAGGAGCTCCAAGGCATACACAGTTCTGGCCTTCTCATTTCCATAAGCAAATTCCAGCTGCTCTCAACAACCGTCTCGGTTTGTGCAGGAATGGTTCCAGATCAGGTTTAATAACTGCCTTCTAATGCTGAGTGATACAACAGTTTAGGGCACGGAGTGTCCCAACTGAGCCCCTCGAATCAAAGGCACATAGGCTTTGGCCTGACGACCCATGATGGGCACGCTGAAGGACAAAATGTCTTCATAATTAAATGGTTTGGATGAAAACTAAGTCATTCAGAGCGGTTTGGTGAGAAATAATCTATTCTGGAGAAATGTACCGAGGCAGAATTGTTCACAGTGGTGGTGAATGGAACCAGATGTCCAAAGAGTTGAATGCCTCTAAAACCTCCCTCACATCAAGCTGTGAATGAGCTGTCTGATGTCTGAGACACTTTTACAATAATTGTAAGAAAGCTTCAGGCTAAAACGTAATGTTTAAAAGGCACATACAGGGTACTATGAGGCAACACAGTCTCCCTAAAAACATGTCGTTTTTTCATCAGCGTTAAATAGTAAATAGGCTGCTCTCATGCTGTAGACATCAAAACCCCAGGTTGTTTAACCTTAACTGATGTTTCTAGAAAGACAGCAAGGGGATTGAGGACTCGGGTATCTTTGGAGTCAAATTATAAGAGTCGACTCCTCTAAATAATCTCGATTTAAAACAAACGAGACGAGGAGAACATTTGGATTATGTGGTTTTTTTATAACGTAGGGGAGCTAAACATTGCCTGGTTTTCCTGTAGACTTCTGTAAATGACTTTTTTGTGCCTTTGTTGACTTTTCAGACAGAAAAGAACATCCCACACTCAGAGTCGATTCTGAATTCCACTGAGGCTTGGTACGGTCAGGAATCGAAGAACCGACTCTTTTAGGGAACGAGGCCCCACGCTTGTTTATTCACACTACAGGTTCTCTAAAAAAGTTCTGGAGAACTCAGACATCTCGTCACACCGACCTGGTATTCCACCTCCATGCTGCTGTTCTCGGCGGTGGGCTGGAAAAAGCACTCCGTCCGGCCGGCCGGGAGGAGGAAGGTGAACGCGGTGTCCTGGCTCTTCCCAGAGGAGCGGGTGAAGTTCACAGAGAACAGAACAACCAAGGCGCAGCGCCACAACAACCTGAGGTCCATTGTGGCAGATCAGTGAGAGTCAGCTGCAGTACTTCCTCTGACATCTTCTCCTCTGACCGAGGCCACACCTGCTGCAGGTGAGGAGGTAACGGTCCCTCCATAAAAAGAACGACCAGAAACGGCAGAAAAGCGACCCCTGTCGGCAAATCGGCTCTGAAACTCTGCAGAGACAAACCCACTTCAATAACTGAGGTGGGGAACTGAGGGTCCCGCAGACCCCCTGCACTAAGGATTGTGTAATCAGGATTGAGCTGCTGTAACAAGAATAGTAACAATAATAATAACATCATCATCATCATCATTATCATCATTACTAAATAGTAATAATAATAATAATAATAACAATAATAATAATAATAATAACAATAATAATCACTGTAGTCATCACTAGCATCATTGTCATCATTACTAAATGTCAATAATAAAAATAATAACAACAACAACAACAATAATAATCGCTACAGTCATCATCACAACCATCATTACTAAATAATAATAATAATAATAATAATAATAATACTTATTATTATTATTATTATTATTATTATAACAATAATAATCACTACAGTCATCATCACCACCATCATCATCATCACTATCATCATCATACTTACTAAATAATAATAATAATAATAATAATAAGAAAATACAACTAGACTGCATTTCCGCAAAGAAAATGCAGTGTGCTTGCAGAACACAGATTTAGCGTTAGCATTAGCATTAGCATCAGCGTGAGCACTAACATTAGAATTAGCATAGTATTAGCATAGCATTACTGTTAGCATTAACATTAGCATAGCATTAGAATTAGCATTAGCATAGCATTAGTGTGTGTGCGTGTGTGTCCCAATTCTTTTGTCCACATAGTTTTGTATGACAGCTCTGTCCCAATTCCTTTAGCCATATTATTCAGTTTAAACAGGTGTGTCTTTGGGGGCATGGCCTGAGGTCTCATATGAAGTTTCATCAGGTTTGGTCACTGTATGGAGCCTGAAAGTTTCTTCTTCTGAAATTGCATTCATTTCAATGGGGTTAAAAATGAATGGAAGTGAATGGGGATAAAAGGGATGAGCGAAAGAAAAGGAAAAGATGAGTGTAGGTCATCACCGACTGCGTTTGTGTGTCGGGGAAGTTGGCCTGAGGTATCACATGAAGTTTGGTGGGTTTCGGACTAAGCGTGTCCGAGCAGGACTGTCTGAAAGTGCAGGGCGCCAATACTTTTGCAAATTGTTTACGCCGGAAAAACTAGCACACTAACTATAATAATCACTACAATCATCATCATAATCATATATTAAAATAATAATAAATAATCATCACCATCTTTGCTATCACAACAACAACAGCAATAATAATAATAATAATAATAGTAATAATAATAATAATAGTAATAATAATAATAATAATAGTAGTAGTAGTAGAGAATGCAGGTAAACAAAGTAGTTTATTACATGAAGGTAAAGCTGAACTGTATGTAATATGTGGGTTTTAATGAGTTCATTCTAATGTAGACCAAACGAAGGCCGCAGTACAGCAAGGCGCCATGTTTCTCTGTCACCAGAAGGTGCTGAGCACAGTTTTTAATTACAGAAACTGACCGTTTACTCAGGAGCTCCGCTGAGCTGACTTATCTTACACAGTACACAGTTTTCCCTGAGAAGGACAGTCCTTTAAGCCTCACATCACTCCCTTTCTAATATTCAACTCACCCACCCATCCATCTGTTCATTCATTCATTCATTCATTCATTCTTTGTATATTCACCTAACAACTTAATTTCAGATAGCACAGCAGGGGTCAGTCCAGTCCTGGACTCAAGACTTTTACTACAGTATTTGCACTCAGACTTGTCTCAGATGGCCGAAAGTCCTTTCATGTTCTCCCTGTGTCAGGGTGCTCCGGTATCCTCCCACAATCCAAAAACGTACATTAGGCAAATTAGAGATGCTAAATTTCCCTTAATTGTGACTGTCTGTGTTTGTTTGTCGGTGTGTCTGCTCTGCAATGGACTGGCAACCTGTCCAGAGTGTGTCTCTGCCTTTCGGCCTTTGAGTGCTGGAATAGGCTCCAGCACTTCCTCTAAAGCCTCTTTCAGACTGAACGCGGTATGCGCTGGGCTTTGCTCTGAAACCCATTATTTTCTATGGCTTGCGCGGCATGAGCGCGGCGCAGTGCACTACTCAGCCTTGTGCGTGCACCACGATCAAAGTTGAAATTTGTGTAACTTTGAGTGCTGCGCGCCGTGACGCATTTTCACGCAACCAATAGATCCAAAGCATCGAAGCGGGCTAGTGTTTGGTCTGCCCCTTCGAAACACACACACACACACACACACACACACACACACACACACACACACACACAAAGCAGGTATGGAGGAAAAACTGATCTTAGCAGTCTCTGAGTGTCCAGAGATCTTCAACACAACATTCTCGTCTTACCGGGACGTGGGAAGGAAGATTATATGTTGGAGAAAGATTTCTCTTGATATAGGCATGCCAGGTGTGTTTTGTTGCTTATTGTTGGCAGTATATATGACTGAAATAGCGTGTGATGGCTACAGGCTGTTTTAGGTTAATTAATTGAAATAATGAGGTATGGTTTTCATAGGTATAGGGCTTCAGGATACCTCCCTGAAATGACCCTTTGCTGTATGGGTTGTCTTAAAACATATTTTATCTTTAAACTTGACGTATTTTCTCCACTTTAATAGAGGACGAATGTAAAAAGACCTGGAAAAATCTCAGGTACAGGTATATGAAGGAGAGGAAGAAAGTCAGAAAAAAGAAGAGTGGTACAGGGGCAGAGCAGAAAATAACCTGGAAGTCCTTTACGATCATGAGCTTCCTGGAGGCTTATGTCAGGGAGAGGGCCACCTCCTCCAATATGTCCCCATCCTCAGAATATAGACCCTCCAGGCCCCAGGCCACCTCAGCTCCTTTGCCAGCATCATCAGCTGGTAACACCCTTCTGATGAAACGTTCAGTCTTTATTTGACTGAAGTACTTCCCATCACCCAGACTACCTCTTCACCTCTGGCCGAGTTGGCACCTGAGCCTTGCTGGCCCCTGCTGCGTCCCAGGAGCCTGGCCCATCCACCTGCACCCCGAGGGCTTCCCCAGCACCCTCCACTACACAGGGGTCAAGACAGAGAATGAAAAGGAAGAGCTATTTCTCTTAAGCCTAGCCCCGTGTTTAAGGAACCTGCCACCAGAAAGGAGAAGTGAGGTTAAAATAGAGTTCCTGACAAGTTTACACAGGGCAGAGTTTTCAGAGTTTTACAGTTTGTTGAAGTTAATTTGTTCTTGAGTGTTTACTTTTATCATTGTTATTTATTTATTCATGTTCATGATTGATGTTCATGTTCATTGTTGAAAGAAATGAGTTCATTATTTTTTAATATATTTTGATTATTTATTAAATCCTCTTGCGTCCTCTTTTCCAGACCCGACATGACAGATGGGCTTATATGTTTAGTGACACTTTATTGGAACCCTACATAAAGCTGGGCATACACTGTGCGATTTTTTTCAGTCACGTTATTCAGCTACTGCTCAAACTGTATGACTGAATCGCAGGGGTTAGAAGTTCGTAGCTCACGTTTCATATTCTCACACTATATGGCCCGATGCTCTGAAGTGACCTGACTGCTCACACTGTACGTCCATACACGACACGTGGGGCTCTTGTTTCCGGAACTGTAACGTAAACAGAAGAAGAAGAACCCGGAAGTGGGGAGACGGTCATCTGAGAATTTGAGAATACTCACCAAAGAGAAACACACTGCCTTGGAAATGTGTGCCATTCTGTGCATAGAAACGTCTAGAAGGAAAAGGTGGTGGCGTGTATGGACAAGGAAATGGCTGGGCAGACGTGGGCAGTACGGTCTGTCAATTCTACAATAAGAACTGAAGGTAAGCAGCAACAGCTAAATTGCACTTTAGGCAATTACCTTACCTACACAGGGGTCAAAGACGAAACTGGGTTTTCAAGCTTAAAAAAAAAAGTATTCTACAACTAATTTTTTTTTCTTTTTTGGGTAAATTGGTTTGTCTATTGTTTAACTTTAATATTTTCTGTGCAAAAAATAGTAACCAACATACATTTTTACTAGGGATTCACCAACATGATTTTTTTGGACCGAAACCGAAAACCGAAAATGAGGAAACACTTGGCCGAAAACCGAGACCGACAACCGAAGGAAATTATTATTATTAAATTACTAAAAGAATAAATCTGTTACAAAACGATGAAAATATTTATTTAGCATTCAGACAATGCACAATATAAAATAAATTTTTGGAATAAAATATTTTACTTGGCCCCACTCATGAATAGCCTAAAAGCAAGATGGCTGAAATATTATACAATTACATATATTCTCTTATAAAACTAGAGAATTCAAGTGCATTTTAATATTCTGAGCGAAGTGCATGAACAAATTGCATTCAGAACAAGTGCTTTAAAACTGGTGAAAGATATAACAACATTCTCTGTAGGCTTATAACAAAATAGTGTATCAAAACAAAGACATATATTAACTGTAATCACTGGAAAACTTTCTTTCCTTTTCAAAAACACAGACAGAAAGTGACCATTCTGTTAAACGTGAACACACCACAGCACGAAATTCAACCTCTGCATTTAACCCATTCAGGGAATTGAACCCGCAACTGCCTGATCGCAGGGCGAGCGCTCTAACCACTAGGCTCCCAGTTGCCCTTCACACAGAGTGGCTCAAAGGGCTTCTTCTGTGCTTCATACTCTGCAAGGCGATCGAGATGTTTTGATTTTATATGATAAATTAATCCCAACGTTGAGACGAACGGCTTTCCGCGTGTCTTTCTTAGAAATATAGAAATGCGCCCACATGGCAGGCTGTGGTCATCATTGCGTCATCACTGTTTTGGTCCCGTTAAAAATAAATTTCGGCTGAAACCGAAAATGCATTTTTTGCCATTTTCGGCCCAAAAATGTCGGTGGCCAAATTTTCGGTGCATTCCTAATTTTTACTCTTGTTTCTAAATAGCGACCCATAAAATGTCATTCAGTGTAAAATAGGGTAAACGTACCAATTAAGCTCACCCAAATCTTTGGTGGAACAGTTTTTAAGTAAAAGGCATTATTTTCATAGGGAAATGAGAAGTTACAATGACACATTAATCTCTCATTTAATTGTTTAAAACTTCATTTAAAAAAGAATGTAATTAATTAAAAAGATGTATAGCTTTAAATGCAAAAAGTCTGGGCAGTGCTTAATGGGTACATGTTGTACCCTTTAAGAACACCCCTGTTCCAAATAAGCTCACAAGCTCACAACTGTGAATTTAGTTGTCATTTTTATTGTTTTTATTTAATGAAGGTCACAATAATTAAAAAACCATTAACATCATATCATATTGTATGTGTTGCACTGTAAAAGTTTAAGTTAAAAAAATTATGAGACCCTTGATGAGCCTCCACAATGATGTACTCCTTAGCCCTCTGTGTCAATGCCTTTCTGTCTATTCCAAATGTCCTAGAAGCTGCGAGAGGTTCCTGATGGCACCCTCTTGATAATGACGACATGCATCTTTCATTTTGGGGCAGGAGCTGTAATTCCGCCTTGGTTTTGTCATCTTAAATTTGTGAAAATAATGTATTGCTAATTTTTTAAAACTTTAAATAAGATTTTTAAACTTTAATTGAAAAGAAAACTGACAATGGAAGTTTTAAGACTATTTATGAACTATTCACATTGTCAGTCTATGTAAGCGAGCTTAAAGGGAGCACCCTGAGCTTAATGGGGACCTCAATAGTTTTGGAATAAAAATATAGTGGATTTAATTTTAAGATCAGTATTTTGTTATGTAAATGTTCTTAATCATATATAAAATAATATACTACTGGCAGAGAGTATACGATTACTGAATATACATTTATACTTAAGCTTTTCTTCAATGACGTCACACTGATGCGCTCCATTTTTTTGTGCTACAGTACCCTTTATGTTAAAATTTTATGTTAAAATTATCTTAAATCTTTAACAAATACTGCAATCTACAAATATTAATTCTCAACAATCTGTAAATAAATTATGTACTGAACAGTAAAACACAAGATATCATCACTTGTGATTTACTTCATCAGCGTAGTGGACAACCTTATATGACTAGCATGCTAACCACACATCGTAGCACTTGCTAAAAGCCTGTACAAGTGTCTTTTGAAATAACTGCAACTATCTCTAACATCCTAGTTCAAACTTGTGCTAGGTGGTGTTAGAAACATTAATCTCTTAAATTTGTAAAAATAAATAAATAAATAAAATAAACAAAAAAGTGATACTTATCCAAGATAAAGATTGAAGTATCTAAAAAATGTGATTTTCTGAGGGGTCTTTTATGGGCAAAGTTTTTATGCGGCTTTCAGCATGGTCGCCAGCATGAGTGAACATTGGCAGGAAGTTGTCAGAATATGCAGCAGCATGATTGTCTTAAAAATATAGGGATTATTTAATAACAACTACATTTATTAATTTAGATATCAAGCAAGAAAATTACTTGTTTTTTCTTTACACAATTTGTGTTCAAAGTTACAAGTGTGCTTAATGGGTACTTGAGCTTAATAGGGGCATTTACCCTAGATCATTTAAAAAAAATAGTGTATGGCATTAGAAAATTGAAAGGAGTTACATGACTTATTAAAATACTATATTTAGGCTCTTCATTGAAACTCCAATTATCTTATTAATGGCAATGTGAAATCTTTAAACAATGCTCATATTCTTCCAACCAGTAAGTTTTACCCATTCGCCCTCAAGAAGTTTTTGCACCAAAGAGAAATCTGCTTAAATATATTAATATTCAGTTTGTTGGTACATTCCTGCGTATACTTTACTAAACAAAAATAATTATTAGAATTTTTCATCATTTTTATATCAATACCTATATGCATAACACTGAATGACCACAATTTCTTACACTGAATGACATTTTGTTAAAAAGCCTATATGAAAAGGTACCATCAGCACTATACTGTTGTAATACTATCATCATTAGGCTACAATAGCCACAGTCCTGAATAAATTACAGCAGAAGGAAATATTGCCAAATTGTTGGTATTTTATTGAACAATGAACATTGTACAACTAATGATCAGGATTTGCACCCAAGGCTGCTTCCTTTCTCCTCCTATAATTTTCTCTTCTCTTTGCAAGGAGTAGTGCGCAAGCTACTGGGTCTGTATTTATTTATTTTTTCTGTATTTTGTCACTGACATTTTGTTGGAAGGCATCTACAAAAGTCAATAAAAGTGATTTAATGTAACATCAAAATACTTCAAGTATTAATTTAGAAAATGTAAGATACACTAATACACACACAGCAAAATGTAAACAAAATGTGATAAGTGACAGCCGACAAATGTGATGTGAATGCAGTTTAATGACAACAGTACTACGATTACTAGGCCTACTAGCTCAACATTACCTCAGTAACATCAGTCACAGCTCAACTTTACCTCAGTAACATCAGTTACAGCTCAACTTTACCTCAGTAACATCAGTCACAGCTCAACTTTACCTCAGTAACATCAGTTACAGCTCAACTTTACCTCAGTAACATCAGTCACAGCTCAACTTTACCTCAGTAACATCAGTTACAGCTCAACTTTACCTCAGTAACATCAGTCACAGCTCAACTTTAC
>JBBIGA010000138.1:2235546-2247198 GCA_037576975.1 Alestes dentex | reverse complement strand
CCCCCCCCCCCCTCCCCCCCCCCCCTCCCCCCCCCCCCCCCCCCCAACAAGGCAGCAGGCGTTTTGGAAGAGCAGGCTGGTGACAACTTCACGGTGGGGTTCGGCGAAAGCTGGGGGCGAATTCACAAAGTGCCTTAAGAAAGTGTCCTCAATCCATCTTAAGCAAAAAATTCAGATGAACTCAAATGTCTTATCATTTACTGAAGAACAATACTAAGAATAACTGTTTTTCCTGCACAAAAGTTATGGCACTTGAGTCCCAAGGCAATTTTAATTAATTTTTAAATGGTACGCTTAATTACGCTTAATATCAGAGACCGAAACTCCACTGGCTGGGTGGTCTCCTCTAATCAGCCTTGTGGAAGAAATGCGGGGAAAAAAGAAGAGTCCGATATATTTGATTTTTAACTGCATGTTATACACTCTTTAAAGTGCATCTTAATTACTGTTCGTTCTCAATCCCTTAATCCATACTACTAGTACTACTAATAATAATGAATATAAGTAATACTGATAATAGTTATGCTGCTACTAGCAATAATATAATATAGTATAATATTTATTATTATAAATATTAGTAGTAGGATTAGTAGTATATATACAGCATTAAATAACTATTTCATTGTTTGATGAAATTCAGTAAACTTACTTTTAACAGTAGAATTATAATTATATGGGACCGTTTCTGTGAAAGCAGTGGGGTTCATGCTGAACGTGAGTGACGTTGTTGGGAGTTGCTGGGGTGGCGCCTTTAATTTTGCATTCTCAGTGGATTCGTTCGATCATTTTGAATTGTTTCTTAACTGTGACACTCGGCATCTCCCGCTATGCATTAATGCAGTTTTATTAATTGGTTTAAGTTAGAATAAGAGCTAGAAAAAGTCAATTACAGCTACATTCCGTTCATGCTGCTTTGGGCTTTTGTTAGAATGGTTCCCCTTGAATGCAGCGCTCTTTTTGCCTTCAACATTGTAAGCGTTATTACTAATAGCAGATATCCATCCACAGGGTCTGGTGTGTAAAGCCTTTTTTTTTTTTCCCCCCAGAATCTTGTTCAAAAATATTCGTCTCAACATCTCGACGTCTTAGTAATTTTTCCTTTGGAAATCTGTCGTGACTCTGGCCCCTGGAGTTTGAAATTCTGTCAAAAAAAAAAAAAAAGAAAAAGAAAAAGCCAACCCGTCCAGCTTTGCAGTTCACCCGTCTCCATTTCAGCACGGAGCCAGGAGTGGGCTGGAACAGGAGCCTTTGTGTAACGTCTTTCAAGAAAAGAAAACCCCCTCGCTCTCTTGCATTCAAAGGGGGACGGAGACGGGCGGGGAGCGAAAAGGGACAGAAAGACGAGAGCGAGAGAGAGAGGCGAGTGCTCGGTGGGTTGATAGGGCTAGATTATAGTTCTCTGCATTATTATGATAATCAGGGGTTGTGTTCGGGATTTCGGAGGTGGTAGGAATCCCCCCGAGCAGAGTTTAAGTCCTGCAGCGCTTTATACTGTATAATCACTATCATTAGCCCCCACACTCAGTTCTGTTATTCTGTCAGAGTGATGTAAACAAAGCTTCCAACTAATTGAAACGCCACTCCTCCCTAACTGCCATACTAATAAAACCCTGTGAAAACGATACAGTACACGGGGCAAAAGTAGACAGGGGAGACGGACGCAAGGGAGGCAAGGAGAAAAGGAGAGAAAGGAGGGTAGAGCGTGAGGAGAAACAGTTTATGATGATGCTTGATTAGTCACTTGATTATGAATAGTGTTTAAGGTTATTTCTGGACTTTGGGGTGAGGTCCGAGGTTTTAACATTTGATGAACATCCATTTGGTTGAATGTTCATCAAATGTTAGACTTGAAATAAAAAACAAAAATAGGATTTTTTTTATAGTAAGTGCATCTGAATGTAACTGAAAATGGGAACAAAATCACCTAAAAGCGATTGTATTTTTACCAGTTCTTTAATTCTTGTTAAACTGTTACTGAGTAAATGTAGCATGACTGATTTGATGTCACTGTTATTCCGATAGGCCTAATACATTCACAGTACAGAATTTTAGAAGAAATTACATTCTCTAATCAACTGTTGATTTAGTTCCATCTAACCAGATCCCAAAAAGAAGCACTGGAGCAGAAATGGGAAAGTATGGTTTCTATGCAGAACTAATGAAAACCATTTCATTCCAGAAAAGTTCCGAACATTAAAGTGGAATTCCACCGTTTGTTTTTCAAAATTTCTGCATTATCAAAGCCTTTCAGAGTGGTTTGCTCCAGTGTAGAGATTTTTTTTTTACAGTGGTTGTGAATGGAACCAAACATCATAATGTCGACATCACAAATATAGTCATCTTATTTTGTATAAAAACCCACTTTACAGGTCTTCTGGGCTTTTCTATGTAATGTTGATCAAGGCAGAATACATGGTTTATTTGAACACTCTGCCTCACAACACCCTGCCTGTACCTCTGTGTCATTCATTTCCTTTAAAAATACATTTTAGGCCAAAAGCTTATCCCAAAAAGTGTCATAAGACAACAGGCAGCATATTTGTAAAAACTGTCAGCGATGCTGCTTTTAGAGCGGTGAAACACAGCTAAACGACTATGCTGTCGATTTCACGTCAAACGTAACTAATGTTAAGTACACAGAAATTTAGAAAAATTGGTGGAGTTTCCCTTAAACCCTATTTTAAAGAGAAACAACACCCTCCTAGTTGCAGAAGCTCCATTTGAAAAATGCTCAGGAAGCGAGAGGGACACTTCGGAGCATTTGGGAGGGAAATAAGGTGGGCACTACGGTGAAAAAAAAAAAAAGAAAGTTATACCACTCTATCTCTGTTCCCTTCACTGTGCCCCAACGTAGCCTGGTGACTCGAAATGAACATAAAAATGTCTGATCTAATGGTCTCAACACACGCACACAGGAGTATGAAAACAGAGGAAAGGAAGGAATAGTTGTAATTATCTGCACATATAAACATCTGAACTCATCCTGTGCTTGAGTAGCATAAAATGAAAGCCAGGGTGGGAAAAGTGCTAACAAAACACTGAAAACCTCCTAGACAGGCGAGCAGAAGTTAGCTTTACTGCATCAATGGTTCTGGGTGTACAAGTAGGTAAATAAAAACATTCCATTGTCTTGTTTTGTCACAAATTTCCCATGATTGGTTGTTTTTCAAACGACTGATCGTCGCCTACTGGTAGACCAGTGATAATAACCAGGTCATCTTACAATTATGATTTATTGATTTGTTGGACTGACCACAATAATGACAGATTGAAAAAAGTGTTAACATTTCAGCAAGACTGATGTCATTTATTATTATTACAAAGCAATACATTTCAGTTTTAATGAAAAAAAAAATGGCTTTAGGGTGTAATAATTTGCTTTCGGTTTTTGTTTTTGTTCCCTGTACCTTTTGGAGCACCTAACAAAGTGTCCACAGTGGAACATAAAGCATTGCTGGCAGGAGAGATAGGGGCAGAGAGAGAGAGAGGGAGAGAGAGCTAGAGAGGACGCAGAGAGACACGCAGTGTGACGCACATCGGCCGTCCCCAGGGACGCAGGAGGCGGTAAACAGTCTCTCCCCAGGGCAGAGAGAGAGAAAGAGACAGAGAGAGAGAGAAAGAGAGAGAGGGTTTGCTACAGCAGGTGTGGAGAGGGCCAAGAATGTGTCGTGAGTGGGCATCCTTCAGCGACACTCTTTTGCTGCGACTTTACCATAAGGATACATTCAAATGGTCACACTTTGCTGACCAGTCAAAGCCTAGACGAGACGGTACACCGGCCACTTCTGCGACAAAAAGCAAAGAAAGCAAATGTGCAGGTCACACACACACACGTGCAAGTACACACACATACACAGAACAGACACTAATACGCCCGTGCCCTGTATTGCACACACGTCCCCTAAGAAGACTCTAAGAAGCTGAAGAGACAGAGGGGGAGAGAGTGAAAGGCGATGCTGTGACTGAATGATGCCATGTTGAAGATGCATCACCACCTTCCTCTCTATTTATGAGTGGAAGGCAGGTGTCTGTGCCCCGCTGCTTCAAACAGAGCTCCAAACACAGCCCTGCCTCAACACTGCTCTTATATTGATGCCCACTGTTCCCCAGACTGCCATGAAACATGCATATTCTCTCTGTCTCGCTCCTGTTGGGGCGAGCAGACGGCCGAGTGGAATACCCCAACATGAATAAACAAATAAGCAAATAAATAATCAACACATAAATATCCAGAAATAAATCTGCTGATCAAAGGCTGTTGTACTGCACATGAAACGAGACGGGGGTGTATGGGTAACCATCCATGCACGAGCCCGGAATCTGAAAGGAAGTCTGTCTTGTAGCACTGGAGACTCAAAACAGAAGTAACCACAAGAGCAACACTTCTAGCCATTCTCTCAATACTACAACGCAACTCAGTGCTCAAAGGTTGACCTGCCTTTCTCTTTCTTCTTTGTTTTCTATGTTTCAGTTGCGTGAAACTGTGACCCTGCCCCCGTAGCACACGTTAACATCGTGTGCAAATAATCAGACACCTATACAAACATCTGCCCATGTTCACTGATGCAGAAGAGTAATGAAGTCATTACGGGAGCAGCACACCCTGACGCCTGATTCCAGCTCAGAGCGCGCACCTGCCTAACAAACACTGACAGTAAACTTGTGACATCCTTATACACAACAAGGAGCTCTCAAACAGCCAACAGAGTCCTTAATGCAAGAGGTGAGCTCAGGCATGTGACCCGAGTTTACGAGTTGCGATGAATTACCAGCCTGAACGTTCTCAGTCTCCTCCTAGCTAAGACTTGATGACCTGACAGTTTTCTGACAAATTGATGAGGAACCTGATCAGGCCACTTGATGGTCCCAGTTTCTATGGCAATGACAGTTTTCTCAACACCTCTTGACGAAGGCATGGAGACGGGAGTTAATATAGTGTTCTCTTTTATATATATTCCTTTTTTTCATGTCCAGGGTCCAGCTATCCTGCCAAAAATAGCCTCTGAAGTACAAGCACATACACACTGTTTGAGTACACACACACACACCCACCCACACACACACACACACCCACACACACATTCTCTCAATACTACATTACTCCATTTCTGTTTCTTTGTTTTCCATAGATTTTGATTCAGTAAAAATGTGACACGCCCCCCCCCCGCCCCCCCACAAGTGCACTCAAACATTCTCTCGAACATCGTAACTTGACGCGCTCAGAAAGAACACTGAGAAAAGGTCCCACTCGTGAAATGATTCTTATTTGACTTGTGTCCCGTCTCAAAGATATATATTCATATATATATTTCTGTCCTAAGTAGCTGAAAATCTAGTCACCTGATATCTATTACATCAGTCTAACAAGACACAACCAGTACTACATTATGGCTGCTGTCGATAAACCCACGACTCACCAGCGCCCCACCCAACCCCGAGGCACGAGCGTGTCCCCACCCGCCCCCCCCCACCCTCACTGCCATGAAATGGTCCGGGAATGTAAGAGGTCAGAGGTCTACCAACATGGAATGGGTTATAATACATAAAATTGTGCCAGGGTCAGCTCTTTGCTTATGCAAAAAACTTCCTTCCTCTCTCTCTCTCTCTCTCTCTCTCTATCTCTCCCTCCCCCTCCCTCTCTGTCCACACTTTTCCCAGTTACGATGCTGAGGCGGCCAAGAGCCTGAGAGAGCGAAGTAAAGAGTGAGAGAGAGGCTGTGTCATTCAGGTCACAAATTCCCAAACATTTCACTTTATTTCTTTTTTTGTTTGTTTCTTTTCCACTCGTTTGGATTCTTTTTGTTGTTGTGGTACAAGAAATCAGTTCCCATCGTGGTTGTTGATACTCTTTTGTTGCTTTTTGCTTCTATTTACACTATAGGATTGGTGTTAGAACTTGCTTGTATGTGTGTTCATGTGTGTGTATCTGTGTATGTGTGTGTGTGTATATATGTACAGGCTTTGGGCTTGGAGAACGTTGAAGGTTTGCTTAAAAAAACAAACAAACAAACAAACAAAAAAACTTTTTAGGAGTTCTCCAAGCCCTTGAGTGGCAGGGGAGACAACCACTGTCCACTTTAAAAACTTCCGCGGGCACTCAGTCTCCTCTACGCCCACCTCCGGCGCGCTGCAAGGTCTGATGCGAAAGCCTTCATCCATCTCACTCCAGAGTCCCTTGGATAATGTAGCTATGGCTAGCTAGTTAGCTTGACGCCTGTGCCAAGTCTCAGCGGTGGTTCTGTACATGAGAGTCCTTTTGGAGAGAGAAAGAGAGAGGGAGAGAGAGAAAGAGATAGAGGGAGAGAGAGAGAGTATGAGGGGGAATAAAAGGCAACTCCACAGAGGCAGCTTCCAGCTACCTGCTTCTGAATAATAGTCCTTGTTCCTTTTTCATGGGCGCATGTTGTTCATGGTCTGATGTTCAGTATCAAGCACTTATGTGAGTGTGAGTGTATGTGTGTGTGTGTGTGTGTGTGTGCGTGTGTATGTATGTGTGTGTACGTGTGTGTTCCAGTTTGTGTTCTGGCTCAAAAACGGTATTTTTGGCAACAGTGAAGAGCTTTCAGACAGAGTGCTTTCTTTTCACGCTGCAGCAGAACGGCAATACCCCCCTCTTCTCCTCGTATAACAGCTCTCAGCAAATAATGAGGGGGAGAGAAAGGTAGACCAAAGGAAACGGGAAGGGATTAGAAAGAAAAACGAAGAGGAAAAAAATACATACAGGTATCATAAACTTAATTCAAAGTGGGGGTAGTTGAAAATATCCTCAGTTGCTCAGGGAGACTTGGATGGCAGGGGAGTCAACCGAGGCTGTGTGCGTGTGTGTGTGTGAGTGTGTGTGTGTGTGTGTGTGTGTGTGCGTGTGTGTGCTGCAGGGGAGAAAGTAGGTCCATTGCTGAGCTGCCTACATCCTGCTGCCACGGAGACCAAGCAACCTCTCTAAAGTGTCTCTGTTAACACCTTCCCTGACCTCTTTGAAGGAACCAAAGGGAAAAAAAAACATGACTGGAGGCAGGGTCGCGAGAGAGGTGTTGGTGAGGGTACGGAAAGCATCGTCCCTCGCTGCGTTCACTCGTTCTTCCTCCTTTTCTTTGATCCCTCTTCCCATGCCGGAATGTCCTGTCCGTCACAGGCTGGTTACCAGCTGCATCTGTCCATCACCCTCCGCTCCAAGGTTAGCCGGGGGCTCCGGGGCCGGGTGGGCATCGGCGCTGGGTCTCCTGGTAGCCGCTGGCTGGTAGAAGGTTTGCATTGGCGCCCCGCGGGAGCCCAGGGCAGGACGCCCCGAGCTGTAGTAGAGCTCCTGGGGTGGCTGGGCCGAGCGGGGCACCACCTCCAGGGGCTCGGGGCTGCTGTCTGGGTAAGGCGGTGAGTCACGCAGGTTGGTGATGCTGGTGTAGAGCGAGTCCCGGGCAGGCGATTCTGGGGCTCCCCTGTGCCCACTGTGGCCGCTGTGCCCACTGTGGCCCAGGCTCTCAGCTGTGTAGCTCTCGCTCTCCTCCGGATCGCTCTGGTACAGCACGGACTGGGCACGGCACTGCTGGAGCAGCAGTGGCTCTTCCAGCGCCTTGTACAGCAACTCCACGTCTTGCGGCGTCCGCTGCCCATGGCCGTCCCGCTGTGGAAAGTCTTCGTCCTCCTCTTGGCCTGGTACCAGCTTGGCCATGCCCCTCTCGGTGTGGGCATGGCCATGTCCTCGTGCCAGGCTGCCGCAAGGCCTGTCCCCGCCCCCGCCCCCAGCTCCGACTCCACCCCCTCTCAGGTTGTTGTGCACCAGCTCAGAGATGATCATCTTCTCCAAGGCGGCGGCATCCGACAGGTTGCGCCGGATTCCACCCAGAGTCTCCGCCCCGCGTGGGTTCAGAAGGGGAGGGGGGCTTTCTCCACCCCCCAGGAAGTCACAGCTGCCGCCACCCGGGCCGCCTGGACCAACTGGGCCACTACGCAGGGAATAGCTGTTGTTGAAGTTGCCGTTCAGTGGAAGAGTCTCCATGCCTCCGTGGTCCCGGTTCCTAGACAGGGTGCTTTCTGAGTGCCAGGGAGAAAAGGAGAGAAGAAGGGAGGGAGGGGAGGAGGGATGGAGGGGGGAGGGTGGGAGGGTGGAGTGAACACTTCATTACCTTTTTTAATCAAGACGGAGATTCACAGCAAGAGAATCTGGGATTAAATCAATAACGGGGGAAAGAAGCTTCCACCACAAGATTAATAGGTTTATGAAAGACAAAATAGTTATTATCAGAGAGTGGAAATGTGTACGTAGACGCACAAGGCTTCACTGCACATGCGAGAAGATCAGCACTGAGGTATAATTAGCCAGTAAGATACAGTCCTTTTGGATAGAAAAATACAGAAGAAAAAAGGTCTTACTTGGGTCACGGAAGGTTCCTACGGGGCAGAGAGAAAGAGAGAAAGAGAGAAAGAGAGGGAATTATTAAGAATTCAATTCTCAAAACAGTCTACATTACTGTGCCAGGTCACAATTCATTTCTAACAGCAACACCATAAGGAGCGTTGCCAAGCAGCTCCTGGTATGCCTCGTGATGGCGTATATTAAGATTAATCCTGATATCACAACTGGATTACAATGGCCAGCTCTAAAAGCAAATACTATTACTGTAAAAGGACAAATGAATAAGAATACCATCCTCCATACAGCCTTCATTATTAAAGGCCTCCGTATTAAACCCAATTCAGTTCTAACACCAGCATCATAAAGAAACATGCCAAGCAAGTGTTGCCAAGCAGCTTATGATACTCATCGCAACTCTCTAAGTAAAGAACAGTACTATTATTGTAAAACATTTGCACATACCAAATAACTAAAATTATTCAGTTTTGACCCTTCCAATCAAACAGATAATCACATTAATGTAGAAAACAGAAACCTGGCTGTAGAATCAACAGGAACCTTATGAGATACACTTTATACTTTTATAGGGTGTTATTTGAATATTTCAGCCCCACTGATGTTGCGTTGAGTGTGAATATATAAAACAACAAATACATTTTGCCAATGTCAAATGCAGATTTGTACAAACCACAATTCAACAACCGGCAAATCCACTAAATTAACCTGCCTTCAAGTCCAAGAAATGGACATCAAGCCGCCATGCTAATCACAGCCTCAAATGCTCCGCCTTCTTAAGGACTGTTTGACGTAGATTGTATTGATATTTTGTCCAACCTTCAATAAGAAGGTTATGAAGGGGTGGCTATCAGTACATAACAGTAGTGCCTGTCCACTGGACAGAGAGAGCAGGCATATTTAGGAGAACTAATTGAGGTACATATAAAATTACATATAAAAGTGATGGGAGGATACTGCTGAGAAAAAAGTCTCCCATTACCGGTGCCCCACCCCCCTCATGGTCACCACGCCTGTCCCATGACTCTCATCCCTTAGAAGGCGGTAGAAATGAGTGGATGTTTAGAGAGCGGTGCGATTCTCCTCTGACAGTGATCCATAATTTATAGAGCACCTCATAAAACCTCAGTGATGATTATTTCACCGCGCGGTGCTGCGGTTTCCTTTGAACTTGTCGCCGTATATCGAGCACGAGATGCTCTTGCACACAACGGGTGGGTGCAGCTTTTAAATTTTAATGCGGAGTACGACTTTAATCAACGCTCATCGAAGAGAGAGAGAGAGACAGAGAGAGAGATAGAGAGAGAGAGAGTAATTAGACATTCTAATGATGCTCTCCCCCTGCCTCCTCGGTGTGAGAATTCTAAAAATGTGCCGGCGGCCGCGGGGTGGGAATCCAGTTGACCGCCAGCCTGACGCATTACGAAGCACGAGAGAGAACTTAGTAAAATATTCAGCAGAGACGCTGTCTTAAATTTCACCCCTCTGACACAGAGACTGCATCTATCCTTCTCTCTCTCTCTCTCTCTCTCTCTCTCTCTATCTCCCCCTCTCTCTCTCTAAGCCATGCTGCACACGGAGGGTAAAGATTACAGACACCGAAGCTCTCCATGTGTCAAATCTCCAGAGAACTGCTTCTCACACTCAGCTGTCAGTCACTCTCTCTCTCTCTCTCTCTCTCTCTCTCTCACTCGCTCGTTCACTCTTTTTCTCTTTCCTTTTCTCTCTCTTGTTCTTTTATTCTTTTTCTCTTTCCTTTTCTCTCTCTTGTTCTTTTATTCTTTTTCTCTTCCCTTTTCTCTCTCTCATTCCTTTACTCTCTTTTTCATTCCTTTTTTCTCTCACGCTGTTTTTTCTCATTTTTCTTTTTTTTTTTGCTTTCTCATCGTTCCTTTCCTGTCTTTGTTGTTCTTTCTCTTTATTGTCTCTTGACTGTACTTTCTCTCTTGTTCTCTTTCATCTTTCTTTTTTCTATGTCTTTTTCTCTCTCTCTTTTCCTCTTTATCTTTCTTTCTTCTCTCACTCTCTCTCGTGCGCTCTCTCTCTCTGCCACGTTCTTGCTCTCATGTTCTCTATTGATCATTCTTGCTATCTCGCTCTCAGCCTTTCTTTCTCTCCTACTCTTTCACTCTCTTGCCCCTTCTCTTTTTTTCTTTCTTTTTTCTTTTTCTCTTTCATTTCTCTCTCTCGTATTCTTTGTCTCTCTTTATTTCTTTTCTCTCGCCCTTCCTCTCTCTTTATCTTCACTTCTTCCTCTCTCTTCTTCTCAATCTCTCTGTCATTCTTTCTCTCATGATCTCGCTCTCTCTCTCTTTCTCCCTCTTTCTCTCTCTCGGCTCTAATCAAAGCTCTGATCTTCAGCCCCAAACCGTCTGCCAGATGTTCCCTCCTCCAGCCACTGTCCGCTCCTCTGAATCACACACACACAGGGTGTAAACACACACTCTCGCTGCACATATGGACGTGTGGCTGCTGGTCTGGAGAGAAACAGCTGGACACAAAACAGAAAGGTTACGTCCGCATCACACGCCTCAGCGCTCTGGTTAGATCAGATGTTTCTGCCTCCGTGCTTCACATTCCTGTCCTTCTCTGATCTGATGTTAATTATTCGTGTCTATTAGTGTTAACAAACACTTTCATACACCATTTAATCAACATTAGACTCTCCTGATATAGACAACCACGATGATGTGCACGTGCCCAAAAACAGCATTCCAGTTTTGCACGGCATTAAAGATGTATATGCTGATGAGATGGAGCTCCTGTGATGCAAAATGAGCTACGGAGAAATCTGGAAATAAAGATGTTATCATTTTAATGTTTTAATATTAATATTTTTGCATAATTAATAAACACAAATGACCCCTTTCTATTGTAGTACCTTTAACATAGACAATGGACCAGGGCTAGAAGCAGAAAAGAATGTTATGTTCTCGTCCTTCCATTACTACGTCACAGTTCTGGAGGTTTTTGAAATTGTAGCAGATCTGATTTGTGTTCTCACTTTTCTAAAAACATCTGGATCACCTGTTTCAATCCAAACTGTGCCACTTCACACAACCTGGTCATGAAACTTGCAGCCATATACCCGGAGTCTCTAAACTCACTCAACTGACCGAATGTTTGAAGACCAGCTGATCAAACAAGTTTAAGCTTCTGTTTGACTGGAGGGAAAACCTGCAGTTTTGTGGGTAAAACTGATGACCCTTGCCACACACAAACACACACACACACACACACACACACACACACACACACACACACACACACACACACACACACACACA
>JBBIGA010000138.1:2204748-2221935 GCA_037576975.1 Alestes dentex | reverse complement strand
AGAGAGAGAGAGAGGGAGAGAGAGAGAGAGAGAGAGAGAGAGAGAGAGAGAGAGAGAGAGAGAGAGAGAAAGAGAGACTGAGAGACCAGAGAGAGTGAAAGAGTTATAAAGGAAGGGAGAGTTATAAATGAAGAGTTATAAAGGAAAGGAAAAGAGAAAGAGAGAGAGCTAGCAAGTGAAAGATAGACAGGGAAAGAACAAGAGTTGGCAAGAGTGAGTGAGAAAGAAAGAGCGAGACGGAGAAAGAGAGTAAAAGAGAGACAGTGGACAGTGGTGACTCAGTCATTTGTGCCTGAGGGCCTGCACACATCTCATTTGCCTAATGAAATAAATCACAATCTGGAACTCTCTCTCTCTCTCTCTCTCTCTCTCTCTCTCTCTCTCTCTTTCTCTCATTTGTTCTTGGAGCCTGCTCTTCCTCCAGGGCTGTAACGCAGTAGAGATGCAGTGCATTATTTGAGCTAATGCAGCTCCTGCTGAGCCCTCTGATAGAACTGACAGATTGTACTGCGTGTTGATAGGGGAGAGAGCCAGGGTGAGTGTGTGTGTGTGTGTGTGTGTGTGTGTGTGTGTGTGTGTGTGTGTGTATGTGCCTGTCTGTGTTTGTGTCTTTGAGGGGATTTACTTTGATCCTCCTAACCCTCCACCCTCTCTTTTCATTGATCTCCCCAAGTCATAGATGTGAAAAATAGATTGTGCATAAAAAAACAGCACCATCCATACGCGCACACACACATACACACACACACACGGAAATGTATCCAAATAGGAATATATAGGCCAGTGTGGCTCTTGCATAAACGTGTGTGTGTTTGTGTGTGTGTTTGTGTCTGTGCATGTGTGTGTGTGTGCACAGCTGGATACAGCTGGACTATGCTTGCAAATGAGTGACCAAGACTAAGTAGAGCTCTTCTCTTTCTCTCTCTCTCTCTCGCTCTCTCTCTCTCTCTCACACACACACACACACACACACTCTCTCTCTCTCTTCCATTCCTCATTTCTCTTCGTCCTTCCTCCTCTCATTCATCCCTCTATCATGAGGGCTGTTGCTGTCCTCCATCATGCCCCCTGCCTTCCTCCTCCTCTTCCTCCTCTCTTCGTCTCTCCTCCCCCTGACCTTCTCTGATATTTACTCTGCTCTCCAGTGGCATCATCCAAACCAGAGACAGAGAAAGAGAGGGAGAGAGGAGGAGAGAGAGAGAGAGCGAGAGAGAGAAGAAAGAGATTAGAGGAGAGAAAATGGCAGGAAAAGAGGGGTGAATTGTGTGGGGTTGAGAGCACAGAGGGGAATGAGGGAGAGGGAGAGAGAGAGGTATAGAGAGAAGTAGAAAAAGATACAAAAGAGAGTGAGAGTGAAAATGACTAACATATGTGACCAACAAAGCAGGGATTCATTGGCAGAAGCTGGGGTGAAAATGAGCAAAGCCACAGAGTGAGAGAGAGACAGAGAGAGAGAGGGAGGAGAGAGTGAGTGAGAGAGAGAGATAGAGAGATTATTTTAGACAGAAACACATTGCTCCATATGCATTCCATACAAAGGACTGAATTGGTGCAAGCTATTAAGACAGTGAAACTATATACACAGAGTCGTTTATTAAAAAACACGTGACAATGAAGTCATAAGAGCAATAGCGGCCCGCTAATCTGCACACACATCTCCCTTCTCTGACGGACTGGTCGCACCAAAATTTTGGCCAAATATGGTCAAAAGTAGCACTTCCTGGTTTTTGTTGAAATAGTTAAAGACTGAAAATATGGGCCAAAAAAAACCTACAAAAGACCAAATAGCTGCCCTGGGATGGACTTGTTACAGAATGGGATGGATGGAAGTTTATATAGGTGCTAATGAAAGTGAGAATCAGTGATTAAAACCATGTTTATGTGCTTTCCTCCAGCCTATCAACTCAAACAGTTTGAGACACACAGTGAAAAATGTCTCGGTCTATGGAACAGTTTCAGAGATTCTACGAATATTTAGGACAATATTCAATCAAATATTTTCAAAGAACTCCATCTTTTAAAGCATCACATAAAAAATTATTTTTTAGGACATATAGACAGTCAGAAGTTCGATTTTTTTTAATGTTTTGTTGTTTTTGTAAGACGCCGTTTCTCATTAAACAAATATTCTGCTTTCGTTTGCTGACATGCTTTTATCTTGGCCCAGCGGGAAAGACTAAAATTAAAAAATAAAATTGTGTAAGAAAATGCGGACAGCTTCAATAATTGCGATCAGATAATTGCGTAATACTTGTGACGGGCCTAATAGCAGAGCGATGCAACAGTAATAACTAGGGGCCTAATCCCAGAGGAAAGGAATATTCAACATGATACCCCTTTTTAATCTCATTACCTCACCCAGACGTGGTTAAGTTCAATTTGAAATCACAGATTTAAGCAATCTTCTCCTATTTCTTATGTCTGAACTCTTTTGTGTCTGACTCATCTCCCCCCAGGTCTTATCTGAGTAATATTTCCATAAGAAAGGTGTAAAATCTCCTCATTTTCAGTTACATATCTCAGAAATCTCAGCAGCCTATCAGAGCAGAATGCCTTTTTCATTCCTCCCTGTAACATCTTACAATTAAACACGGATCTGCTTTCACTGGGCCTAAATGGTTTCCAAAACATAAACCAAGTAAAGTGATTACAGTGTGTCGGCTACATCCAGCATCCTCGACAGCATGCTCGGATCATTCCAGGGAACAAACATCTTTTTAAGGTTGTAATTGCAAGGTTTACAAATAGCTGGTCTAACATCCCTCATAGAATCTCTGAAACTGTTCCACAGACGGACGCATTTTTCACTGTGAATCTTAAACTGTTTGAAGGCTTCCGAGCTGATCGGCGGAGGAGAGTGAAGCACATAAACATGGTTTTAATCACTGATTCTCACTTTCATTAGCATTTATTTAATCTTCCATCCATCCCATTCTCTAACCAGTCCATCCCAGGGCACCTATTAAATCTTTTGTAGGGTTTTTTTTTTATTTTGGCCCATATTTTCAGTCTTTTTTCTCTTTCAGCCAAAACCTTGAAGTGCTACCTTCAGTCATACTTGGCCAAAATTTTGAAGCAACCAGTCCATCAGAGAAGGGAGATGTGTGTGCAGATTAGCGGGCAGCTATTGCATCCCCAAGGCATCTCCCCAGCATCAAGTTAAACCATTAGCCATGAGCTAACCCGCCAACCATGAGTTAACGCACTGGCTAACACGTTAGCCCCATGCTAACAGGCTAGCCACGAGTGAACAGGCCAGCCCTGAGCTAAAGTGCAAGCCCAGAACTAACACGCTGAGCAGGCAAGCCGTGAGCTAACGCAATAACCACAAGCTAACTTGTCAGCCAAAAGCTAAAATGTGCTTCTCCCTGTTTCTTCGACTTTGAAGCAAAGAGGGGGTGATCTGTGCAGCGATCCTCATGGTGGGCTCGCTTGTTATTACCAGGGGTGTCATGTAGTACCTTGCATTTGCTTTATACCATTTCCTAGTAATGCCAAGTCTAGTATTCCACTAGTGTTACACCCTTACACCTTTTCAAGCCTGCAGACAGTTCTGTCATATTTGCTGAACGCTCATTTCAAACTTGTTGGCCCAGCTTGTCTTATGCCAGATCAGCTGGAGAAAGATCTGGAGACTGGGGAGGCCAAGACATAATTCGCGGAACTTTTTGTTTTCTTTGGACTGGATATCATTTTAGTTTTGAAAATGCTTGGGATCATTATCCTGTTGAAGAATGAAATTTTGTCCAGTGATTCGTAAACCAGAAGAAACTGTGTGTCAGTGCACTTAAGACAAATCTGATACATTTTCACAGACCCACTGACCTCAGTCCAACTAAACACCTTTGGAATGAACTGGACTGTGAGCCAAGCCTTCTCATCCAACATCAGCGCCTGACCTCATAAATGCCCCTAAAAGACACCCTTGAGGACAAGCCTTTTCTGACAAGTGAAGCTTACTGTAGCTGGAAAGAGAGGGATGTTACTCCATATTAAGGCCCAAGGCAAGCTCACGAATGGTTAGGTGTCCACATACTTATGTCCACATAGACTTTGAACACTTTTTCAGACCTCTTGACTAAAAACACATCAATATAATTTAGTGCTTTAAAATATTTTCATGTAAAGATCAAGTCTGAAGCGCTTAAATATATTTCCATGTGAAGACTGAGTCCCAAGAGTTTTCAAGTCTTAGCTGCTTGAAAAGCGGTATTTAAAAAAAAAAAGAGGAATATTATTCTGGACTTGAGAAATGCTTGAATTATTTCAGAATGCCTTGCAGGACAGTGGGCAAGTATCTCTCAACATCAAACCCCAAACAACACACACATTTTAGTGCAAAATTTCTATTGATTTGCCAAGTTTAGTACATTGGAGAAAATCAAATCGAAAATATATTACGTCAGTAGCTGTTCCACAGGCCATTTTTCCAGCCTGTAGCAAATTAACAGTATTTGTGCATCAAGGTGTGCAGAAGTAAGAAACTTTTGGTATTGATCCGTTCATCCTTATTTTACATGCCGGTGTCAATAGTGAGTGTTTTATCGGCTGAACGCCCAGTGCGTCCTGAGACGAGCGCCTCATTTTGAGTGATATTACATGACACCCTGTGCTGCTACACCCCTGCTAATAACCCCCGACTCGGGCAGGTTTAAAGCCTCCGAACACACACTGTGAGGGGGAACGGGCCAGGTGTAGCCGTGACGGGAGCCGAAGAGGGGATGGAGTTAAAGAGGTGCACATAAACAGATGGAGATGTTCGCATGCTTCTTTGTGCGCGAGTGCGTGTCTCTGTGTGGCGCTAATGGCCAAAAACAGCCCCCCTCCTGCGGGGGCCGCATGCGGCCTGTTTTTCTGCCGCTTTTGTAGTGGCTAATAAGAAAAAAATGTCTTTCAACCCGTCTCTTTTGATCCTGCCTCTGTCTGTACACGGCACAATGGCTCTCCTGTGGGCCGTGCAGATAAAAAGAAAGAGAGAGAGAGAGATGGAGGAAGTGAGATAGAGGCAGAAACAGCGGCCGGAGGAAGAGAGGGTGGGCAGTGGGGATGGGGGGGGGGGTCTCTGTAGAGCAGAAATGTTAGTGGGAGATCGGGGTGGTTGAAGTTTTTTCGACTCTCAGGATAAGCTTGCTTTGGGACTGACCTTTCGCTCTGATTCTTTCCAGCATTATTATCGTCACTGCTCCTTTCCAAACGGAATGGAATGTAATATTTCGCTCAACACAGAGGAGATAGCGGGACGGTTCCTCTAATTCTTTAACAGAGGGGGGGAGAGATAGAGAAGAGAGTCTCAGAAAGAGAGGGGAGCAGAGAGGGGAGCAGAGAGAGAGAGAGAAACTGAGAGGGGAACATCGAGAGAGAGAGAGAGAGAGAGAGAGAAAGAGAGAGACAGGAACAGCTGTATTTCCTGCTTAACTGCCTCAAATACACACTGGAACAATGAGTGAGACCCCATGTGATCCGCTACCAGCCCAAAAACATCTAGACCCCCCCCCCTTTCTAATTAGTAAGTGCAGCTCCTTTAAGGTGCACCTTTTGCTGACACAGGTGCTGGGCTGCACACACACCGCTGTGATCTCCATACAAAAGCATTCATCATTAGAATGATGGGACGGTGTGGAGCAGCCGCACATGATCCTGAGCTCACCATGCCGAATGCTAAACATCACATGAAGCAGTTTAAGACCCCCAGCATCGATCTGTAGAGCAGTGGAACTGCATTCTCTGGAGTGCTGGAGCGCCATCCAACACCTATGGGATGATCTGGAGTGTCAGTGCCTGGCCTCACTAATACCCCTCTCATAGGTAAATGCAGCCAAATCATCACAGCAACGTTCCAACATAACCCTCCCCAGAGGAGCAGAGACTGTTGGAAAAAAATCACACAAACAAAATATGTAGTACTAATAGCATGTCCACAAGCTATTTTTTTCCCAGCTTGTAGCACATAAACTGTCACTGTGCATCAAAGTGTGCAGAGGAATGTTCTTTGCAAAGGATTCTTACTTTTACACCAGTGGTGCCTAAACCTTTGGACACAACTGTAAATGCGTGTTGCGATGTTTGGTAATACAAACTTCAAACCTGTGATGCCAACAGGATACAATGAACTGATTACAAGAAAAAGAGAGACAGAGAGAAAAAGAGAGTGAGAGAGCGATAGAGGGAGGAGGTGGGAGAGGAGCGACAGTTGTGAATCAAACATCGCTCTCATCTCCCGTCTAATACAACGCCGCCGTTCCAACTATTCATTTAGCGCCAGCCTTGATCCGAGGCAAATAACCTAATTATCTAGTTATATTGGATCATTATTATAATCACCGCGATCATTATTATCTATTTGCTTAGTGCATGCGCTCGTCTAGGCCAGTAGCGCTATACGTTCTGCACGTGCGACGCGTCTTTCACGAGAGATCCAAAGCCCCTTCTCTCCGCTGTTTTATTGAGGAAAATATTCATTATCGGGCCATGAGTACAAAAGGACGACGGGGCCACTTAGCTCAGAGCCCATTTTAGGTAAAGTAACAGTACACTGTAATTTGAGCAGATCTATTCAGTGCAGCTGAGGGGGTTGAGGACGGTGGGGGGTCACGTGGAGCCCGTGCTGGACACAGGAAATAAATATACAGATACAAAAAGACAGGTGCATTTGATTTAAAAACACATTTTTAAACAGTACATGTGAAAAATACCACAGCATGCTCGTTTTAGAGCGTTTTTGCTAAACCAGAGGTTCCGAATCCAGCTATATGTTATGTATTACATTTACTCCGTTCCAGCTCTCGGCACTCCTTAACCAGGCGATGGAGCATTCTCCAGCCAGCAATCACCCGGGGCCTGGTTCGTAGCAGGGATCTGAGGTCTAGTGCTTGACTAATAAAATCGATATTGAGGCTCCACGGATTTATCGGCATCAAATTCCTGCTGATATAACAGATCATTTTTCGTATATAAGATATTTGTGTGGCAGCCAGCAGAAACCCTACACATGAAATTCAGACTTTTATTCAGAAAGAAATGAGCTTTTAAAGTTGAAAAAATCTGAAACTTAGGAGCTCATGTTCAAATCTGTTCCGTCAATGCTGTGATTTATCAGATGTTTTTAAAAAGCGAGTCTAAGAGGTTTAAAACAATATCCCCTCTCTGCTCATATAAACTCAAAACAAACATCATTATAAAACAATAATGGTGCATTATTACCTCTGTCAGGCCAGTTGCTACGCTCTTCACAGGCTCTGCTCTGTTACTCATCGCTTGGTTCACTTTCAGTTTCAGTTTTTGGATCATTTTGTGTTGATAACTGATGTTCATGTTCAGAACTTGAAGTTTTATATAAATGCTAAAGATTTTTACTACATCGGAAATTTATAAACATCCTTATTCTTCAAGAAAAACAATTAAACGCATTTAAAAATGTTGTTAATTTATAATCACATCATTTTTAGCTCGTTAAAACCATCGGACAACAGTTTTATTTCGGTGAGGCTCTGATGTGGCACGGAATGAAAACCTGGTCAGGATGGGGAATTTGGATGGAAAGTTTGGACTGAAAACTTCTAAGTGCTGCAACAATGCTGAGTTTGGAGTGTGTGCATGTGTGTGTGTGTGGGAGAGAAAGAGGGAAATAAGAGAGGAAGAGTGTATGTGTGTGTGTGTGCGTGTGTGTGTGTGTGTGTGTGAGTGTGTGTGTGTGTGTGTGTGTTTGTGTGTTGGTGGGGGGTGCATTAGTGCTTAATGGGTAAGTAGGTGAATGTGGCTGATGCTTGACCGTTAAGTGGTAGTTGGTCAGTTTGCGGTCAGGTAGCTTTCGGCCCAGCACATGCAAGACTAATGGGTGCTGCGGTAAAAGCACGTGCGTGCGAGAGAGAGAGAGAGAGAGAGAGAGAGAGAGAGAGAGAATAAGAGAGAGAGAGGGAGAGAGAGAGAGAGAGAGGGAGAGAGATAGAGAAAGAGATTGAGACAGAGAGAGAGAGAAAGAGAGAGAGAGGGAGAGAGAGAGAGAGAGAAAGAAAGAATGAGAGAGAGAGAAAAAGAGAGGGAGAGAGAGAGTGAGAGAGCGAGAGAAAGAAACAGATCAGTTGTAGTATTTTAGTGCCTCCAGCGCGTTGTGGTCTGAGTCAGTGGGGCTGCTACATGAGCCGGTGGGCAAAAGTGGTGCAAATAGCTGTGAAAAGACTCGATGGAGGTATTGTACATTGGTTGGCCCCCCCTCAAAACTAATCACTCGTCAAATGGATATAATTATCGCACTTTTCCATTCTGAATTCACTGGACACGCCATGAAACATCATTACCGCCTCCATCTGCGTGTGCGCATTAGCCATCCGAGGGGCTACGCTCTTTAACGTCAAATCACTGTTTTACCACACCAAGGTATGACAGTCACCGGTAAATTTAATCTAATGATATGCAAATTTGGTAAAAGGACAATTAGGGCCGCTCAGGCTGATGTTGCCATGCATGTCAAATCCCCCCAAGCACCCCCACGCCCACCCCCGAACCCACCCACCCCCATTTTCCGAAGGCTTATGAATTACATTAGCAGGCTAATTAGGCAGCGCTGGCCACTCTTTCCACCAAATGTGCCGGAAAGTTTTTTAGCCGTGTCCATTGTCTTATGATGGAGAAGGTATTTCCTGAAGAGTTTTGTAGTTGACACTCGCAATCTCAACATCCGTCACAAGATAAAGGGAACCAAGCATTTCCCAATGATGATTTGAATTAGAAATTTAACATATCAGGCAGGGGGGATTAAAAAAAAAAAAAAAAACCATTAATGCCCTGTGTGAACATTATGGCACATTTTAGGTTTTATTTTTTCTCCGCTGTGTTAAACTCAGCATATGAATAGAAACTGCACTAAAACATGCTGTAGATGATGTGCACTCATTTTGAGGAGAACAGTAACACGAAATTAATGACAACAAAGGCTGTTAAATCATTATTAAACTTTGTATCTCTTTACAGGAGAAGAAAACAATGCTGTTTAATGTACAGCAAGGTAGCAATTATTATAAATGACTGCAGTATTCACTAGTAGCGAGTCTTTCCTATTATTGTGTGCTTATGTGTTTTTTAGATTTTAAGATTAAAAAAACGACGTGTGATGAATTACACTATTTTTCCTCAAAATAAACCTTAAATATTAACACCTCTACATGACCAGTTATCAAAGACGGCATGTATTTATTACAAACGTGTCCAAATGTTTTGACGGGACTGGATATCTCCGTATGTTTTGCTGGGTCTCAATGTCGTCGTGTGTTTTGACGGGTGCCTGTTCCCAGATCAGAAGCGCTGTCGGATCAGTTGAAGTCTTTCTCGTCATGATATCTGGGATCAGGCCGACAGGACGACGCTGATCTCCAGAGGTACTCGACACATTTGATAAATAATACGAGCCTGAGATGTAAATAAGCTGGCAACGCAGCTGTGATCTGCATAACGGATGTAAAAATTTACTCTGACGCTGCTCGGTCGCACTCCTGAATATAGATCAACAGTAATTAAAGAGTGACTCGCGCTCTGAATGGAGGAGCGGCGGCGCCTCGTCTCGCATGAGTAAGATGATCAAATAAAAGCTCTGTCGCGTCGCACACAGGTTAAGCTCCCCACACTCTGTTCTAAAACAAAAAAAAAACACAAAACGGTGCGGCGCCATCACAGATTAACACCCACAAAGAGTTTTCTCTCTGCTCGCCTTGAAATAATTATCTTTAGGACGAGTGTGGAGGTGCGGTGGGAATCAGTGTGGAACCTGTAGCCGGAGGGCCTGACATGTAGTATTAGTATTAGGAACACTGTTTAAAACTAGACTGGACAGTAAGAGTGTGCTTTTTGCCATGAAAAATAATACCTATAACAGTCAGGGGTTTGTTATGAGGGGAGAGAGGGAGGGCTGTGTAGTTTCAAGGTTGACATGGGTGTATGTACGGGCGTATGTGTGTGTGTGTGTGTGTGTGTGTGTGTGTGTGTGTGTAGTAGGTATTTTTGGGTCAAGCGGAATTCTTCTGATGAAGGGGAGGGGGATTGGGGTGATAAGCGTTTTAGATTTTGCAGAGGGGGTCCCCCATTCTCTCCTGAATTCCAAGATACTGTTCATAATTTAAACAAATAGGAGGGAGCCGCTATGAAGAATATGTGTTTTAGTCATTGTTTGATTATTAAGAACAAGAAAGGTGTGAAAATATACACACTGTGCGAGGCTGAGCATCCCCTGATGGCACACAAGAGCCTAGACCTCTGTGTCTGGCTCAATTTAACCACTGATTACAGCAGAGCTGATACAAATAAGCATACATAGAATCAACTGTTTTCAATTGTAGTTAAGTTAAACCGACCAACTACACTATAGTTACTATAGTCATATGCAAAAGGATAAGCCTCCCTGATCAAATGACACATTCTCTACAGAGCACACACTTTTAAATATATATGCAGTTGTGTATGCAGAACTGTTTTCTGAATTTAACACACCAGGTAAAATAACTTGCTAATTAAATAAGCAAATAAAGTAACACGTGGTTAATGCAAAAGTTATGGAACATTTGACCATTTTATGATCCTGGTTTAACGTGATCCTGGATCGGCTATAGGAACTCTGTCAGAACAAATGTCAAGCATTCAGAGACTTTTTTGTTGGCCTCTATAACTTCTTTAAAAGCAGCCCTCCCTCTTCCAGTGTGAATATGTGTGTCTGTCTATACTGGCCACAGTAAAATGGGTCAGTGTGTAAAATCATAACTTTCCCCTTGCCACCCTATTTTCTTGTATCTCTACATTAAAGATGCATGAAGATACGGTGGGTGCACTGATTTTTCCAAGTGAGAGTATGATCTCATTCAGAGCCCATATTGGATTGGGAAGTATGCTATTATTATACATATTATCACTGTTCCGTTTCATCAGCATAGCTTCGAAGCACTTTAAAAGTGACGTGTGACACAAATCCCTCTTCATTGTGCATTTGTGACAAAAACCAAAAATCAAATCTGTTTTTCAGATCACATTCTTTAGATATCACACACATTTTGCTCATCCTATAGATACCACATAAATTTTTATCTTCATTAACCTCATCTACTGTCTCAGAGCTGCTGTATTTTTTTAATAGCTGGACTGTATATTTATATTGAACTGCTGCTGATCATTAGTACATATTAAGCACAACAATAACATTCCAGTACTCTGCTTATTTACCACTTGACTTCTGATGCACAATTTTGGGAGAGGAAAATTAACCCTTTGTACTAGAACTGCACATTTTGCACTTCTAATTTAGAGCTTAAATAAATAAATGTGTGTGAGTGTGTGTGTTTTTGTGTGTGTGTGTGTGTGTGTGTGTTCTGTGCGTCTTTAGGTACTCTAAAATCCGAAGCCACGCTGTCTCATCTACCATGCATACATGTCTACGTGCAAATAGATGAGATGACATTAAAGTTTACTTTCATACACGTGCCCTGAATGGACATCATCCAAGAGCACGTGGAAAAAAAGTGGAAAACGTGCTCATAGTTCAGAACTACTTCAAAGAAAATAAAGATTTAGCTCATAGCTGCAGTGCCAGAGTTTAGACTGCATGTGAGCCACACAGTCTTGGGCAAAATAGGGCCGTGTGAAATGTGAGTAGGTGGAAAGCAGGAACTTGCTTTACCAGCAGCCACCGCACTTCCGGGTTAAAGCTGGAATGAACAGTAACAGCAGGTTCAAAACTGAATTCAAAGGATCAGGCTACAGCTCGGCAATTTAAAACCAGTGTGCACACAACACTGCAACACTCTCCAGAAGTCCAAAACCCCCTTCGAGATCTCAGTTCAGAGTATATTAACTGATTTCACTGGCATTTAAAGTGTTGCCAAATCCCGAGAGAGGTCAGTCAAATTGGACCATAAGCCACTATTAAATAATCATTTTTAAAAAGAACATTTCAGTCCAGAATGTCACATTACCCACAGGGCATTAAACAGCAGCAGCTAGCGATGGGTACTGAGAACCCGCTCTAAACTGGTACCAGAATGGTCAGTGCCAAAATATGCTGCTATCGGTGTTTGTGTAGCATGAATGCATTCCAGCACAGCTAGTTCTTTCAAAAGGTTGAGGCTGGACTGGATCGGCGGGAGAGACGAGAGCGGCGCTCTGCTCATCGCCGACACATTCACTCACCAGATATTCGTACTGATAGATCCTCCCGCATTACATGTACAGGAAACACAGTTTAGCTCCTTATTTCTCCAAAGGAAGTCATAATAAAATGACTGCTGAATCTTTTTTTTTTTTTTTTGCACTAAATTATTGAGAGCAGTGTCAATAAAAGTATATATCAGTATTAATAAGCAGTCTTAGTAAAACAACACTCATCCCAAGCCGCAGCACTTCTTACCTAAATCACACGGCTGTTTTATCTATGAAAACAAAAGTATTCGATCCGATCAGTATCCATCCATACCTGACACTAAAAGGTCAGGGTGTCAAGAAAGGACAGTCTGAACTGGTCCAACAAAGGAAATCAAAATGCTTTCATATTAACACACATCAAGAGTGTTTTGTTTCTCTTTCTCCCATAAAATCATGCTGGGTATGGTATGAGGAGCAGGTTTTAAATCATGAATGGACAGTTTCCTTCTTCAAACCACTACTGAAAGCATGTCCTGAAGCTCCTTCGGCCCAAAGGTGGCTTAAGGTGGGAGTGCTGACTAGTGCTGACACCACAACAAGGGGATCAAAAGGGTGGGCTTTGGCGTTATACTCAAAGTGGGCTTGCTTTCATTTTTTTTCCTCGTTTTTGCTGCGATTGTAAAGTAAGCAGTAAGATGACACTCAGGATGTTTTTAATGGCCTTGTGCTGACGGGGGTCTAGACCAGGAAGGTTTTTGATAAATGTACTGTAATTAAATATTACTTTCACAATAAGCTATAACAAATTGTCTACTATTAATAATAATAACAGAAATAATACTAGTAAGATGTAGTAGTAGTAGAAGTAGTAGTAGTAGTAATAATAATAATAATAATAATAATAATAATAATAATAATAATCATAATAATTGTATCAATAAATCACTATCATCATTATCATCAAAATTTTGGGGTTTTTTTGCCTTAAGCTGGTCTGTAACACTTACGTGATCATGAATTAGTAGTATTTTTTTCTGCTTAATGGGCAGGGAAGAACTGGTTTAGTGTTTATATAACATACCTGCTCTCAAACATCTGACCTGTAAAAGTCTGAAAAAGAACACAGCCCTAAACACTAGCCTTCAGTTAGAACAGGAATCAGTGAAGGTCAATTAAAAATGTTTCACTTAAAAACACAACGGGCCGTTTAAGCAGCAGAAATGGAGGGGAGGTGAAGGCCTCTCAGATGGGAACACTTCTGCAAATTTTGGCGGTGAATTATTTTTCTCTCAGACTGGGCCGAGGTCACCACTTCGCCCCGTGAGGTCCACGTGCTGAAGACCGCTGAGTCAGCGTCTTTCTGATTAATTGCTTTCACATATTTATTTATTTAGCTACTTATATAATTATTTAGCTTGTCTTTACAAGTTAAATAGTGTTGATGCCCGAACAAAGCCTCGTAACTCCGTTTTTGTCTACCTTTTACTTTACTACATAATCCACCATCTGACCTTTACACGGTTGGGAAATTTTGTGATGAATGTACCGGTAAAAAATGATCCAAAAATACTTCAAAAAACCTGACGATGAGTTTTTTTTTTTGTTTGTTTTAAATATATTTAGAACTGCAGGTATTATGGATGCACAATTAAAACTGGACAACATCAGAATTAGCAGTTTAATGCGATTAATGACTCACTGATTATTTTGAAATCGAATGATCCGTGTTGCATTTCTATGACATAAAAACATGAGGTACGGCAAAACTTGCGGCAAAATATCATAAAAAAATGCTACAAACCTCATTTCTCCTAAACGGCCACTACATTCAGCGCAGCACAGTATTTAATTCAGGCTATTTAAAAAGGCATCTCAATTTTGTTACCAGTTGAAAATGCCAGTTTGGCTCCTTAAAGAGCAGAAAGAGTTTTCTGTGTTCGTATAATCCCACTCAGTTTTAGCTGCAGGTATTAAAAAAGCCGACTGAAACCATCCATCAGCCTGTCTGACTGCAAAGCAAATTAGAATCAGATCTAAAAATACTTATTCATTCCTGTCAGCCCACTTCTAGTAGATAGAGGCTTTTATCACATTGTGTTCATGATGTTTTGTGTAGAGAAAATTGGATCATCTTGTATGTGGGTGCACTTTTTAAAAAGTGATGAAAAGAAAGCACTATTGAAGTTTTTTTTTTTTTTACATACATAAAATAAATAACATGTTTGCATTCATATCTATGTTATTTTGTATAAGACATAATAAATGTGTGTACATAGATATGCATATATCCACAGTAGTATGCAAAAGTCATAGCCACGTGTGAAGAAAGTATAAGATTAAGTATAATCATTGTTTAGATGAGATATGTGTGTTTATATATAAATACATGTAAACATACATTTACACTTTCTGTTCAAGTACAAGCAGTTGAATAGTAAAATAGTGTAAATGGTTTTTTTTTTTCTGAATTGTTTATTTCATGGGCGATCAGAGTAATTTTTTGTCAAAAATCAGACTCTTAGTCATCACCGAGGACGGCTGTAGACCCGACACTTAGAGACGAGAGATCTAGAACAATGCAGCTTCAGACACACCAAAATGTTACAAAACAGCAATAAATGGCCGGCACAGATGCCCCTTATTTGTTCAGTCGTGTACTTGTGAATCGAGCCGTCCAACTTCGGACGCCGTTTTTGTCTCTTAACATCAGTCTGACTGTGCGTTTTCTCCCCGGACGCCACAGATGATCGAGACAGCAGAAAATTATCAGAGTGAATGCTGAGGGAACATGCATGTGTAATCCAGTGTGCAGAAACGGGATTAGCCCGTGGACTTATTGTATCTGCACTTTGGGTGCTTACTGTTGATAGTTTTTTTTTTTTTTTTTCTCTCCCCGTCTTTCAAATACTGCAGTGCAAATCATTAACATGACAGCTGTGTGGCGTTCAGGAACTTCTATGGTAAAGATTTGGCGCAGCTTTAAAGGCGACTGTGTCAGCACTGAAGGCCTTTCCATCTGCTCTCCGCAGATATGAAACAGCAGCATTCACGCTGAAAACGCTAATGGACGAGACCAGTGGCGTAGTATTGGTGGACGGGGGGGGGATGCTGGCCTAGGGCTTAAGCAGTGGGGAAGTTCAACCAAAAACTTAGTCAAATTCAGGCTCAAGTACATTTAAAACAACCACAGTTGACCAAAGTTCTGAACAATATGCTCTATAAGTCACAAACACATAAGGTAATGGAATAAAAATACATAAACAAATACCAGTGGCGCTGTATTGGTGGATGGGGGGTGAGGGGATGGGGGGTTGTAGGGCTTAAGCAATGTGGACGTTCAACCAAAGACCAAATTCAAGTTCAAGTACGTTTAAAACTACCTCAGTCAACCAAAGTTCTGAATATTGTCCAGAAGTCATAAACACATAAGATAATGGAATAAAATTACTAAAACAAAAAATACACACACTGACACTGCCCCAGTATAAACAAGCACAGAGCTGAGAGCAACTCATTCTCAGGACGGTCTGAAATGGAAATGGGTACAGAAAAAGTGGTTTAAACAAAGTCGGAAACAAGACGTAGACACGTAGAAAAGTTTGGCAATGCAATGTTTTCGGTGATTATTTGGAAACTACATAAATATTTTTCAGTGACCTTATATTGTTCAGAGACTACTTAGTATCTTCTATAAAGTATTCAGCAAATACAATAAAAGATTCAGTACTAATTATTCAGTAATTGCCACATATTATTCAGCCTTCACTGTAAAATATTTTGTAATTACTACAGAAATCACTACATTTTGTTCGGTGACAGTTATGAATTGCTCAGAATCTATTGTGAATTATTCAATACCTGCTATAAATATAAATATAGATATATATATTGAATATATTTATGAATATATGTGTCTATATATATTCAACAAAGTATGGTCTCATTTTAAACAGGTACAGTGGTTTATATATATGTTACACTGGCATGTAAATAGTTTGTCCAGACACACTTGCGCCTTTAGGGAACAGTATTTAAAAAAGTATTCGAATAAACTCAAATTATGATGAACAAGTGCACTGTGGACTTGATTAGTGTCCAGCAGTAACACAAGCGAACACCTGTGTATGTTATCACCGCCCTACAGTTGGATGTCTCCGTGCCCGTACAGGCCAGACCAGATTTCCCACAGTGCTCTTCTGCAGCGGGTACTGAACGTGCTCTGTGCTCAGTGGGCCGCTGTGTGTGGTGGCGTGCGGCGTGCGGATACAGGAGTAGAGCACGGGGTGTTCCAGCTTAAAGACACTGCTGTGAGAGAGCACTGCCTGTAATGAGCCGTGTGTCAGACACACTGCAGCTGATTACTGAGAGAGAGGTAGAAAGAGACAGAGAGAAGAGAGAGCAAGAGGAAAGAAAAAATAGATAGAGTGATATATGTATATATATGCAGAGAAACAAAGAGAGAGAAGGACAGGGAGGAGACAGAAGAAGAGAGAGAGAAATATGTATATGGAGAAAGAAACAGACACAGAGAGAGAGAGTGAAAGATGGAGAGAGAGGAGAGAGGAGAGGGAGAGAGGACAGAGGGGTTTCAGCGAACAATTATTAGTTCGGTTCTCGGAAAAAATGCGCAATCTTTTTTATATACAGTATTTATATATATAACTCTTCATTAGCTTCATTAGCTGCATAATTAAAGAAGTGACTTGTTTTGTCTGATCGAGGCCTGAAGGTAAAAACTGCATGAAATAATTGTTATCTGAGCTCTCCCTTTAAGAAGCGTGGCTGCATGCACAGTGACATGTTTGTCGTGATGAGTCATGTGTGTGCGTGTGTGTATGTGTGCGTGTATGTGTGTGTGTGTGTGTGTGTAAATGTGTATGTGTATTTGTGTGTGTGTGTGTGTATGTGTATGTGTGTGTGTGTGTGTGTAAATGTGTATGTGTATTTGTGTGTGTGTAAATGTGTATGTGTATTTGTGTGTGTGTGTGTGTGTGTATGTGTATGTGTGTGTGTGTGTGTGTGTGTGTGTGTGAGTGTGTGTGTGTGTGTGTGTGTGTGTGTGTGTGTGTGTGT
>JBBIGA010000138.1:2186114-2199800 GCA_037576975.1 Alestes dentex | reverse complement strand
TCTCTCTCTCTCTCTCTCTCTCTCTCTCGCTCTCTCTCTCTCTCTCTCTCTCTCTCTCTCTCTCTCTCTCTCCCTCTTACCCTCCTTTCTCTTTTCCCTATTTCTCTCCCTCTCCCTTTCTCTATCCCTCATTCTATTTCTATGTTCCCCTCTTTCTATCTCTCTCTCTCAGGCTTTCTCTCACTGTGTCTTTCCCCTTTATTTTTCTGTCTTTCTCGTTCCTACCTCTTTTCCCCTTTTCTCTTCTCTTTCAGATCTCATGTTCCTGACTCTTCTTTCCACAAACAGGAGATGGATCGATGGCTCTAACTTCACTCAATAACCACCCCTTGCTCCCTGTGTGTGTGTGTGTGTGTGTGTGTGTGTGTGCTTGTGTGTGTGTCTGTGTATGTGTGTGTGTTGCATCAGTTTGTACATTAGCAGCTGTGAACATCTGTCTGTATATGCTAAAATGAGCATGTCTTTGTGTGAAGTATGTACATACAGGTGTGTGTGTGTGTGTGTGTGTGCTGAGGGGGGAAGACTACGCTGTTCTTTTGAGGTTGCATTTGGCAGGCCTTGCTGCTGTGTGCGCCAGCACCAGTCTATCACTCCAGGGCCTAGAAGTCATAGCAGTAAGAAAACAGATTGATTTCCCCCCTCCTACGTACAAACAATTAACTACATGCAGCTCAATTAGACACACACTGCAGACGCCTTCAGCCCAGGTTTTTTTTTTCTTTGACCCACTCTCGCCTCCCCCGTCATAATGTCTACACCCTCCACCAAATTCCTCCCAGAAGTTGATGTCCTTATGAAGGTAATCATGTACAAGAGTGTTTCTGCATGTATGTACAATGCTTACAGTTTTGTGGCTCCTGTGTCAGTGAGTGAATGGCTAGACTTCTCCTTCCCACTCTACCGAATACAAGGCACTGCCTGGAATGGTGAAGAGAGTCAAACATGCATAACTGATAGCCAAGAAAGGTGAATTACGAGGTGGCTACAGGTGAAAACTCACTCTGTCTGTTAGCAAAACAACCCCCTCCCTGCCAAATCATTAGTGAAACACACTGCAGTCCCAAGCTCCACCATAACTGGGTCAAAGTGAGCTTGAGGGCTGCTGTTGTTCACTCAAATTTGAAGGTGCCCTTTCACACCGGTCAGGGCCAGTCTGTCCTTAGTCAAATTCTACCCATAAGAACCGTGGGAGAAACTGTAAATATGTTTCTCAGAGTAAGAGGAGCATTATCATCCTTGGATGTACTTTTGTCAGGCAACTATTTGTTGGGTTATTTGAGTTCAACTATCTTTCACGTACATAAGAAATGTTACCATCTGCTTTCATTTTTCTCCATACTTTTTTTTTTTTTTACCTCAAAACAGCTGTCATTGTCGCTACAAGGTAGTTGGGTTTGAAGAGAATTTTGTCAGGCTAAACATGTGCTGTTTTATTTTGTCTCTGCTTGGTGGTTGGCAGGTTCAGACAGAATTTTGTCAGCCATGGTCATGTTTAGACTGAATTTGGCTGCATTATAGTCAGATTCAGACAGACTTTTTCTGGATTAAAGTTGGGTTCAGACAGAATTTTGTTGAATACAGGCAAGTCAGGACACAATTTTCTTGGACGGTCAGTTCAGAAAAGAATTTTATCGGATACAGTCAGGTCACAACAGAGTTTTGTCGAATACAGTAAGATCAGGACAGAATTTTATTGAGCACTGTTGGGTCAGGGCAGACTTTAGTCAAGCTAAAGTCACATTGGAACAGAACTGTGTAGGACTGTGCTCCTGTTCAGGCAAGATTTTGTTGAGCCAGTTGGGAAATAATTCTGCTGGGCTACATTTGAGTCTAGCTAGAATTTGTCAGACAGCAGTGAGGTTCAGGCTATGTCACTGCATTCAGCTTTGGATTAAAATGTGTATGCTTCCCTACTTGCTACATGTTCTGTTACGAGATGGATGCCAGGCTTCTCTGAGTTACACAGGTGGGCATTTTTATTTGGAGCTCTCTATCTTAACCCCCCCCTGTCTTTTACCTTTGGGACACAGAGCTGGGAGGCACATGTTGATCTGCCAGCAAAGGACAAACAACTCCCCTGTCTCTGTGTCACTTCTCTGTCACTTCTCATCGTTCGCTGTCGGGGTCCAAAACCTAGCGAACAACACGCGGCTCCATTCGCCAGCCGCATTTACACAAACACGGAGAAACATTTCACATTCAATAGCTCATCCGGCTGTCACTGCGCGCCGTGCCAGCAAGCCCGCATACACTCCTTCCTCCTCCCTCTAACCACTGCTGAAAAGTAACTTGTTGTAGAGCATGTGCCTTGTACGCAACAGTGTGCTCGGAAAAATGAATGCATTGATTTTTACGGCAAAACAGCTTTCATGCTTTGACAGAAGGGCCACTTTTCTGTCATTGAACAATCTGCCCAGGCTGTGGTGCCAAGGCCAATTCACGGATTGTAAAAAGGGTGGGTAGACATTTAAAAAGCACGTCATGGTGCGTTCAGAGGGAGGGAGGATGGATCAAGGAAGGAATTGCAGTCTCCACTTGGTGGAAAATAGCTGGGCACTCAAAACTGACCCTTTGTTCTGCTAGCAGCTAGCTACTGCTGTGCATTCAGGCTTTCTTCTTGTGGGCTTTGCTCGGCTCTGGCCCTGCTGCTCTGTCTGAGACTGGATATCCTGAGGGAGGCAGTGCAGCACTCACACACCAGCACACAAACACACACCACTGCTGCGTTAACTTCCCTTATTACGGCTATGTCACGCACAGGGGACGAGCCACAGGGACGCTGCTCCTGCTCCACATGCACACTCTCCCAACAGGGAACAAACACAAATACGCACACACACACACACATACACCTGGTGTCTTGTGTGTATGTGTGTGATGCCGTTGCTATGGTGCCAGGACGGCAAGGTCAAGACACTGAACTAGGCCCCTCACTAGATCTTGATACATGGGTCAAGCAATACGTGAGCTGCTTTAAGCTAGCTGAGGTGGCCTGTATACTGCTTTCGGCTTGTTCTAAATGGAAAGCTGAACTGGCAACTGGAGTGTGGCTGCTTTTCCCCACAGAGCATCCTGGTGCCATCTCTTGCCTATGTAAGTGACGCTGTCCACATAATGTAAAAGAGATTAGATCAGACCAGGCCACTTTCTTCCACTGTTCCATGGTCCAGTTCTGACGCTCACAAGTCCACCGTAGTCACTTTAAGCAGTTGACATGGGTCAGCATGGGCACTCTGAATGGTCTCCAGCTACAGAGCCCCAAACACAGTACGCTGTGATGTACCATGTGTTCTGACACCTTTCTTATAGAGCCAGCCTAAACCTCTTCAGTTTGTGCTACAGTAGCTCTTCTGTGGGATCGGACCAGACAGCCTAGACTTCACTCCAAACTCCAAATCAGTGAGGGTCCTTTTTTGGACCACTTTCGGTAGGTACTAACTACTTCATTCCAGGACAACCCTAGTATATCCCATGTCTGACAAGTGCCATTGTAATGAGCTAATCAATGTTATTCACTTAATGCTGTGGCTGATCAGTGTACATGTAAGTTGGTTGTGGTTTGGGCGAGTGATTGTGGTGTTTACTATGATTTATGAATATCAGCCTGGCAACTTGTTTGCTTTACAATCGCTGTTGGAGGTCCAGGTTAAAGTTCTGGCTAGTCCAGTGCATTGTTTGTTTGTAGGCTGGCTGTAGTGTAAGCACTGTTCCATGCATACTGGAGGCTAGCAGTAGTTCTAGCACTCTTCAGATTGTATTCTGTTAGTTGGCCTCAGCTTTAGTGTTGTTCAGACAGTCTTAGCACTTTTCAGACTGTTTGCATGCTTTAAGGCAGCTGTTGGCATGCAGTATCTTTAGCTTATCAGGCTGCTTGCAGTAGCTACAGCTGGCTTAAGTGCTGTTGAGGACGTTTCAGCTTTAGCATTAGCTGACAGTAGGTTTAGTGCTGTTCATGTGTTCTGTATGCAAACTGTAGCAATTGCGTTAGCCCAGGTGGTCTTTATGTGTGTGCAGGCCAGTGGTGGCACTTGTGTTAGCCAGGGGGTCCGTATTTACTGTGTAAGCCATGCTTTAGGCTGGCTGTGGGCAGAGCACTGATCACAGAGCTGCTGAAGAGGCCTGCGTGACTTTTAAACTGCTCTTAGTCATCACACACTGCTCTTGTCCTACTTTGCATTCCCTCTTCACGGAATGCATATGCATAATCTCCCCCCTCCCTCCCGCCACCCCACACCGGATGGGGGCCGGAGTGGAGAGGCACAGCTGCAGAGTATCTCAGAGCGCCACATGCAGCTCCGACGGCGCTCCGTCTAGCCCCTCTCCTCGCGCCACTGATTGTCATTCTCTTACAGTACGTGACTTTTCCTGAAGGCTGCCGGCCGCCGCCGCTGGAAATATCACCCGTTCTTCCCCAGCAGCAAGAGATACTCGCTTCAAGCTCCCTCTCTCTCTCTCTCATGTCATTCAGGGACCTTCCTGTCACCAACCTGCCCATTCCACTTCCTTGCAAATTTCTGACAAAGCCTTGGTTCTCTAAGGGAGCGGCCCGTGGACTGTGGCTTGTGTGACGGGTTGGAGAGTTTTCCATTACTGCCCGGCTCCCGCTCGGCCTCAGCCTTGCCACTTGCCGTGATCGGCTGGGTGACGGGGCAGCAGTTGGGAGGCTTGGTGCGGCAGGTTCAGGCTCTCTTGGATTACGGCAGCATCCGCTGGAGAGAGCCAGCAGTAATATTAATCAGGTTGGCATTAACCAAGCTGTCAGTCACACCCTCTTCTTGTCTTGGTGGAGTTTTAATTCAGTTACTATTGTTGTTATTGCCTGTCTCTTTAGGACAGAGCTTTTGTAGGCTAACCAGGGATCGCCGAAAGGTCTGGCATGACTATGAGGATTTGTCTGGCAGTAAAATCGCTTTTTACCTTTTAATTGACCGTCTTTATTCATTATTGTCTTTTGGTGCCATAGTTTGATGTTACCTTAAAAGAACTGGACATTTGTTGATTTAATTCCTTTAAGTAAAACTAATACAGTAATTATGACCAAATTCTACAAGCATGAGAAGTAAATGTAGCAGGCACTTTATAGACACACACAACAGGCTGAGTAACATTGGGTGTCTAGAGAAAATATCAAATGAACCAAAGGCATTTTAAAGCTTCAAATCAACTGTAATTTGAGATTCATCCAAATCTCTTATATTTGGGTATCCAGAAGCCTATTAACAGTTCTGTGTGCAACAATATTGCTCATGTTTCAAATTAGGTTGGTATATTATGTCAGAACTGCATGCGCTCAAGCACTTACACATCTGCATGTGCACATCTGTAGTCTGTAACTAAATATGTAATTGCTTTATAGCATTACTTTATTTATTAAAATTTCCTCCTTTAATGTGAAAGAAATCTATAACAACATTAAAAAGCTGAAATATATCCATAAAAATCCATAAAAAATGTTGCTACACGTAAGAACCAACATCCACTGAATGGATGATTAAACACTAGTTAAAACTTCTTTTAATCTGAACTCATGGTTTGCATATAAGATAGGAATGAAGCATTATCATATTTCTTCTGTCACTGGAACATAACATGTCTGAAAGGGTTAATGTGAGCGAGGCTACATCACTAACTACTCTAAATGAATCTGGTTTAAGCTACAATTAAAAAACCCTGGAAAAATGCAAATGCTCTTATTGGTTTCTCAGCAAACGAACGTGTTGTCACACGGGGCACTGAGGGGAAAAAAGAGTGGAAGCCTCTTCTCACCATCTACCGCAGCTCTACCACTACTGTTAGCTCATTACCTTATGTGGGAGGCCTCGGCTATTCATGCTTCATCAGACACAAAAACCGACCACTTTAACCCACAATAGCCTGAGGATTTTTTCTCAGGTCTGTTTTTTGACACTTAAAAAGCTCAATTTGCCTTCATGCTTCATGAGTGCATGTTTTCACCTTTCTACCCATTTGCTAATACTCGAATGTCATAAGGTTCACTCCAAAGTAATACAGCTTGGAATTAACTCACCCTCATATTGCTGTGTCCTGGTGTCTGGCAGCTCCAAAAATAGTAACAGTGTAAAAAAAAAAGAGTGAAAAAAATCAAAGGACTGCCTGTTGCTCAAATTGTAAGACCAGTTTCAGATTTAAGGCAATTTATTACTTAGTGAGGCCTTAAATTTGTAAAATGTCATTTCAGACAGATTCTGTGGGCTTCCTGTAATAGTTTTGAGTGACATTCTCCAGGGCTCCATGTTGCAATAGATTTGTAACAAGGTGCAGATTTCATTGAACCGGAACCTTGTGAAGTGACTCAACCATTCAGCCCCTTTGTATCCCTTGTCTCATGCACACACACACACACACAGACAGAGGGCTCAGTGGTCCCGTGTGGCGCTGAGGTGCTCGTGAGTCAGAGCGTTTACTCTCTCACAGCAGCCTTCGCCCACAGAGATCTCGGCCCCTCTGACATCACAGCCAGCGACCTGATTGGTCACCAGATGGCTGTCCTGATTGGAGACCGGCCCAGAAACCAATGGTGAAATCAGCAACGGTCTGGGTGCAGATCCAAACCCGCCACCCTGTCACTTTAAACACACACGGACACTTACACACATCTGCCCAAGCGCCAAAACCAGTGATGAGCATTAAGTGCGCTTTGATCTTGATCTTACACCCCATGCTCTCTCTCTCTCTCTCTGTCTCTCTCTCTCTGTCTCTCTGTCTCTCTCTCTCTCTCTCTCTACCAGCTCTACTATTAGGAGTGATTAGAAAGAAAAGATGACCTTATGAGAATCTGGGAGCAGGTTTTTCGGGCTACAACAAATGGACAATAAACATCACTGAAAAGAACAATCATTTTTTTAACTGACAGGTGCTGAACCTGGCTTCAAACACACACACACACACACACACACACACACACACACACACACACCAGTGTTAAGCATGAGGCAAGCTTTGACCTTGATATCAACCCCCATGTCAAGAGAGACTTTTATGTGCACGAAACGGCTTGAAAGCAAAAAAGAATGATCAGTTCTCCTGCCCCAGAAACCAGTGGTGAAATCAGTGTGTCAGTGATGGCTTGGGTGTGGATCCAAACCCACAATCCCATGACTTCAAACACCCACACCTGCAGCAACTCCAGCGATAAGCATAAAGCACATTTTCACCTTGATCTCAACCCCCATGTCAAGATCATTTTAAGTGCTGCGAGTGGTTTGAAAGTGAAGATGAATTCTCACTTATCCCACTCCAGAAACCAGTGGTGAAATCAGTGTGTCAGTGATGGCCTGGACGTGGATCCAAACCCACAATCCCATGACTTCAAACACCCACACCGGCACCAAACCGGGGATAAGCATAAAGTGTGTTTTGATCTTGACTCTTAAACACCATGCCGGAAAGGCCCTTTGACACACTACGACTGCTTGAAAGCAAAGAGGAATTTTTGGCTGAAATCAGCGTGGGTGCTGATCCATGCAGTCATAAACACACGCAGCACTGAAACCAGCGATACTCATCAACCGGGCCTACGTTCTGATCTTGATATTAAGCCCCATGGTGGGGGGGGGGGTTCTCTTAAGTGCACAGAAATGTCTGAAAGCACATCTCATCCTAATCTCATCTGTATTTTATATGAAATGTAAATGGCACTTGACCCGGGCTCACCCACAGAGATAAGCCCGATTCCCATTACAACCCAATTCCGTCCACTGCTGCGACCGTCTCCTGCCTTGCTTCTCTCAAAACCTCATTCAAGTGCTTTTAGAGGCCCTCACTTGCAATTACTGCTGTTAAAAGCCGAGGGTCCTTGTGTAACCGGGCCCCTATGGCTGCCTGTTGCAACATGGAAGGACAGGCCCCAGGCATGGACCAGAGACAGAAAATAGAAGAGAGGAGGTAAAAAGAGAGAAGGGGTGAGGCCGATGAATAAAGACAAGAAAGGACAGACGAGGGGTTTGAGGAGAGTGCTTAAGTTCAAGTGTGTGGTTATATGTGTGCGCTGGTAACTGTGTGGGGGTGGGGGTGTGTGTGTGTGTTCAGAAGTGTATCTGTTTTCACTGGCAGCTTGCCTTTTTTGATGTTGTCATAGCACAGGAGGCAATGAGGAGCACTTAAGTGCGTGCATTCTTTTTAAATACGCTGCAGATGGGGCTTCTCTTGCACTTGAACCTGAAGTGCCACTTTTACCCCTTTACCTGAGAGGGACATGAAACGAGTGCACCTCCATTTCTCCTCTTCCATCTCTCTCTCTTTCTCTCTCTCTCTCTCTCTCTCTCTCACTTTCTCTCTCTCTCTCTCTTCTTCACTCAAAAAGGACGTCAATCTAAACCCCCTTCAGCACAGCCCTGCTCCTGAAGCCCCCTGCCCCGCTTGTTTTGGTGTTTTCCCTGCACTATCACACCTGATCTGACTAATCAGGTCATTACCATCCTGAGCTGAAGTGAGTGTGTTAGGGTGGGGAAAACGCTACATTGTGCAGAGCAGCTGGACTCCAGGACAAACATGGTATTCCAGACAGCAGGATCCAATAAACTGGATAACTTTAGCTTTACTCCTACTGAACAGACCTTCGACAAAATTTTTTCCTAAAAAATCTGGTCAAATTACATGTTAAAATACCTTCTACAGACTTGGCATTTTTCTCCAAATGCACAATTTTTATACCTATCCATAAACGTAAACATAAAATGTTCCATAGTTTATATATATTTTGGGGGGATTACGTTCAATGAGCACCCGCGTATAGTGAAAAACGTGTTGTGATGTGGTAAAAAAAATGCCTAAAAATGGCTATTTTTATAGTGCAAGCTCTAAATATGCCCCAAAATATATTCCCAAAACACTTTAATTTCATTTTAAACTCATTACCCTGACAGAAATTGTAAAGGTAAACCTGTATTTGTACTGTACAGTTTACACTGAACTCCAGCAGTGCTAGAATGTAAATACCGATGTTACCCCTGCACAGACTGCACTGTAATTCATGCACGTTTTCTTTGGTATGCGCTGTTGTTTTATTTGGCATAAGCAGGTAAATACAGTAACAAATTCATTTAATTTACAGTGATAAAAATACAGGGCTTTAAGAAGAACAAAACGAAAAACACAAGAACACTCGAGACACTCCACGGGGGAAATTCTGGACTGCAGCTGCGTCAAAGGGCAGCAGCCAATCAGCAGCAAGGAGAAATAAATAGCGTTCTCTGATTGGCTACTTTCAAACCTTCTGCCTCTGAGCTCAGCGGTATTTCACCGCCCCAAGACGCGCTTTCTTTGTGTTTCTCTCCACAGTACCAAAAAATGTATAGCTATTTTTTATATGGAAAGTGGCTGAATTTACATTAATATTTATGTTTAAAAAAATGAGTAACTCTATTTTTCTTTAGCACTTAATAATTTAGCACTTAAATGTATGAAAATGTATATATTGCCACGAAAAAAAGCTGTGACATCCGGGCTTCGTCCGCCACGCCCCCTCATCCTTGTGCTGGGTTGTTTATGTTTGGGCGCGGTGCTTAGGAACCCAGCCTGAGGACAGGGGGGCGTGGCGGGCGAGGCCTGGACATCACAAAAGTAAAGAAAAATGCGGAGGATATCTGCAGTTTCCGCATAAGTGTGGGGGTTTCAGCGAGCAATTATTAGTTCGGTTCTCAGCAAAAATCCCTGTTGTAGTGAAACCACGACTGCTGATCCACAATGAAGTGGGGGTTTACTGTGTATACATATATATATGTGTGTGTGTGTGTGTGTGTGTGTGTGTGTGTGTGTGTGTGTGTGTGTGTGTGTGTTTGATTACTAAATAATCTTAAGACTGATGTCAAAAATAACCTGGGGCAAAGAGCAGAAATGTTCTCTGGGGGGCTTTTTTGCTCTTTGCCTCTGGTCATTTCCGATGCTGAGCATCAGGTAATTGAATGAATCACAAGTGCTGAATCCAAAACAACGTTTAAATCCAAGAGCACCGCTAAGGTGGTGAACTTTAGTTCTAAATCCTTATCTGTTGGGAACAAAAATGGCTGGTTAATTTTTTTTTATTAATTTTAAATGTATTTTTACTGTTTTGCAAAGTGTCTGTGTACATCCTGCTCTAGTACCCACTCTCTCCCTCTCTGCAGCTGGGTGAGTGACCCATCTGCTCAGGCGCCATATCCAGCTTTAAGCATGAAGCACAATTTGATCTTGATATTAAAGACCAAGTCAGAAGGCGTTCTTCAAGGGTCGATATCATGGAAAACTGAACGGAATTTGGTTTAGTCAAAGGTAAATAAGCTAAATAAGCTTGCTGTACTTTGTTAAGTGTTGAGGTTCAAAATTGTTGAAGCTCATACAGAGTAACTAATAGAAAAGGGATAACTGAATATTCCTCTTTGCTTTGTAAGGGCTTGAAAGCAAAGAGGAATATTCACTTATCCCTAATTCAGATGATACACCCCTTGGGGCAGAGTGACTCAGTCCCTACTCTTTCCTGCTGTGCAGAAGTGCTCAGTATTTGGCAGAGGAGTGAAACCCCCCACCATAGCTGGTCGGATCAGTATTTAGCAGAGTGGGCATAGGGCCTGGTGGGAGTTCAGGCTCTGGACGCTCTCCTACAGCCCAGTGCCTGAGCTGGAGGTCAAGCGGAGAGCGCGTCCTCTAACTGGCTCTCACACACTCAGACAATGTCGAGATGGCTGGAATAGAAAGAACACACAATGTCGAGATGGCTGGAATAGAAAGCCTTTGCCTTTCTCTCTCTCTCTCTCTCTCAAAATGCCCCTTTTCGGCTGCTGTCTGGTGCCTGCCGATCTGCCCCCTTGGGGGGGGGGGCTCTGCCTGGTGGGGTGCGACCTCCGGGGCTGCTCAGTCTCCCTTGGGCGCCGGGGCGGCGTGGTTGTGGCCCCTCCCCTCATCGCAAAACATTCCATGACAAACTCGGACACTACATGCACACACTCACTCACTCACTCACACACTCACCCACTCACTCACACACTCACCCACTCACTCACACACTCACCCACTTACTCACACACACACTCACCCACTCACTCACTCCCCCACTCACTCACCAACTCACTCACTCATACACTCTCCCACTCACTCACTCACCCACTTACTCACTCACCCACCCACCCACTCACTCACTCACTCACCCACTCACTCACTCACTCACTCACTCACTCATACACTCTCCCACTCACTCACCCACTTACTCACTCACTTACTCACCCACTCACTCACTCACCCACTCACCCACCCACCCACTCACTCACTCACCCACTCACTCACTCACTTACCCACTCACTCACCCACTCACTCACCCACCCACTCACTCACCCACTCACTCACTCACCCTTTCACTCACTGACTCACTCACCCACTCACTCACCCACTCACTCACCCACTCACTCACTCACCCACACACTCACCCACTCACGCACCCACTCACCCACTCACTCATGCATCCACTCACTTTCACACTCACAAACACATTCACTCATCCACAAAATCACTCACTCACCCATACATATAGGCACAGGCACACACCTATACGAGCACATACACATTCTTATATGCACACACTTATACACACACGTATACACACATTTAATCATATTGTTTATCATATTGTATTGTTCATTTACACACTCATACACTATTGTACACACACACACACACACACACACACACACACACATACATATACATATTTATATATGTGTGTGTTTGTATGTGTGTGTGTGTGCAATAGTGTGTGTGCCAAAGTGTGTAAATGAACAATACAATATGATAAATAATCCAGATCTTATGTACACAAAATACAAAGAATACAGTGTACATGAAGTGCAGATTCAGTCCTGTAGTGTGGAGCAGTGAGACAGGTCGGCTGTTTAGGAGGGAGATGGCGAGGAGAAAGAAACTCTTCCTGTGTCGGGTGGTCCTGGCTTGCAGGCTCTATATCGTCTGCCAGAGGGCAGCAGGTCAAAAAGTCTGTGTTCAGGGTGTGAGGGGTCTGTGTCCAGGGTGTGAGGGGTCTGTCAGGGTCCGTGTCCAGGGTGTGAGGGTTCTGTCAGGGTCTGTCAGGTCTGTGTCCAGGGTGTGAGGGTTCTGTCAGGGTCTGTCAGGTCTGTGTCCAGGGTGTGAGGGGTCTGTGTCCAGGGTGTGAGGGGTCTGTGTCCAGGGTGTGAAGGGTCTGTGTCCAGGGTGCGAGGGGTCCATCAGGGTCTTTGAGAGAGAGGGAGATCACCACAACAGAAGAACTGTGGGTGAGTGACCTCGAAAGAACAGAGTGAGAGAGAAATAATAAGAGAATAGAGAGAGAGAGACATTATAAGAGCATAGAGAGAGAGAGAGAGAAAGATAATGTATATATATATTTAATAGATGGATGTATAGATACACAGATAGACAGACAGACAGATAGATGGATAAACAGATAGATCTATGTTTAGTTTGTGAGAGCCACACCGGTTCAGCTGCACGACCAAATCGAGCCACTAGAGGGAGACAGAGCTACATGTATTTAATATTTACATGATGGATACAGCTATGTATGTATATATTTATTTGCGGGATGGGGCCAAGAAGTACCGAGGTTCAGGCGTGTATCCGGCAGGATATGCGCATCTACGGTCGACAGCCGTGGTCTGGGGGCGGGGGCATTCGGGGGGGGGCACGGTTCATATGTTTTATGCGCATCTCAGGCCGACGGCCGTGCACCGGACGGCCGTTCTGGACTTTTAGTTTTTGAGAGATGCCCATGACGTGACGAATGTTTAGGCAGCTCAAAATCCTGGACGATTCTAAAATTCCTGCCGTAGATTGCATCCCCCTCTCGGGAGCGCACACCACAGCGAATGGAAAGCTGTTTTTTAACGTGTGAAAACTATGCCCCACCACGTCAATGAGCGACAGGCTGCTAGTCACCTCCACAGCACCCCCCCCCTCGCCCCCCCCCCTCTCCACGGGGGTGGACAAGCACTGTGGAAACATCGCTGGTAACATTGCTGGTCATAACATCTACTGCCAGGCCCTACGTTTCTTAAATATTTTAAACAGCATATTTAGAGCATAGTCATGGTTTAAAAGCAAAAGAACAGTTTTAAAACATAAATGTCAATGATATTTTTATGCATATACTGCATACCCCATTTTTACGCCACTGCGTGGGGGGGGGGGGGGGGGTTATGTGCCTCTTGGCTGCATGCGAGGGGTGTTAGGCGCATCTCAGCCGCATCTCGGTCCGACGGCCCTGCACCGGACAGCCACTCTGGACTTTTCCAGAATGCACAGATTGCCAGTCCATCCTTTATTATGGTTACAACGGCCTTGAAAATCCGGTGTGAGTGTGTGTGTGTGTGTGTGTGTGTGAGTGTGTATGAGTGTGAGTGTGTATGTGTGTGTACTGCAGGGTTACAACGTCCTTGAAAATTCGGTGTGAATGTATGTGTGTGTGTGAGAGTGTGTGAGAGTGTTTATGAGAGTTTGTGTGAGTGTGCGTGAGTGTGTATGTGTGTGTACTGCAGGGTTACAATGGCCTTGAAAATCTGCCGGGGATGTGTGTGTGTGTGTGTGAATGTTTGTGAGTGTGTGTGTGTGTGTGTGTGAGTGTGTGTGAGTGTGTGTGTGAGTGTGTGAGTGTGTGAGTGTGTGTGTGCGTGTGTGTGTGTGTGTGAATGTTTGTGAGTGTGTGTGTGT
>JBBIGA010000138.1:2145875-2159664 GCA_037576975.1 Alestes dentex | reverse complement strand
GTGTGTGTGTGTGTGTGTGCGTGTGTGTGTGTGTGTGTGTGTGTGTGTGTGTGTGTGTGTGTGTGTGTGCGTGTGTGCGTGTGTGTGTGTGTGAGTGTGTGACTGTTAAACGGGCGACGCAGAAAAGGGTTCTGAATACATGGGGTATCGATAGCGACACCCTTGGGGTCTCCTGCAACTCGGAAGTGAGAAAAAGCTTATCGCTCAATAGCAACATGGCAATGGCTGTGGCTCTCACCCTGCTTCCCGCCAGACTCTCTACTAGCACCCTCACTCGTCCTTCTCCCCCCTCCTCTTCTCTCTCATGTTTGACACCTGATTTCCAATACAAACCATAGATCATTTGTACCTCGACTCTCCAGGAGTAGAGTACTCCTTTCTGCCCGATATCTGATCGACCTCTAAACCAGCTGGTCAGGTGTCCCTGAGCCGGCTAATCAGTCATTTAACAAGCCCTTCTTGAGCTGAAGTGAGTGTGTCTGAGAGGAGAATATTAAAAGGTTCAGGGCAAGGGTACTCCAGAACCAGGTTCAGGAAAAGAACTTGAAATGCTTGTCCTATATTCAGGCTCAGGCAGACCTCTGGCAGGCAACAGTCGGGACAGAGTTCCAGGATCTAGTTGGGCTCATTGTCAGGCTGTGGTCTGGTTCAGAAACAATTTGGTCAGGCTAAATTTGGAGCTATACAGAATGTTGTCGAAGTACATTTGGGTCGTGACAGAATTTGGTGAGTTTATCATTGCATTGGGACAGAATTTTGTCAGCTTACAATCAGGACGGGACAGAATTTTGTCAGCCTAAAGTCAGGATTGGACATATTTTGTCAATTTACAGTCAGTTTGGGACAGAATTCTGTCAATGTTTGGTTGTGTTGGGACAGAATTTTATTGCCTAATAGTTTGGATGGAAGCTTGCCAGATGAGTTGGGACAGAACTGTCGACCTACAGTCAGGATGGGGCAGAATTTTGTCGGCTTATATTCAGGATGGGACATTATATTGTCAGTCTGCATTGTGTTAGGACAGAACTTTACCAGTTTACAGTTGGATTGGGACAGAATTTTGTCAGCCTTCAGATGGGTTTGGACAGAATTTTGTCAGCTTACAGTCATATTTGGATGGAAGTCTGTCAGCCTAAAGTTGAGCTGGGACGGAATTGGCCTACAGTCAGGATGGGACAGAATTTTGTCAGTGTATGGTCAGTTTGGGACGCAATCTTGACGGCCTTTGGTTGGGTTGGGACATTTTGTCAGCCTTCAGCTGGGATGGGACAGAATTTTGTCTCCCCACATTTGGGATAGGGCAGAATTTTGTCAACTTACAGTCAGGTTTGGATGGAATTTTGTCAGCACACAGACAGGTTGGGACAGGATTTGAATGGCCTACAGTCAGGATGGGACAGAATTTTGTCAGGCTACAATTGTGGCTAAACACAATTTTGTCAGGCTACTATCAGGTTGTTAGAGAATTTTGTTACGCTGCAGTCAGGATCGCACAAAATCTTGTCAGGCTACACTCAAGGACAGACAGAATTTTGCTGGGCATTTGGACTGGAACAGACTTTTGAAGCCTTCTTCTACTTCCCACTCTTCACTCCCTCCTTTCCTCTTTGCTCCAATCCCTCTCTTCTCCTCTTCCTCTCTCCCCACGATCGACTCCGCGCTGCTCTTCCCACCCGTCGCTCTTTTCCCTCGCTTTGATTTTCTGTCTGTCATGGGGGCGTGGATTAGCGCTCTCTTGTTTATCCTCTCGTTGGTGTTATCTATCCATCAGCGCAGTCCAGTGCTGGGCCTGGCCGCCTCAGCCCCGCTTTAATCCTCTATCAGCCCAACGCCAGCCCATCCATCAGCCTGCCGTCCATCACGTCACATCCATCATCCGCCCATCTGTCTCCTGCCCACGCCTGGGAGGGACCAAGGGATGGGGAGAGAATAGGGAGATGGAGGGATGGAGGGTGTGGTGAAAGAAGGGGATGGGACACATTCTGCTGTGCTGGGTGGTCCTTTCCCTCTCTCTTTCTCCCTCTCTTTTTCTCTCTGTAGCCCATGGAGAGGGGTGCTCTGCGTGTTGCTACATGCTTATTACCCCGGTCTGTTTGTTTGCCTGTAATTTGTTTGTTTTTCCCCATCGCTAATTCCAGCCAATGGGAAAAGTGCCAGCAGAGAGAGAGAGAGTGCAAGAGAGAGAGAGAGAGAGAAGCTCAGAATGGGTCATAAATCCCGTAATGCCCTGGTGCAGCTAAGATCCGCTCCCCTCCCCTGGCCGAGCGGAGCAAGGATATGGCGCAAAGGCTTAATGCCCTGAAAAAAGGAAAAAAAGCTCAATATCTGGGAGCATGGAGGGTCGGGCTGATTGCTATTTATACACAAGGACATTTAAGAGCAGTGCAAGGCAAATGTAAGAACACATACCGAGCAGAGACGTGTGGACCGATGCAGCAGACCAGTGCCGCACAGGTGCAAAGACACACGCACACTATGTGTGTGTGTGTGTGTGTGTGTGTGTGTGTGTGTGTGTGTGTGTGTGCGGATGAAAAGGAAGGTGACTGGGAGACTGCAGGTGAGCTCTGCGTGTGTGTTGGGAGCATTTGTGAGGAACAGAGGTGAGGCCCAGCTCTCTCTGTCCCCACGGACTGCCTTCACACTCCCGCTACACAGATGACCTTGTAGGACACGGCAGCCTGAGGGCCCGAGCAGGCCTGTAGCCATGTTTACTGTAATGAGATCCACCACTGACCAGACTCCTCACAGTCTTACAGCAGCCCTGGACCTGCAGAAGCTGAGCTGTGCTCTTAAAGGAAGGCTAATGTAGCTCAAGTAATAAACTCACAAACAGTTTCATTTCACATAGCTTGATAAGTAAAAAAAAAAATCACAATGCAAATCAAACTGCAGCAATAGTAACACATTTTCCTGTATTTGTGCCCAATTTTCTCTCTAATTTAGCCATTAGCAATCCCACCAACTGGCTAGGACTCCTCCTTTCTCTTGCCAACACTGGGAAGGTGAAGGTTAGCACATGGTTGCTCCAAGTCATGTGAAGTAATCACATCTTTTCCAACTGCAGTTAACACAATGATACTGGACAGCTCAACACGCTTGGAGGGGAACACTAATTGCCAATTCTGCCAGCTGACAGACACTCAAATTGATTAGCATCACGCTGAGTGAACTTGGAGGTGGGGGGGTGGGCAATCTTATACACCCAAAGAGACTGAGGCCAATCATGTTGTCTTGGTCTTTTGACACAGATGGCTGCAGCATCACAGGGGATCGAACCCACAATCTCCTGATGAATGTAACTTTTATTCCACCCCCTATTTGTGGTAGTGTCCCTAATATAAAAACCAGTGTGTGACCTTTTGGTAGGGTCAGATCTCTCGCAACACAATCCTCTTCATAATAAATGTGTCGTGAACCAGTTTATCACAGTCCATAACAATACTGAAATGTGGATTGTGGTTAGTGTTTGCAAGTCAATTATATCTCTGTCAGACACAGACACTTTGGAAAATGTCTTATAAGATTTCACAGCTAGACCTGTTAGCTAACAATTGTCATAAAAATAACTGTGATTAAGGACTTAATTGTCCTTAATATCACACTGACAGAAAAATGGAGTAAAATGGAGTTACCGCTCCACACACACACACACACACACACACACACACACACACACATACAAATACACACACATCTGATTAAACATATTTTCTCTAAGCTTAAAGCCATGAAGTAAAGGCTTCAAAATCTGAAATATTTCGTTTACTAAAAGTTACTAAAAAAACACCTAAAAAACATTAAATCTAAAAATGTTCACAACAAAACTGTGGACTGCGAAATGTGCTGTCAACAAGTGGTTTTCATTTAGAACTTTAGAGAAATTTAGTGTTGGAACCAATCAATATATCATCCTAATTACCGTGAGTGCCTCATTAAAAGTTCATTAGTGGAGTAGTTTGTCTAGTTAATGTGTTTGAGCCAATCAGGTGTGCTGTGAGGTACTTTGGGTCTAAATAGCTCGGTTTGGTAGAACGAGGGCCAATATTTCGGACTGAAATAAGTCCATTATTCCGCATTATTGCACAGTTTTGGGTACTGTATATCTGTCTACGCAGAAACATACATATATACAGATAGATAGATAGATAGATAGATAGATAGATAGATAGATAGATAGAGAGAGAGAGATAGAAAAATAGCTCGCTAGACAGACAGACAGACAGAGAGACAGATAGATAGATAGATAGATAGATAGATAGATAGATAGATAGATAGATAGATAGATAGATAGATAGATATAAAAATAGCTAGACAGACAGACAGACAGACAGACAGACAGACAGATAGATAGATAGGTAGATAGAAAAATAGCTAGCTAGACAGACAGACAGACAGACAGACAGAAAGATAGAGAGATAGATAGATAGATAGATAGATAAATAGATAGATAGATAGATAGATAGACAGACAGAAAGGGAAACTTTTAGTTGGAAGCATCGCTCAAAACAACAGTATTGTTGTCACAAACGAATGAATGCAGACAGATGTCAGAATCGATCCATAACCGTCCTCAGCTAAGCAAAGCTAATTAGCTCCAAAAATGAGGGCCCTGTCCCACTCCGGGAAACAGCAGAGTGACAGAGCTCCCACATGCTCAACAATTCAAGCATTAATGTACATGCCAGTGTGTGCGTCTGTGCACGTGGGTGTGTGGGACCATGAACACTGAGAAAAGGTTGCTGACTTTATTAGATTCAAATGTGCGCATATATTACTCACATTATGGTACATGCATTCACGCTGCATATATCAACCAGATTTCATCCACGAGTTTACTTGTTTTGTGGATTTTGGGGGGATTTTAAAACCGTTTTATCCCAAGTTTAATCATGTCCAACTCTACCAGCTAGAATATTTTCAAACTGCTGCTAAGACAGTGTTACTGGACAGATCAATATGCTTGGAGGAGAACACCAACGGCTAATTCTAGTAGCTAACAGGTGCCCAGTTTCTATTCCACTGAGTGACGGGGGATATCCATCCTTCCCACCTAGAGTGAGCGAGGCCAATTGCTTTCCTGAACTCTTAGCAATAGACGGCTGTGGCACCACCAGTGGTTATCAACAACCAAGTTGATCTACGTATTTTAGAGTCATATGCTAATATTTGGACACCCCGAGTTAAATGACATGTTTCATTGATGTAAAACTCTCTACAGAGAATACACTTCTACACATTTTAATGCACAATTACTGTCATAATATAATTCGACTGAGTGTCTTTTAAATATAATTGTGCAGTGATGTACACTCGTGAATCACATAAGTCACGTATATCACATTTTAAGTACCGTAAATGTGTTTAAGAATGCTTATGCATATACTGTATGTATGTGTGTGTGTGTGTGTGTGTGTGTGTGTGGGAGGAGCTCTGTTCACATGCATGTGTATGAGAACATGTGGGAGTACGAGTAACTGCACATTGGTATGCGTGTGCACACTATTAGAAGGTGATTACACAAGTGTGAAGGTGCCTTGCTCTAAATTGGTTGTGGTGCCTAACAGATGCAGTCCCCAATCAAGGCTGGCACACCTAAAAAACACACACACACACACACACACAAAACATTATACACCATGCAACTGAATTAATCCATCCAAGAGATGGAAAAGCAGAATAAACAGTGCAAAGAGGTGGATCGATAACGTTCAGTCAATCCATTAGAGTTCACTAAAGACGTCAAACTCTGCATACCTCCACAGGCCTGATTATGCTGGCACCACATTAATGCAGCTGATCAATGAAAGCAATCTTTCAAACATATAAAGCCACAAAGAAAGTGAGTCTTTATGGGGAAAAAACACATTCTCACATTTAAAAACACCCACATCTACGGTGTCTAAGGCGCTCTCTCTCTCTCTCTCTCTCTCTCTCTCTCTCTCTCTCTCTCTCTCTCTCTCTCCCCCTCTCTCTCTCACACACACACACACATATACAAAGAGAGATGTACACAGAAATGCACATATGTACGTATATGCATATATATATCATATTTAATTTATGTTATACTCTGTGTGTTCTCTGTAGAGAATGTGTACCCTTAGAAATCCAACGCATGTTATTTGCTCGGTGCCTTGGGGCTGTCTGGTGTGTAAGGTATGTGGTTATTAGTATGGGCTGTGTGGACCGCCTGCCATTGTTATTAAAGGTATGTGTTGCGCAGAGGTCAGCAGGGGCATCGGTCAGATGCTGTGGAGGCCACTGATTGGACACTATGCTCATTACACGTCGCGCTGTAGTCAGGACATGCTCAGTTGCAGTGGAGAGCAGCAAGCAAGCTCCAAATGTCCTGACCGTGGCTGCTGTGGATTGTGGGACTGAATGAAAAAAATGCTGTTGCAATACTGCATAGATGTCCTACCAATATTAAAGTGATAGTTCGAAACGACGTGTCCCACAAACTTCAGCCCAGCAAGTGTCTGAAGTAAGTCGGCTTCTGCACATTCAAGGCTAACAAGCATATGCTTCCCCCACCATTAGCATAATGCAAAAATACACTAAAAATGCAGTCTTCAGACAAAGGGACAAACTTCTATCCATGTTTACAGATAACAGTGTGCTCTGCAGTGTCGGACACCGCAAAAACAGGTCTATTAGGGATTACTGCACAACATTTTGAGGTGAATGTGGGATGGTTTAGGTGTGCAGTTCGCATCAGGAAGAAGCTTTCACTACTTGTTAGACACATTAGCCTCACAGCTCCAGTGCAGAACTAAAGAAGAAAACCTGGGATACCACAAAGGTACTGGCTGATTGACTATAGCTGGAGTAAATGGGGACATTGAGGACATGCTGATTTATGGAACTGTAGAAATGAATGAGTTGCTGTACTGAAAACCTACTGGTTGCTTCTCTCAGGCTTGGCTCAGACACTGCTGGACTGCACTAGCTTATGGTGACTCTGAGACTGTGAGTGAGTGAGTGTGTGCATGTGTATGTGTGTGCCTGTGTGTGTGTGTGTGTGTATATTACTGTGCATTAGCAGCTGTTTGAAAGAGAGCTGTGGTCAGTTGGACTGATGGAGGTGCAGAGAGGGCAGCAAGGGAGAGAGAGGGAGCGAGAGAGAGAAAAAGAGAGGGAGAATAGAAGGGTAAAAGGTCTATACTCAGGCGAGAGAGATGCACAGCCCCAGTGTAATTATAATTCCTAATTAGCCAAACCCTGTGTGTGTGTGTGTTTCTTTACTCTCTCTAACTATTACTCTCTCTCTCTCTCTCTCTCTCTCTCTCTCTCTCTCTCTCTCTCACTCTCTGAGTTTAGTGGTGAATAATTTCTCTCTAGGCTCTGCCCTTTTTTCCTCCTGCTGTCTTTTGACAGTGTTTCATGTTTTTCTTCTTTTTTTTCAACACTGCCCTTCCACTTCCCCTTCCAAGGACTCCCACTTGCTCACTGTTTCCATTCCTCCCTCTGCCTCTCTCGCTCTCTCTCCCTTGCCCATCGTTCCACAAACACACAAACAAACAGCTGCCTGTAATCCCCTAGATGCCATCCTGTGTCTCCTTTCTCCCTTCCAAACACACACAAACACACACACACACACACACACACACACACACACACACCAAAACATAACCGAATGTCACCACCTCAGAAGACAAGTGCCAGGAGTAGTGAATTAATGATGGGAGAGGAATCATGATTAAGCTGAGTTAGTTCACCCCTCAGAAACACACTTAATGTAAGTATGTAATCACACAAACATTTGTTCTGCATCGTTGTGTGAACGATGCAACATGAGCCCCTAAAGTGGCAAACAAGACTGGTCAAGCTGTCTTGTACTTTCATCGGGCTTTCTAACAGTCAGTACTCACAGAAGACCAGCCCTTCTCCATCAGCAACACATCGCTGCTGCTTTATTCCAACGCAACTAGTAAAGCGTAGAAATTTTAACCATCAAAGATACACAAAAATCCATACTGAGTTTGTATAGCAGGACTATACATTTGATGTGTGTTGGCTGAAATACATTTGGAAAAAAGGAGAAAATTGAAGAATTGTCAATTATCCAGTTATTGTGGTCATTTCCATGTTATTTTATAGTAATTGTATATAATTACAAAGGGTAACCATTCTGAAATGAATGCGTAACATCGGCAGACTTGAGAGTGAGGAACGGCTCTAAGCTTTAAAAGCAGTAAATGAGATGTTTGCTGGTCAAATGTTCCTCTGCAATATATTCTATATTAAATCAAAACACACAGCAAGATGCCAGTGACTCAGTCTGCTGAAAGTCCTTGACTTCAGATGCTCCACAGCATTTTAAATCTCATTAAATCACCTAGAAAGTAGAAAAAAGAGCACAATAAAGCGGACAAGAAGGAGCTGTTAGGTCCATTGATCCCAATTTCTAATCTTTCTCTTTCTTCTCCTCCACTTTCGCAGATGGACGAGGTCAGCAGGCCTGGCTTTTACCTTCCCAAGAAAGGGAGCAAAAATTGTGCAGGTCATTCATTTTCTCACGTACTCTGTTCTCCACAGCTTGCTTTCGTGCTCGCCATGTCACTCAGAGGTTCCTACTCAGAAACAGTGGTGCACAGGGCACTCATGGGCGTTGTTCAATTTTTTTTCCCAATATGCAATGAGTAATTCTGCTTTAACACCAACTTTCACCCTCGCCACATTCACAGATGCAGATAAATACCGTATCTAGTTTTCACTCGACCATGTTTCCACTAATGCGTGTAATTACTAATTACCTTAGGGAGGAAAAAAAATCATTAAAATAAAACTGTGGATGCATTTCATGCTGAGGCGGTGAATTATGCAAGCGTCGAACTACCGACTGCCATGATACACATTTAGCATCAAGAGCTGTGCGAAAACCGGACCAGTTTGTGAAGCATAAACAATCATTAATGAGAAAAATGATTTGAATTGAGTACTGGTATATCGGCACTGTCAGAACACGCCATTTTGTCTACAGGTTTGTCATGTTTTTAGTCGAGCCAGGAAAAGTTTATTTATCCAGTCCATTCTCACATACAAAGGTCATCATATACAGTATCATACACACTGCGCTTGACAAGAATAGAAGTTTAAAAATAATAAGCTTAAAAACAGCAGGAACTAAGAAATAAAAGAACACACAGAATATCAAGAAAAGAAGATCTAGGAGACCTACCAGGATTATATACATCAAACACATCAGAGATTTATTGAGGGTTAGGGTTAGTGACTCGTACGCTGACAAGTAATGCTTTGTACACAATAAGTAATGCTTTGTAATCAGTTCTGTACATCAATTTGAACCAGCAACCAGCATCTTTACCACTTTAGATACTTAAGGGAAGCTCTATGGTGCTAACTTGAGATCATCCTGAATGAGATGATCCCAATGAGACCACCCTGATTTGACACATCACAGGTTAGTTTGGGAAATCCACCAGGCAGAATATGCAGGATCTCTAGGATCAGATGAACACACCAGCCGAACCAAGCTTCCTGACCTGCAGTCTACCTCCAGCAAGTGGTGCTGGACCAAAGCCAAGAAGATAATGAAGCACCTCAACCATCTTAACGATGGACTTTTCTCTCTGTTGCGGTCAGGGAAGCACTGCCGCTCCCTGAAGGCCAAAACCGAAAACGAGGAGGAGCTTCTTCCTGCTGGTCCTCAACCAGGCAACACCTAGAACTATTTATTCCTACACAGACACATACGTACAGATCGCATAAATAAGAAGACTAAGCACAGGCCTTGGGTTCCTCTGCTCCACATCCACAAACCCAACATTCACGACAAAGTATGTCTGGCATATCCTGTTTTTATTTATAAATATTTATAATAGTGTTAGCTTTCCCACAGCAACAACCTCCGCTCAAGACTGTACAGCACTGCACTGCACACGCAGGTACACTTGATACCGCACACAGTTTTCACCATATTTCACATCTCTCTTATCTACTTTAAATGTATGTAAATTCAGTTTTTATGCTAATTCTGACCATAGGTCCTGACCTCTGCCACCATAAAAAAGGCTGTTCAGTGTGGTTGTATATGTGGTCAATAAAAATGAAATGTAATTTGTTTTGAAATTCAACAGCACTGGGTAGTTACTTAAAAACAGATTTAATTACAAATTATGAATTACTTTTCTCAAAATAACTAATTACTACAAAGTACCCTACTCCTACATTACTCACTAAAAGCCATGCAAATATGCACCAACTGGAAAGTAAGGTAAAAATCCAGTCGTTGCAAAACATTCAAAGTCACAAAAAACATCATGTTAAAGGCGTGTCATGTATTCCCACCTCTGAACAAGACACAGCCAGCGATGGCGATTAAGATGATGAACAACCAGTGATGTTTGACAACCCAGAAAGTAGATAGTAGAGACAAAACAACTGCCTCTGAGTAAAGGCTCTGTACACTTGCAGTCCTGATCCTGATCTGATTAGAGAAGGCTGGAGCTCTGTCTTTCACAGCACAGGTGTATTTATCCACCAGTTTCATATTAACATGATTAGCATGCTTCAACAGATTGCTAGTGGAGTTCACAGGGCTCCGTAAACTCATTTGCTCTAACTCCAAACTCACACCAGCTGCTGCAGGTAGCACATGCACATACAATGGTGTACAGAGTGAATCTGTATAGAGAAATTAATATATAATAATTGATTCTGCTTTTTAGACATATATGAGGAACAAGTAGCCACAACACTTTGTACAAGTAGCCACAACACTGAAACAACAATGTATAACCACCTGGACAGTACAACTGAATCTGTATAGAGGAATTCATATATAATAATTGATACTGCTTCGTAGACATATATGAGGAACGTTAGTAACATTAATAGAAATAATTTAGTAACATCACAAGGTTTTAAACTGAAAAATGTAAAAAAAAAAAATGTTACTTTGCACAAGTAGCCACAACACTGAAACAACAACGCATAACCACCTGGACAGTACAACTGCTGAAAAATTCATGAAAAAAACTTAGGCTATAAAAAAGTTTCACCAAGCTCACATAAAAAAACTCAGCAGATGTAGCCGTAGTGATTGCAGAGGAAGGCAGTATAAAATGACAAAATGGGAATGTAACCATGTGATAATAAGATGGTCCTGAATGACTAAATATCCTTCAAGTTCTGCCAACTCTTCACAGAATCAATCATGGCTTAGGTTTAATAACAGGACAAATGGGCTTTAGGAGCGTGTGCTGGAGCACCAGTTTAATGGGCGAGCTCTCGGAGTAATCTGAAATCAAGACACTCAATCTTTTCATTGACAAAATTCCAGCATTTGAGCAAGGGAACCAGGTGAATGGTCCAAAGCTGACCTTCTCCAGGGTTTTCTGACCACCTTACCTCTACACTTTACCTATGAGGACATCCAAAATTTCAAGGACTTTCTGTGAACTTTTGGATTGGATTATCTGAAAAGGGTTTGTGGGTTTTGGTGGACATATTAAATGACTTCAGTATTAGCACAAGGCTTACGATCCATAATTGGCTCGTTAATAAATTCATACAAAAGACACTATTCCACCAGGCAGAGTGGTACAGCTCAGCGCAGTTATTAATCCACATCCAGCACTATCCCAGTCAAGCAACCGTGTCCGTTTCTGGCCAAACAGAACTGTGAAAGTCTAGAGAGAGTTCACTGGCAGATGTTTGGTGATCTCATGATTTCCCATACGGCTCTACTGATTTCTGTTTTTAGCAAGTGGCAACAATGGAGAGGAAAGTCCTTAAAAAAGTCTTAAAGGTTAACACGGGTCAAAAAGGTCAAAGAGGACTTTTCTCATTTGCCATGTGGCTTTTGGTTTGACCTCTAGCTCCGTCCCTGTCCCGCCCCCTGGTTAGTGACCTCAACTCCTCCATAACCCCCGTTCCAAAATGTTACATGCGGAGATTTCATTTCTTCAGCTTCTGGCCTTGTAATGTTCCAGTTCAAACTATAATCAAACAAGAAAAGCTACGTTTATCATTTTTCAGGCCAAATGTTTGACAAGTTAAATTAGGCTAATACCTCATAGGCCAAACCCCTCTTTTAATGATAGGTCCAGCTTTTGTTGCATTATTTCACTTTCAGAGTGCATGCATTAACCAAACCATTTGAATAGCTTTTGTGAAGGAGCTCCGAGTTTCTAGGGCACTTGTAGACAAATAATTTGAAAATTGAACTCATATTTTACAGTTTGGGATAAATTACCCACGACAACAGAGCAGGGAGGATAATAAAAGCTTAGTTTTCAGTGGAACTAATCATAATTAACCAAAAGGCTAATTTGGTTATGAAAACAACAGGTACGGTCATTTGGACGTGATTTATTCTGAGGTGGGTGTTCATTTTATAGTCCTTAGGGACTGCACAGAAATGCATGTAGGCTGTGAGTGGACACTGAATGTCAACGGTCAAAGCTATTTGTTTTTGTCTTGCTCCCTTTACTGACAAGAAAATGCAGCTTGCTGACTGGGAGTGTAAGTTTTTTGCCATCCAGGAAACTGTTCTTGAGGGCAGGTGATTGCTTTTCAGACATGTCGGCCCTTTTGGCAGCACGTTACACATTAAATCACCTGTTAATAGCCGTCGCAGTACTGACTCATATATTGTTGTCGCAGAGGCACGCAATATGCAATTAAGGCTTCGAAGAAATCACTAGAGATTTGATGTACTTTCTGCATAAGCGTATGTGGGTGTTTTAATAAATCATGACACAAAAATGCATATTTAACTTTGTCACGTCAAACATTCACCATGTTTTCCATTCATTAAGAGGCATATCACAATCTCAGGAGGGGATTTTGTCCACATCGCGCAGCCCTGTTCCACACATGCGCCACACCATCAGTGAAATTTTGAGAACACATGGCTGTAATTGGGAAATCACAAGACGGCGAAGGCTCGGCCCGGGTGGATTGCAGAATTAAGCAATCACAACGGCGTATTGTGTTGACGACAGAAGTGGGAGTCAAGTAGCTCGAACTTGCCTTCTCCTCTGCTGATGCCGATGCCCAAGTAAATTGCCCGAGCGGCTGAGTGCTACATTGATTGGGTTCTTTTCAAGCCTTTCATAGCTGTAAACCATCCCCCCACACTCACACATACACCCCTCCTCGCTGTCGGCAGACGTGAACCCAAAGACAGCAGCCAAACAATCCTCTATGTTTCCACACGGTCCCATTCAGCTAATTTAACATGCGCTCGATTTATGAAAAAGAGCCTCCATTGATTTTTCTATTCATACACACTTGTTGATTGGGACATTCCATTGTAGATGGACAGTTCCAAGGGGTTCTGAGTCGGTTTTAGTGGATGCCTGTTTGAAGTGTGACGTTTATTGCGGGTGGGGGGATGTGGAGTGACGGCGGGTGGTACCCTTGATTGGCTCCCTGCAGGACTCCCTCTCCCCCCTCACCACCACCACCACCACGCCCTCCCATCCCCAACTCTACCCCCCCCCACCCGTGGACTCCAGCTGCATTTAGGTTTTGTGAACTGCGCTCTACACAAAGGCTCTGGTGCATGGCGCCTGCAGTTACAGCCTGCTACATTCAGGAACAGCACTTTAATGCACAAAGGCCACGGCTCAGCCCCAGCCTGAAAGGCACTGACAGTTCCAAACGCCTTTGTGCCTTCCACATGAGCAGGGGGGACCATTTTGGCTTAATGCACACACACATATACCTCTCTCTTTCTATCTCTCTCTCTCTCTCTCTCTCTCTCTCTCTCTCTCTCTCTCTCTCTCTCTCTCTCTCTCTAGACACCTCTCTATCTCTA
>JBBIGA010000138.1:2096527-2108312 GCA_037576975.1 Alestes dentex | reverse complement strand
TATATATATCCTACACATTCTAGAGTTTGTAATGGAGTTAGCTCTACTTTTCTTTCATTAAATTTCTTTCATTTAACTCCAAAGTCAGACAACAAACACACACACACACACACACACAATGGAAATAAGAATAAAAACACACAGGTGTGGATGTGGGGTGTGTACATGTGGACTGAAGTGGAAAACAGGCTGGTGCTCCTTCATCTCAGGTGTGAATGGAAGCTGCTTCACGAAGCTTCTCTCACATACACACACACACACACATTCACTTCTTTCTCACCCCTCTGCTCACTCATTCCATGCTTTCATTTGCACTTCTCCTCCACCGAAGCGGCTGTTACTGATCCGTGCAGCTTGGGTGACTGCTACGCCGTGTCGCTGTCTCTCAAACACACACACACACACACACACATAATATCCCAGGCTTTCATCAAACCCACACACAGGCCGAGGGTGTGTAATATGAGCCTGAAGGGGGTGTGAGAGAGAAAGAGAGACAGAGAAAGAGTGATATAGAGAGAGAGATAAAGAGAGAAATAGAGAGATTGGGGAAAGAGAGAGTGAGAAAGAGAGACAGTGAAATAGAGAGAGAAAAATGATGGGCGGAAAAAAGAAAGAAAGAAAGAAAGAAAGAAAGAAAGAAAGAAAGAAAGAAAGAAAGAAAAAATGAAAGAAAGGTGAAATGAGAATTAGAAAGAGCAAAGATGTAAAGAAAGAAAGAAGGAAAACAGCTGAGACAGGAAAAAGATGAGAGAGGAAAAGAGAGTTGGGAACAGATGGGGACAGAAAGGGTGAGAGCGAAAAAAAAGGGAGAGTGACAAAGCGAGAGCAAATGATGAAAAAGAATGAAAGAAAGAAAGAAAGAAAGAAAGAAAGAAAGAAAAAGAAAGAAAGAAATAAAACAAAACTGGAAAAGTTGAGATGAAAAGACAGATGGAGACAGAAACAGAATGACAAAGAGAAAGAGAGGGAAAGAGAAACAGAGAGAGCAAACGAATAGAGAGAAAGAAAGAAAGAAAGAAAGAAAGAAAGAAAGAAAGAAAACAGATGGGAGTGGAAAAGATGAGATGAAAGAGAGATGGAGACAGAAACAGGTAGGGAGTGAGAAAAAGGGAGCAGAGAGAAAAAACAAGGGAGAATGACAAAGAGAAAGAGAGAGGGAAAGAGAGCAAGAGAGAGAGAGTAAAAAAGAGAGAGAGGACAGTGGGCACTGGTTGAGGAGGAGAACAGAGAGGTCAGCACTAAGAGTGAGCGGACACGAGGAAAATGCACCGAACCGTGACATGAAAAAGGGGAAAGGGGCGGAGTTTCAGAGCAGGTGGAGTGTGTGATGAAGAGGCGCGAGGATGAGGAGGGATATTGATGGACCCTGCTGACGGCTGAGGCCGGCTGTTTGATGGATGAGTCAGGAGGGCGGTGAATATACATGGAGCTCTGCCTCAGCGACCCCCTCTCTGCCTCCCCCGGAAAAGGTTAAGTCATGAGAATGATGCCTTGGATCATGGAAATATTAGCAATTCCTCCCTCCTGCCACTCAGGCTGAGGCTGATCCATCTTCCCCGCAGCAGGAGCACATATGGGGGGGGCTGGAGGGGGCGGGTGGGCCTACAGTCTCCCTTTGGGTGGGCTTTGGGCAAACATCACTTCCATCATGCAGTGAGGAGTAGATGGAAGTCAATAACTGTACAAATGTAAGTGTTTATGTGTAATTACTAAGGCTTTCAGAGTTAATGCGTTAATGGTGCGTGAACTGGATAAATCATTAACACCGCTAAGCATTGATTGTGTAAATTACCGGCATGCACTGTGCCTTTTTGTCTCAACCTTTATACTGTCCTTTTTATCGACTCGAAATGTTGTGCAGAACATTTTACCCCTAGACCTCACAGTGTGTAAGTAAAGTCTGATTTCAGTGGTGTAAAACGAAGGTATAAAACTGTCTAAAACCAGTGTCTGTCCTCTTTCACTCCATATGCTGCCACTCGGCCACCCACTTGTCGGCGGACACAATACTGAAAGTTCTCCCGGGTTCGAAGATCTTGTTTTATCGCGTTGTTTGTTTGACTGAATATAAAAGAAATTTGGGCATTTTTGTTCTTTATTGGCATTTTAAAAACCCCAGTCATGGTTATTATTACATGGTTTTTTTTTTACTTAAAATAACTTGTAAGTTAAATTAGCCAACAAAGCTAAGCATGACATCTGACACCTTGAGCATCAACATAAACCAGGTGAACTTTCTGTTTTGCCATATGATGACAATTTATCATTTGTTGTGCTGCCGGCACGGATCCATGCTGCTCGCGTTCTGAGGGTTAAACCAAACCTGGAGGGCAGACACAGTTTGGCTACATCTGTAAATTGGAAAGGTGTTTCAAAAACACCAGTGCTCCTGTTTCTTATGCAGTAACTTTTTTTCCTGCCTGACATTTTCACTTTATATCACACAAAAGAGCCAGCGGATCTACAGTACACCCAGAAACGTTACCTTAAATTTCACAGCAGGCAGGTCTGTAAGGCACATCGCTCCTATTTGTTATGCTTGGAAACACAGAGATGTCATAACAAATCGCCTTCATTACAAAAGCAGTGTAGTTTGATACTAATATCAAGACTCTGCACTCCGAGAGTCTAGGCTTCATGACATTTTAAGTTAATGTTACATCCAAGTGCAGCCAAAGTGTTCCTGCCTTGAGATCTCCCATGTGGTCGGTGTAGTTTAGTGAGTAAAATCGCTGCCATTCAAGCAGGAGAGTGGAGTTTGAGCACTACCCACACCAGTAAAGTCTACAAGAACTGTGCTGTACCTACACTTTACTGTGATGGCAGGGACATTGTAGCACACTTTGATTTTCCAGTGTATCTTATGCCAGTAATGGTGTTTCTGATGCCTCTGGAGTGCAATTCACACAGATTATGGCCAGTATTCACAAAATTGCATGCATAGAGTCGAACCACTGGAAAGTTTTTTGGGGTTTTTTTCTGTCAGAGCCACTTTTGTTCTTGTGGTCTCTTATTAGTTAAAGTCTTGTTTGAGTTTTAATTTTTTTTCTTGGCGTTGTTTTGCCATGTTAGACCGAACCCAGTGAATGTCCTGGTTCACCTTTGCGTTTCTCACAGCATTAAAGATGAATTTATTTGTGTTTTAGAAAACACAAAATTTTTTCTTCAGCCTAAACAGATAGCAGTGCTTGTACTTCGTCAACTTCCCAGTTATCAGTTTGTACTTTGTACATTGTTGTTTTCTTTGCACTGACAGTAGAAAAACAACGGCCTCTTTCCATGTTGTGATGACATTTTCAGAAAGCAGTGACGCAGTCAGCTCGGCTGCGGCCCTCTTTTGGCCCTGCCATTGATCGGCATGGATACAGCTCGAGTTTAGGTCACTTCATTTGAAATGAACAAACATTTATTCACAGTACAGCGCTGTTCCTTGTGCCAGTCGAAAAGTGCCAGAAGAGTCTTTGGGCAAGATTCCTAATGTGTTAGCCTACATCTGTGATACACAACAATTGTAAAAGCACCTGCCAAGTACATAAATGTAAATGCTATCATTACACACTGTTTATGCATGGTTGGCATTTGGAGCAACACAAGGAATGAAAATGATGGGTAAATAAATGGGTCTGAATGTGTCACTATAATTACAGTGGACTGTGTGCAAGGCTCTTTTCTAGGCTTCATATCACAGAAATGGTTTAACATATAGACATAATACACCTGTCATAACACTCAGTGGGACTTACCCTGTCTGTAAGTGAGGTTTTCAGATGAGTAATCCAGGTTGGAAAACAGATTCACATTCCAAAAAAGCCACATTCGGTTGAATTCATCCACATTGGCATTTTTTCAAGGTGCATTATGGATTTTATAGCTGACTGTGATTCTGACATGTCATCTTATATCTGATATAACTGAGGGTGTAACAATGTATCAAAATATTGTGATGTCAAAATGCAAAACAAGTGCATTGTGGAAAACAAGTGTTTAATTATGAGATTTGATAAGTTTGCATTGTTTGGAAAGGAGCATTTGGCAGATCCCTGACCCGGAGTAACTTACAATCATCTGTTATAGGGACAGGCCCCCTGGAACAACTGAGGATTAAGTGTCTTGCTGAAGGACACAATGGCAGAAATTAGAGGTTTGAACCGGCGACTTTGTGGTCATCAGGTTTGCAAGGCAAGTGTGTTACCCACTAGGCTACTGCCACCCAGACTGACCCCTGTTTGTAGAATTAAACAGATGTCAGTCAACAATCCTGTCCAGTTCATTCATACAATACATCACACCCATCCCCTTCCAGTTCTTTTCTTAAGTGCCACAGCTTAATAGAATCACCTGTCTCTTTGTAAATGTAGTGAGGATAATGATTTATTGTTTTCAGTCCTACTTTATCAAATATATCATGAGTGTATCGAACCATGAGTCCTATCGATATTCAGTAACCGTCTACTGAATGTACTGAGTTGAAGGTATTGTTACCCATCATGATCCTGGTTAAGGATCAGCAGTTTAGAAAATGGATGGAAATTTCTTCATTCATTCATTCATTCATTTGTCACATTTACCCACAAACCTCCATTATGTGGGCTAAATTTCAAGCTCACATTTTAATATATTTGCACCAACAATGAGTTGCCTTTTTAACCTTAATCAACTAAGATGCTACGTTGAAAGCGAAAGGCTTCAGGCTATTTAGCACATACTTACGCAGCGGCATTTTGGAACAGGTGCAGCAGCAGAGTTCAGACACAGCATCGTATTATTTACCTCATTACACTACAACATAGATTAACTGGAGGAAAAATAATAAATTGGACAATTGCCAGTTGCTTGTTTGGAGCAAATACTGGCAGATTCCAGTATTTGCTCCAAACAAGCAAAGCTAGTATTTTTCCATATCAGTGAAAAACACAGAAGAGTCTCCACAAAGTGCTCTTCAGTCCCTACTCTTGCTGATGTCTTCTAAAACTATTTGGCTGGAACCTCCAAACACTGTTGCTCTTACTGGACTCTGTTAATGAAAACTGGAAACTTTGTTCATTCTGTGGAAATCAAGTGATTTTTATGTTTGAGTGTGAGTTCATGATGAAAGTGATGTTACTGAAACAGTCAAAGTAACAAATGTGTTCTGTAGGTCCAGTCAAATATCTAGAACAAAATGTGTTTCCTTATTAGAGGAAAATCTCTCTTTAGGGTCAAATTCAATTAGTCATGATTGCCTACACAAAGTGATGAGACTGATCGCTGTTCAAGATTTTAATAGTTTGTCATGAGTAATATTTTACTTACATTATAATATATTGTACTTATATGGTACTTACATGGTAAATACATAATCAGTTTTATAAACAGCTGCATATGAATTATACCTGTAGTTTTCCTGTGAAACTGTGGTGTTAAAAGACCAGTATTAAGCCTTAGCTGTGATTGTCATTTGGTTTACATCATGTAATCCTCTACATGCAAATTCACACTTACATGATTAAATTACAGTTAGTTGTGTTATTGCTTCCTTAACAAATGACAAAAACAAAATGTTAAGCATTGGTACCAGTGATTTCCTGGCCATTTTTGGTTCTCTGGGCAAATTGTTTAAATCAGGGTGGGGCCAGAGAACTACAACTGAGACATTAGATTGCATTTATGCGAGAAAATGCGGAGACTCCCAAACATTGGTATTGTGGGCAACGAAAAGACTTTGTGTTGAAAAAAGCACTTGCAATGTGGGTTTGAACTGGCATCTCTTCTGAATCTCTTCATTCAGTGCATGGCATTTTACTGCTGTACCACCAAGGGGGGGTCATGAACACTTTGTCTCTTACCAAGCCATTTATGGTTAAGGATGGCTGAACTGGTAGCTGCATTTACGGGCTGATTACTTTTTAATTAAACCCCAATAAATGGTGACTCACGTCTATTTTTTAAAACACACCTGAGCTTCGGTGTTTTGAAGTCTGTTTATGAGTCTACTGTGTGTTTTGCCACATGATTTTTTTCTCCACGTTGGAGTGTTTTGACGCTGGAGTGGTTCCAAAATTCTGCATGAGCTCAGATGAGAACTGGCGCATTTTTTGCCTATACAAAGGATAATAATGAAAATAAAAATGAAGAAAACAAAAGTAATAATTAAATGTAAAGAGAAAGAGGCTTCAGGGAAGACAAAGCTGGTACATGATGAGCTGTAGTCTTGCACTAAACTGCAGTACCAGTGGTGATTCATTACTGGAAATCCTTTTGAAATCTTTGAAATCTAGGCTTAAACTTAATCTGGGTTGGGTAAACTGGCCCTCAAAGATGGACATTCTTCCCATCTGGTTGTGCTCAGAAAGTCCAGCCCAGTCTAGAGAAGTCCACAAGGTCCAGAAAGCTCCAGAAGCTCCAGTGTCTGTCACTGTCACTGGAGAGCACAGGGCTGAATATCGAACTCCATGTTCAGTCTCTAATCAGGTGTTGTGGGAATCCGCAGCGTCTGCCTCATGGCGGTCCGGGTTGCCACGGGCACGATGTGGGTTACATTACTAACTCTGGGGGAAGTTCCTCCATTTTCATTTGATTGTGACGTGTTTGTTTCAGAGTAATTGCTCTTTGGTAAGTGCTTCTGTTAAATTGATTTAACAGACTCTGTGTTTTTTCCTTTTGTTGTCAGTTCACATTCATGTTACTTGTTATTGTATCTACCAACTGAGAAGCTGTGAAATGTGAAGTCTTTGCCATTTTGGCCGCACTTCCCATTGTTATTTTATTGGTGGTAACAGGCCAAGAAGACACCAAAAATGAATAATAGTATAGTCAGAATACATTGAATAAATAAAAATGTATGACAAGTTTTGGATAAGTAAACACCTAAAATTATGAAACTGTCAAATTTTCATGTAATATAAATTGTCAAAATTGAACAGTTTTTAGAATGTCAAAATAAAAACCTTACAATAACAGGTTTAACCTTTATGTATGTCAGGGTTAAAAATGTCAGTTTATCTTTAAAATGTCTAAAAGGACAAGAAAGAACTTAGCATGGAACGAACTTAGCAAAGAAATGGGTCTGAATCTTTGTGTGTCTAAGTTAAAGAGTTTATTTCTCTGGTATTTTATTTCTTTTCTTGTGGTCAATTTATGATTCTATTTAAGACTTAAATGTAAATGAGCTCTCTTCAGATTGGCTGCTCTTTATTGTGCCTCTAAACAGAAACACCCCTAGGTTAAGAGTGAATGGGTGAGGCTAAAGTGTTGTATGTGTGAATGGGTTGGTGTGTGTTGTGTGTGTGTCTGTGTGTGTGTGTGTGTGTGTGTGTGTGTGTGTGTGTGTGTGAGACAGTATAAAAAAGTGCTCTGAACAGGCTGTTCTAGAAGTGTATTTTCCACATGGACGGTATGAATAATACATTTTTACAGTGTTTGCGTACTATATTACCCCTTAGAATGAGTAAAATCTGATTTCAGCAAATAAACCCATGCAAAACAGCCTGAAACCTTTGTTTGCTCTACTACACGCTCCCGCCCCCTATCCTGAAACTATCCTGAAAGTTCGCCCAGGTTCAAAGATCTTGTTTTTTTCCCATTTATTTCTAAGATAAAATGAAAGAAATGTGGGCTTTTTTGTTCTTTTTGGGCTACAATGGGTAGCACTGTTGCCTCACACCTCCAGGGTTGCGGGTTTGAATCCGGGTTGAGGCCTTGTGTGTGTGTGTGTGTGTGTGTGTGTGTGTGTGTGTGTGTGTGTGTGTGTGGTTTTCATGTTCTCCTCGTGGTGGCGTTGGTTTTCTCTGGGGTCTCCCGTTTCTCCCACAGTCCAAAGACAGGCATGTTTGGTGAAACTAACTATAGGTGTGAGTTTGTGAGTGAATGGTGTGTGTGTTAGTGCCCTGCGGTGGCTGGCGCCCTGCCCAGGGTGAGTCCCTGCCTCTCGCTCATTGACCCCAGGATAGGCTCTGGGTACATGCGACCCTAGAAAGGATTAAGCGCTTCCAGAAAGTGAAAGTGGGCACGTTACGTGTGATGCCACTTTTTAAAACCTCAGTAGCAGTCATTATTATTAGGTGTTTTTAAATAACTTTAGTTTTACTTGACATAGGAACACTAAACAAAGCCCAGCATGACGTCTGACACCTCATGCATCAACACAGTCCTCGGGAAGCTGTTTTGCAGCATGATGTCCTAAAGGTTAAGCCTTTTTTTAAATAAATTTGTGTTCTATGCTATACACCCTTGAAAGGAAGCATTCATATTTTCAACGTCTCTGCGTGTGGTCAGTCTTCAGAAAGGGAAAATAACACAGTCAATTGTCCTTGTGCTTTGAAAAAGAACAGAAAACTGATGTTCAAACACTTTTGCACCAGAAGCCAAAGGGAAGGTGTTGCCCATTGCCCTCTATTATAGGTGCGTTTCGAGTCAACGCATTTTCCTGTGACTTTTACTGAGTACAAAATGATTCCCTGCACCAGGCTTGAAAGCTAGCAGCAATACTATTGGATCACTCAATAAAACCTTATCACTGGACGATCCCGATGGTTCATATAGTGGTGCATCTAATACCGTTAATCACTGTCAGATGTGTTGACACACATCAGTACTACTGCTGGCAACAATATGTCACTAAGTTAGCTTAGTCATTCTTATTATGGAGGTATTTCTACAGTTCAACTTAATATAAATATAATTCCTTAAGGAATTATATTTATTAACTCTCCCCAGTTAATGCAAGTCATCATATCTGCTGCTCTTTGTAAGGATAGGCCACAAATCTTCTTCCTGAGTCTACGGGTTTTCCTGTGACTTTCACTGAGTATGAAATCATTCTCTGTGGTAACTGACCATATTCTCGAGAAGCAGCAGACAGAGATGAGGTTGAAAATGATGGAGTATTCCTGTAAAATCCTGGCTAGTTACTCATTTGATGGAACCGATGTGTGCAGTAAACACAGATGGTCTTTCAGCAGCCTGCATTTGCCACTGCCCTTTTTAGATGGTCGGCCATTGCGTCCAGTATTGAGAAACAGAGGGACTATACATATGTAGTGGTGTTGTGATGAGCCTGTTCTAGTGTGAGCAGTAGCTTTTCTTTTTTTTTTTTTTTTGAAGCAGGGGCAGAGGAACACTGAAGTGAGGCCACCCTGTTAAACTAATAATCCAATTTCTTTGGCCTAAAACACTTCACAGCTCGGCCGAACCCCATTTTGTTTAAATCCGGCATGCCCCACGGGGCCCAGGCGGGAAGATAAAAAAAAAAAAAAAAAGAAAGGTCACACAAGTATGACAACTGCTCTCCGCAAATCTACGGTTGACTTTCCTCCAGGAAATGACTTCTGTCACAATTCAGCCGGCCTAATCACAGCCCATCATCCGCCATTTTAAATCACCGTGTTTTTATATAAACTATTTTCCCCCTCGATGGGGAAAAAAAAAAAAAAGAAAAAAGAAGAAAAAAAAAACGCCTAAGCCCGCCGAGGAAAAGTGGCAGATCAAATCAGTCGGCGAGCACTTCCAACTTATAATTTCACTCCATTTATAACGAGAAATGAGTAAAATCTCACTACCCATCAATTCATCAAGGGGCACTTTTCCTCCACCCACCTCCCCCTTCTTCCCCCACGCCAACCTTTCCTTTTCCATCATTACCGTGTGTTCCAGCAGGGCTGAGGAGGCTGTCAATTCTCCTTTCGCTCTCGTGCGCGGCTCTCCCCCTGCCTCATCCTCTTCAATCTCAAGCAACAAAATGATCCACTTAGAATTATGAGTTGTTGGTGTAATGAAAAAGGGCTTTTAGTATTTATCCGAGACCCTCGCCAGAACGCTTATCTGAGCATCGTGGTTTAGGAGTGGAGAAGAAAGAAGGGAAAAAAAACAACAGCGATGCAACAGCTAATCCAAATGGATTGCGCTTTAAAAGGCTTCCCCGTGTGCTTGCCACTGGCTGGCGGTAGTGGTGGGGTTTGCGCTCAGGCCTGCGCGGCCTCCCTCCCTCTCTGGCAGAGAGCTGGACAGTGTGGCGATGGCTGCCGGCTCAGTCGTTAGCACAGCTGCTTCATTAGCTCCAAACGGCCGAGCGAAGAGGCTCCCATTAGGGATGGAGGAGATTTGATTTGAGTGCAGCAACACATGCCCAGAGCCAGTCCTAGCCGGACCCAGTCTTAGCAATAAATCTGTATGGGTGTGCGTGGAGTTAGCTTTTTAACTGCACACCAGGTTTGAAAGCTAGCAGCAACATTATTGGATCAACAGAACCTTATCACGGGAAAATCCTGATGGTTTATATGGGGGTGGATCGAATACTGTTAATCACTGTCATATATGTTGACACACATCTTCATAACATCAGCCCCACTGCAGGCAGTAATATGTCACTAATGGCGCTTTTCCACTGGCACAGGGAACAGCCGCCTCGCTGCTTTCTGACTGGTCACAACATGGAAAGAGGCCATTGTTTTTTTTACTGTCCGCACAAAAAAACAACAATGGAGATACAGACCAACAACTGGGAAGTCGACAAAGCACAAGCACGACTATTTGTATTAGATGAAGATACATTTCAGTTGGGCGTTTTCTATTGCTAACAAATGTATCTTTAACACTGTGAGGAACGTGAAGGTGTACCAGGACATCACTAACTAAGCTAGGTATTTGTCGCATGACTTAAGAATGCAGAGAAAAAATGGAAAAAAAAAAACCACTTAAACAAAACTATAAATAAAACAACATAATAACAAAAGCAGCTCTGACAGAAAGACTTTGCACTGGTTTGACTCCATGGGCGTGGTTTTGTGACAATGACCAGCCGTAAACTGCGGGGTGAGAATTGTGTCAGAAAAAACTGTTCAAAGGGAAATGAAAGCATGCTGCAGTACAGATTAATCACAGCACTGTTCCCGTACACAGTACCTTGGAAAAGTGTCTTAAGTCAGCTTAGCAATTCTCATTCTGGAGATGCAGCTGGCAGTGCTGCCTTTTAATGAAATTTTTACTGTTTAACTAAATGTTAACATAATTCCTGGAGATCATAAGCTTTATTCACTTCTCCCGTCTCTCCCTGGTTAGTGCAGGTTATCATATTTGCTGCTCGTTTTAAAGATAGGCCACTGCATTCTCCCCAAGGCAGTCAGGGTCAGCTGGTCCAGCAAAAAATGTTGTAGCCCAGAGTTTGCTCAAAAGCTGCCCACCAGAAACTGAAACTTTATAATTTCCTCCCAGGAGAGCATTTTCAGACCAGCCTATATGGCAGGAAAACCACAAACCCTAGCAACCCTGATGACAGTTGTGCAGGCTGTACTAAACACCATGCAGAATAACCATAATGATAAGGAAACGTGTACAGTTCTACATATTTACCTACTCTGTAGGTGTGTATGTGTTCTCTCCTAATCTCAGTTTGTTTGTTGGAGCGAAAAATGTGCGTAAATCTCATGTATGAATAGACTGAATGTGAAAATAATGGAATGATAAAGCTAGAATTTGGTGAAATAGTTAGGGGAAAATTCAAATCAACATAATCTCTCCAGAGCATGTTGCTAACAAACTATAGGAGTTAATTAGTCACCCAAATCTTTTCCATAAATACATCCCCAGAACTTCTCTCAACCTGCTCAAACCACGTCCAGCTCTTCATTAAAGGGGACATATTATGCAAAACTCACTTTTTGCATCCTTTTGTATTTCCATTTGGGTCTCTACTGCTCCTAAAAATACTCCAAGCGCAAAAAAAACCCATCCATCTGTTTTCTGTGAGTCAGTTGAAAGATTTTGGTGTCAGGAATCATGTGCTTCTACGAGCCGTTTCGACAGCTCC
>JBBIGA010000138.1:2074209-2086767 GCA_037576975.1 Alestes dentex | reverse complement strand
GAGAGAGAGAGAGAGAGGGAGAGAGAGAGAGAGAGAGAGAGAGAGAGAGAGAGAGAGAGAGAGAGAGAGAGAAAGAGCAAAGGGTTATTTAGCTTGAAAAAGTGCTGAAGTGCAGCTAACACGGCCACGTTGACCGTCAGTGACCTCAGATCAAAGTCAGTAGATTTGGATTTCACTGCTGGATTAAAAAAGAGACAGAGGGAGGGAGATTTGGGAGTGTATTAGACATGCACTCACTTTGCACTTTGTGTGTGTGTGTGTGTGTGTGTGTATGTGTGTGTGTGTGTGTGTGTGTGTGTGTGTGTGTATGTGTGTGTTTGCTTGTTTAAACTTAAAACTAGAGTATTTTTTTCCTGAGAGCAATAGTTTCAAGCCTGAAAACGTGTTAACTAATATTTTGGTTTCATGTATTGCAGAATTAGCATTTTCATGTTTTAATCATTTTGGCTGTATCGCCTTAATTGGTTTTCATTGCTTATTTTACAGCCCGTAAAAAAGCAAGCTCTGTTACTGTTCTCTAGATGCAGCTGGGTGTTTGTGCAGGCCATGTCAACACTCCTAGCTATTAACCTTGCCGAGATGGTAAGTGAGACAATTTAAGGCTGTGTATTTATATCAACATCATGAGATGATTGTTTAGCAACCACCTACGAAGTGTTAAGTGGTTAGAAGTAGCTTGGTAGGAAAACAGCAAGGTAAAAAACAGCATAAATGAACCGGAAAAAAGTGATTATCTTGCAACTGAGCCAACAACTGAAACTGAAAGCGAGTGAGTAGAGGCAGTCACAGAGTGACCCTTGGGCTGCAGCAGCCTATCCAACTGGACCTGATAGGTGGGGTGGTGGGAGGTGCAGGGGAAGCTATGATATTATTGGTTAACTAAAGTTTTCCCTGGCCCTTGTACAAGACAAATTGCCGTTGCAGTTTGAATTGCTGTTTGTAGGCTATAGGCTCCTGATGTGTGTGTCCCCTCACTTGTAAGACCTCAGTTCCACTCACCGTTCGAACACACTTTGTCTCCACATACACAAGGCCCTTCACTTCTGAGTGAAGCGCAAGTTCACCCAACTAAATCACCACCATTTTTAACATACTTTGTCTTGTTCTTCTTCTCTCTTGCACAAGCCCCCCACCCAACACACACACACACACACACACACACTCACACACACACAGACTGGGTTTAATATCCTCCACTAGTTTTTCTCTTTCTCTTTGACGATGCAATAGATAGTGACAGTGCTCGCGCACTGTGCCGTAGCTTCGTGCCTGCCTGCAGCTTCATTGGGTAGGAGGGGGCAGCGAGGTTCCAGGCAGCAATATTAAACCATCAATCACCCCACAAATTAGGGCCTTTTTACGTCAAACACGCATTACCAACACCCCCCACCCCCAGGTATGGTCACAGAAGCCCGCCTAATACAACCTGCAACATACACACACACACACACACACACACACACTCTCGCACAAGGCTAGCCGCCTTCACCGACACTGAGCGGGAAATAACAGCAATTATGAGTACAGATAATCATAACAAATCATTAGAGAGTGCACACATTTAATTACGCTTGACTGTCTTGAGAATTGACCTATCTGTGCTCCACCCACAAAGACAGCTTCTCAATTGGTAAACTACTTTATTTACAAATGTGTTGCCAGTCCAGCCACACCTTAATTCATTAATGGATACTCGTTTCAGACTAGCACCTTCCTCGCTGTGTTTTTTGAGGTTTTTATTAGCTGTATAATAAACGTGCGAAGTGCTTCCCGCTTTGGCGGCTTTGCCGTTGTATGAGACACTGCTGCATTTCTACCCTCTACACTCAGACGGTGTCCGACGTCAACGGCAGGTGCAGCTGCTAGTCCGGACAGGTGGTCTCATTTCGGAAACGGAAAGAAAAGCAGCTGAGAGAATGCTAGAAATCTGTGCAACTGGAGATCCACACATATTATTTTTTATGTGTTTTTAGCTCTCTATACGTATGTACATGTAAGCAAAATGTCAAAATAAAGAAATCTGCTCAGCGCTTTGTGAGCTTGGTCCTCTTGCTTACACTTGTTTTTTTTTTTTTTTTTTTATCAGGTGTGTGTTTGCAATAGTAACAGATTTTGTGCAACATGGAACACATTTTTGTGCAACATGGAACAAACATGTTGATAGCATTTTGGGTTCATATAGAACCGGAATGTCTTGGTAACTTATCCATTCTACAAATACAGTATGTCGTCATGAAAAATGAACATTATTTATATAAAGCACATGGTCAAATCCATCAGTCGGTGCTTCTACCTATAAATCATTCGAGAGTGCTGCTGCCTTTAAATTGCCAGAGTTTTTCAACATGACTGGGCTGCTTTATGCTCTGTTTTTACTTGTCTTTTCGCGGTCAATTGCTGCAAAGATGCACTAGGCAATGCCGTGTCCACTTTCCTGATGATCATGTTGTATTACAAAGGGGAAAAAAAACATCTGGGCCATCAATGAGCCGGTAAGCCATTAACAAGTGTGGAAGCAAGCATAAAGGAGTGAAAATAAAGTAGACAGAGAGAATGAGAGAGGTAGGGGAGAGTGTGTGTGTGTGTGTGTGTGTGTGTGTGTGTGTGTGTGTGAGAGAGAGAGAGAGAGAGGAAATGAGCCATTGAAATATATTCATCCCAATTAGCAACATGAGGCAGATGAGTGCAGGAATGGGGTGCACTTCATCTCTCATTAGCACTGTTTGCTGACTTTGGGACAAGAATGGGCAGTATTTCAATTACGTCTCTGACGTACGCCGCCATTTCTTTCTGACAAGTCTGAAAGACGTTCGTGGGTTGTTTGTAACCAAGCACATTGTGTCAGTTTCTACAGTGCATTTTCCCAAAGCAGCTTTCCTGAAATGAATGTTGTTGCCTAATGCTAATGCGTGTTGCTGAGGGAGGCAGAAGCAGGAAAAATGTCCTTGAAAACAACTGAAAGGAACCAAGACTCCAAAAAGAAAAAATCTTTAAGAGCATGAGAAAGAACCACTGAGAGAAACAAAGACTCTGAAGAAGAAGCCGTCTAAGAGCTTGAGGAAGAAAGACGGAGAAGAACCAAGACTTAAAGACACAGTCGTATAAAAAATATTTGAAGAAGAATTTGCGATGTGACTATAACCATGGAACTCAAAAGAGAGGAAAACCCTATATAAGAGCAGGAAGAGCAACCAAGAGTCCGAAGAAGAAACTACCTAAGAGTGTGAGGAAGAAATACTGAGAACTCAACAAGAGTCATGAAAATCTAAAAACTTTTTCATTGTGACACATTTGTTTGAAATATTTTAAATGTTTAAATTGTGCTGGAAGCCCATGGATGTAGAATCAGAATCAGAATCAGAAAACTTAAAGAAGGCACCTCAAAAGCAAAAGCAATTTATGATGTGACTAAAAATAATGTAGGTAATGTAACAAAAGGCAAAAATGCAGGCAAAAGGCGGCTAGTAGATGGGTGGCAATCCGGGTAACAGTGTCATCATACAGTGTGAGAAACTTCATAAGCAAATAAGATTGTGAGATTATGTAACAGCTTAACACAATATGAGGCAAGTGTGTGAGACAGGGCTGCCAGCTTTTACATTTATTGCTGGTGTGAAATTCCAGTGGGCCGGCTGAATTAACATTTTGCCAACTTCAGATCTATATCTGTTTCCACATTAACACCACTTTAACACAAAGCCATTTATTTTCATTAAAATATAATATATTAAAATTCAGCCTAATATGAGTTTCGCTTACCAATAAAAATAACGTTCTGTCTCATTAAGTGACATGATGAAGAGTAAGAGGCATCATTTGAGTCTTCAGAGGGGTCCAGATTGGAAGTGTTTTAGTAAGTTTTGCCATTTGTCATTGCTGATCATTTATTATTCGCTCTCTGCTGACCTGGTCAGCTTTCTCTAATGCGGACAGAATATAGGCCAGCTACAGAGAGCCTTTTGGCAGCAGCCAGTCTTGCTAGCAAATCCGTCACTTGGTTGGGTTTGATAGGCAGTTGTATCACATATGTTTGACCAGTTATGAGAGCCACCTGGCCCAAGCCATCCCACAAAAATCAAATCAAGTAGGTGGCTATTGTCATTTCAGCCATATATACTGTACTCCGTTCCTTTAGGGCCATGGTGCAAACAAAAACAGACCCACAAAGAACAAAAACAGAACACCACAAGACAACGCTAGTGCAGGCAGGACAGGACTAAAGAGAGAGCGCAAAATAACACGAGCAACAGTACAATCAATTACAGGACGAGACAGCATACCGTGCAGTGACAGGAGCCGTCACAGTATTATGACAAATTGGTTAATTAGCAATCCAGACCCGACCTGACATGTTTGTTGAAGTTATTTAGAACATAGTTGGAATGCTGCTTCATCACTTTTTGACCTGCCCCACCCAAACCTGTTAAATTAAAATGAGCTGACTTGAACCCACCCAACCTGTCTGGGACCCACGGGTTCACCAACAGGCCCCGATTTCAGAGCTAACACCTCTACAGCTAAATGAGTATCCTACTTTTAGCATCTGTTACTGTTAAACCTGCAAGTGGACTTAAATCTGATTAGACCAAAGTGTTCTGGGTGACTCTCATTTTGTTATAATCAGTTTGTTTCATGTTGGATTGTAAGAATGTATTAAAATTAATTGAATTTTTGTGCGTTTGCCTGTACTTAGTGAAGGTGTTGCAGTAAATAAGTGCTGTGGAGATCAGGTTTCTTGCTTTGATGGATTCCTGTCCAGCTCCCACCGACTGAATACTAGCCAAGTAACTAGCTGCTAAATAACTAGTTAGCATGCTCTCCTTTGCAATTTATCTCTAGAAGGGACAGCGTGCATTAGCATTAGCAACACTGGCTACCTTAGCCTCATGAGTTTAGCTAGCAAAGCAAACTCCAGCCACCAAACATGTTTCGATCCACCACATACAGTGGGGGGGGGGGGTGGGGGGCATGCTGAAAATGTAATTTTTCACTAAACTGTCAAGAGGAGTGCTTATGTCTTTCCTTGCGAGCACCAGGGGAATGAGGTGCAGTTCCTTCAAGCACACATAGTGTGTGCGTGTGTGTGTGTGTGTGTGTGTGTGTGTGTGTGTGTGTGTTTCTGCCTGTTTTTTAGCATGTTATTACTGTTACTGTCATGGACGTGAGTGTCAAGGCAATCGATCGTTTGGAGCTCGTTGTAAAAGGCCCAGTTTCGTCTCCTTGAAAATCTTTTAAATACATTTTCTGCTTCATTATCTTCTTCTCTCCCACATTCACTTTTTCTCTCGAATGTGGACACGCAGGGCTTAATCTAGACACACACACACACACATGCATGTACATCTCCTTTTCAGGTTAGTCTGATTTTCTACCTCTCGCTCTCATGCTTTTAAAGTATGTGAGGGGGAAAAAAATGAAAGGCCTGTTTTACATCTCCTGGTCTCTCTCCATCCTTGCCATCCTCCATGCCCGTCTTTCTCTGTTCCAGCTCTGCGATAATGAAAGTTAATTACGCTGCCTACATGTCCTGCTGCTGTGCGTGTGTGTGAGTGCGTGTATGTGTGTGTGTGTGTGTGTGTGTGTCTGCCAGCCGAAAGGCAGAGTAACAGGCAGCCAGCCTCTGAGCGCTAGGATCAGATATACACTCTAACAGCCTCCACCATGGTGAAACACCAGCCAAGTGTCTCTGGACCCATTTCTTTCTGCCTGAAATGAACACGTGAGCTTGAAAGAACGAGGCCCGCAATTACAACAAAACGACACTTTAAAACAACGCCCACCGCCAAGCAGCAGCACGGTCCGCAGCAGCGCTGTAATAATGCGCAACGCTTAAGACAGTTTTACTCTTTCTTGCATAAACTACTAATTGAGGCCATTAGCGTCGGGGCTGTGGTGAAGAGGTTTATTTATGGTTTCGGAAGGTCTAATTGGAAAGCTTGCTCTATTGTGGTTTTGCGACTTCCAAGGCCGGAAATCAGAGCAATTCAATGCAGCGCATTAATCAAGGACGAAGCATCCGCAGAACTGCAGGACATTCACTTTTCTTCTGAGGAACAAATGGCTTCTTTTCTTCCCAAACTTTTGGACACAGACCGCATGCAGCAGACATGACTAAAGTCCAGGATCCGGCAGCTCCAGTGAAAGCAGAGATCAGCTGTGTGGGTGGGTGAATGAATGGATGAATGGATGTTCCATCTTCTTACAGAACCAATCAAATGGATTCAACAAAAGGGAACGTGGCAAGTCTTAAACACGCCTTGACGGCGAGGGAATGAGAGAGAAAAAGAGCTTTAGACACGTACAGTGTGTTGAGCATTCGAAAGGACAGCCAAAGCTCCCAATTTCCCCTTATTATACTCCCCAAAAGTCCATATACCTCAGTCAACAGACATGTTTTCTGACATTCCGTAAGTAAATATAGTTCAGATCCTCCATGGGGAACATGCTGTAATAGGACATTTTTTATGCAAATTTAAATGCATTTTTTAATTGCTGTACATTTCTGGAGCTTAACAGATTGGAACAACATAAGCATATGAAAGTATTATGAGGCATAACTTTTGCACACGCCACAGTCCATTTTTATGCCAATGCTTTAATTGCAGCAAATGAACAGAAACTGTGTGTTAAAATGTGCAGAAGTGTGTTTTCGGAAGAAGATCAGCTCAGGTCATCGGCCCGGGGGTGCCAAAACCTTTGCACATGACTAGCTCTGTACAAGCTGCACATTTAAATCATCGCCCACTCACATCAGACCGCGTGACGTTGGTCAGTAACCTTCAACAGACTGGTTTGTGTGGTTTCTGACACTGTATGACACACTGTTATTAATATTAATGGACAAAATTTCTTGCTGAGGACCAGCCGGAGCGGAGGGGCTCAACTTATGCTGCTGCTTGGCCATGTTAGGGAGTATGTTGTTGAAATGTGAATAAAAATGCATTTAACTTGTTATTGAGCTGCATTATGCTTGTAATCTGAACTGAGCCAATGTAGATAAGCTAAGTAGCTTAATTATTTTTTTTAATGAAAAAAAAAAAAAAAAGTCTGACCGAACTGATACGGCCAGAGCAGAGCATGCAGGGTCTGCGCGTCCCATGAGTTTGTGTGTGACCTCTCTGTGGCCTGGCTGTCTGTACAGAGACCCCTAGTGGAATGTGAAGTATCAGCACCTATCGATAGGCATGTTGAACCAACCTCAGCACGCGGTGTGTAAACTCACACTCACACACTCCCACTCTCGCTGACCTCGCTCTGGGCCTGACCTTTTCACTGTATTTTAACACGGATCTTGTGAGCATAACACACACCTCTACAGATGAGCGCGAAGCCGTAAAAAAAAAAAAAAAAGAGAGAGAAAAGAAAAAACGCAAGCTAAAAACAGCTGTAGGAAGCAACTGAAGCTCGACTTCTGTCTGTGCCTTTTGTCCATTTTTACAGATAACAGAATGCTAATTCAGCATAAACTGCATTTTCGCCGCTTCAGGCAATTGTGGGCCGTACTGATGTGTTAGGATTTTGGGGGGAACAAGAAATGTGAGCTAGCAAGGTTGTTTCTTTCGTTCTGTGGGCAACAGGGGCTTCACTAGACCCAGTTTATTGGGGCATGCAGTATAAAGTTTATCCTTTTAACCTTGAGTGTTGGGCTAAAATGCACAATGCAAACATTGTGGCGCCACTACAGACATTACATTTCTCATAATGCCCCAGCACCTCATAGTATCTGTGAAAACAGACTAATAGGTAATGGAGCTATACCACTGTGTATGCTAAAGCTAAACACTAACCTACTAAAATACAGATTACATCACATTAGTTGGATTAGCAACTGTAGCTGAATTCTGAAAATGATTCAGGAGAAAAGTTACATGCCCAAAGCAATAAGATCAGATAAGCTTTCATCATGTCCTAGTCAATAAAGTCTGCTTTTCACAAATACAAAGGCTTAGAAATTGACATACACATTGGATGCAATGCAAAATGAACTCCGAGCCGCTTTCCTCTTCTGTCCATTGACCTTTTTACCAGTCACATTTTTTGCAGTGTTTGGTTTTAGATAATCTAAAAAAGGCCTGTTTAAAGTAAAGTGGCCTCTTATAGTCACGTGTGAACACACCAGAGCCAACCCGATCTCACGACTTTTCGTGCAGCCATCACGATATACAATGGAATCAAAATACGTGCTGTGATCACGCTGTAGGGCTTTTGTTTTCGTGTCAGGACAACGTTTCACTAGCCTGTATTTTAATGCGCAGTGGTAACACCGCCAGTATCTGTGCTAAATGGTGACTGTTAGGGTTAGAGTTAGGATTAGGGTTAGGATTAAGGTTAAGGTTAAGGTTAGGGTTAGGGTTAGGGTTAGGTTAAGGTTAGGGTTAGGGTTAGGTTAAGGTTAGGGTTAGAGTTAGGGTTAGGGTTCAGTTTATCATTAGGGTTAGGGTTAAGGTTAGGGCTGGTGTTAGGTTTAGGGTTAGTGTTAGGTTTAGGGTTAAGGTTAAGGTTATGGTTAGGGTTAGGGTTAGAGTTAGGGTTAGGGTTAGGGTTCAGTTTAGGGTTAAGGTTAGGGTTAGGGTTAAGGTTAGGGTTGAGGTTACGGCTGGTGTTAGGTTTAGGGTTAGGGTTAGTGTTAGGTTTAGGGTTAAGGTTAAGGTTAGGGTCAGGTTAGGGACTTTCCCCGTCTCACGGCATTTCAACCTGTTTTTGCAAACAAAAACGATAAGGAATCAACTCATTATTTCTCTCCTACAGTCCCTCAGTCACCAGTTAGCGCTGATACTGGCGGTGTTACACACTGCACATTAAAATACATAGAGTAGTGAAGCGTTGTCCTAGCAAGAAAAAAAGCCGTAAAGCATGATCGCAGCACATATTTTGATTACACTGTATAATGTGATGGCTTCACAAAAACTCGTGAGACTGGCCTCCCAGAGCACACAGTGTGAACTATGTGAAATTCTTGCTCTGCGTTTAAACCTTTGACCAAGTGAAGCAGGGGGCTGCCACCAGTGAGGGGCGCCCGGGGTACAGTGTGCAGTGATGGTACCTTGCTCAAGGGTACCTCAGTGATGACATTAGCAGTCATAGGATTTGACCCCACAACTGCCAGTGTCATCACTGTGGTACCCTTGAGTAAGGTACCGTCCCCACACCCTGCTCCCCACGCACCGCTCGCTGGTGGCAGCCTCCTGCTTCACTTGGTGAATGGGTTAAATGCAGAGAAATAGTTTCTGTCCCGCTGCATTTTATGTACCAATGTCTGGGCTTGAGTGCACCCATGACTTTTGCGAGCAGGAGGGTCGGGGGGGTCAGAAATGACCCCTGAATAAAATTGCCCAATTTTATAACTATTTTCCGTAGTACAACACTGCAGAGCTGAGGTTTTAGCATCCCAAAACGAATCAGTGCTGTCTGGTGTAGTTAGATTTGTTGTGATAGTTTAGATTGAAGACTTTAGCCTGCTTTATTGTTGTTATTCCGATGAGAAATGAAATGAAATTTTCTTACATTGAGATTGTCTTTTCTTTTATTTATTCAAGCCAGTTCAGAGAATAACAAAGTCACAACTCAGTTGAAGGTCAGCGCCTCAAAAGATCTCCTCGGCATCTGACCTCAAACAAGGGTTCTGAATGTAACCCTGTGTCCGGATAAGGCCAGACACTGTGTGTGGGTGCGCGAAATTCATAACAGTTCCACTTATCTTGCTTGCACTTTGCTGTGCTTTTATATATGGAAGGTCAGTTCGAGAACCTTCTGGTTTTGTTAGTCTGAAATATAAACTTTTGGGGCTCTGTTAGTCTGGTCTATGCAGATCTGGACATAAAGATCATTCTTAAGTCATTTAACAGAATATACTGGGTTTGTAACTTTTTTATAGAGCAGATTGGTATCAAACAATTGTTTACCCTTAATGCGTAATTGTATTAATTGTGATACAGTTTATCGTATTAAAAGAATTAGACCTTTTCTCTGACATTTTGCCATAATCTCTTTGTTAAAGAGATGGGAACATGGTATTAGAAAGATTTTTTGCATTTTAAACCAGAGTTAGCTGAGTAGAATTGGCCATCAGCATTTTTATGTCCCTTCCTTTTGGGCTCCACACCATAATTTGGACTGTCGGTTCATAATGTTTTATCAGTTTCATGTTTTCGGCAGCACCAGTCGCTGGAGTGGCACTTCTTTCACTTAAAGTGCATGTTGTGCTCAGAGCGACAGATGCGTGTGTGCGAGACACGTGGCGGTGAGAATCACATTTTAACTGTCAGCCTCATCTGGTAGGCACTAAGCGTTTTTTTTCCTTTGTTTCTGTAGAGAGAAAAAAAAACACGTCCAAAAAAGTAATTTCCCTGATGTTTCAGTTTGACAGATTCACTGACGTTCTGTTTCCGGACCTTTCCTTTATGAGATGGTTAAAGCCCCCACATCTCTCATGCCACACAACTGACAGCACTGACGGACTTGGAGCTGGAACACAATTAAAGCTTTCTCTCTCTCTCTCTGTCTCTCTCTCTCTCTCTCTCTCTCTCTCCTCTCTCTCTCTCTCTCTCTCAGGTCATCTTCCTGCCAGCTGCAGGGATGTGCAGGTCCAGGCTGGTGTTGTGTCTGATGGAGAGCAGGTTCTGAATGTGCAGGGCAAAGCACTTAAAGTGAGAATCACACCACATTTTATCACTCTCCACTCGCATGGTCAAAAAGGTGTATCACTTATATAACTTACATTTTCAGTGGGTATCATTTGCATGACAGATCCACCGATTTTCCACCAGATTTTTTGCACAATACAATCATTTAGAGTCATTTAGAGTGGTCTGATGTGAAACGGTTCATTGTAGAAAAACAAGTGGTGGTGAATGGAACCAGGGGTCCTAGTGTCTTCAGCATAAATGTAACCATTCAAACCCACCAGTGAACCTGCACATGTCTTCTGAGTGTTTCTGTGTAATTATGATGATGGTAAAAGTGTAGTAAATCTGGGTTTCTTTGGGAACCATCAATCCTGCATGCACCTGACCGCATTTAAATAGATATACTTTAGGTCAGAGTTCTATAACAGAAATAAGTCTATGGGCATCAGGCAGCATATTCCTTACCATTATATACCATGGAGGCATGCTGAAGGAAACAGATACACAACGAGCGGGCTTGAGCCCCATGTTCGACTAACAGCTAACGGCTAATCTTAAAATACAAGCTGTTCCTTCCACCCTAAGGAGAATTTCTACCTATTTACAGCTCACCACCAGACCACCTATTGCACTGAATATACTCAAGTCTCTCTCTCTCTCTCTCTCTCTCTCTCTCTCTCTCTCTCTCTCTCTCCCTCTCTCCCTCTCTCCCTCTTTCTCTCTCCCCTCAGATCTACTGTTCTGAGATGGATACAAATGATCCAAAAGAATACATCACCCTCACGGCCGGAGAGCGTGAGAACTTTTCCGAGGTTTTTGGATTCAGGTAGGATGGAGATCATTGCATTTATAAGGAAAACAAAACAGACGAGGCTCTTTTTATGAAGAAAAGCTTCCAGTTCACAAGAAAAGGTCCCAGTCCAATAACTGTGTAGCTATACAGTATTGATGCACGCAACAACAGTGTACAGGAAAGTTGGATCTCAGTAGTGCAGCCTATGCAGGCACATGTTTGTTGTTTTCTAAGAGTGAAAACTGAGATTGCTACATCGCTGCAGGCTCACTATTTGGCAGGCTCTCTGATGTTTCGAGTTGCTGAGCTTATCTCGTCTCTTTCTCAGACAGAAAGTTAAACTGTCAACTTCATCAGGTCTTTGTCAACATGCTACTACCATTAAAACACCAGATCAATGATGAGCCTGCGTCCATGCATGACAAGTGTTATGACTTGTTTATGAACCGCGTATTAATGATTTATAAACTGTCTACAACCTAATTAACAACCTGATTATAAATCATTTCTGAGCCTTTTCTAAGGATAGTCTCATATTAGAGCAGTACCAATTTTTTAAAAGCGAATGTGTCAAGTTCTTTGAGTTACATTAACACGTAGCGTAACCTGCAACATTTTTTTTATGACGGTGGTCAGATCGAAGGCTGTTATCCACTCAGAACAGACATTAGAGAGTGGTTTGGTTGCAGTGCGTGATATCCCCAGTTAAAGCCACTGTTTATTCACGGTGCTGTTGCTGCTGTGGTTGATTTGTTCAGGCTGATGGACCCCACGCAGTGCCCGTCCAACCTGAGCAGGAGAGAGGACTGTCAGTGTCGTCGAGATTACACCGCTGCCGGCCTGTCCACCTTCACCCGGGTCCGACTGGACCTCAGCAAGATGACCATCATCAGTGAGTCAGACACTGCATTAGCCTCCGCCAAGGCACTGAGCTGTGGCTAAGCTAAGCCTGCCGGATGCTGGATTGGTAGACTGATTCCTATAGCTTTTACATGGCTTGTCAGCTTCGTTTCTGAATGCAGTGGTCACATTTACACTACCAGTCAAAAGTTTGGACACACCGTCTCATTCAGTGTTTTTTCTTTGTTTTTATTATTTTCTACATTGTAGATTAATATTGAAAACAAACAAAATGATGAA
>JBBIGA010000138.1:2016584-2029800 GCA_037576975.1 Alestes dentex | reverse complement strand
GGAATGCACTTACAATGTGAATTTCAGACCCCTCCATGATTTCTAAGTGGGAGAACTTGCAAAATCGCAGGGTGTTCCTCACTGTATACCCCAGCATTCGAACGAATCCCTTTCCATGTTAGCAGATTTTGTTATTTTAAATACAGCAATAACTAATACAACATGGATTTATCTTTTAACATTTAATTTTTTATCTTTTATAAAATATTTCAAGAAATATTTGTCTGAATGTTAATGTTTCTTGATGTTTCTGGGTCATTTTAAAGTCTTCATGTGTTATCATTGTGGACAGGTAAATTTGCTAGTGCCCTGCTCTACTTTTTAAGGATCACAGGACATCTGGAAACATTTTCATACATTTAACTGCAACTAAATTGGTTTTATATCGTTAAATGGTGGTTCCAGTATTTTTGAGCGATGGTGTATTTGATTCTAATCATCCATTAGGAGCCTTGATTTACTCAGACTGATGTATTTATTTTAGTGTTAATGTGTTGTTTTGCCAATGTCTTTTGCAGAACAACTGCTGGTGGGACTGAAAGACAAGGAGACAATAGTGCGGTGGTCTGCAGCTAAGGGGTGAGATTGTTTAAATCATGTTTTAGACATTAACCAAACATGTTCTGTGGAGCTTACAGCAGATACTGGGTGCACAGTATTTCTGTTGGAGTAAACACACATGCATTCATTCTTCATTGCCTTTTTAACTGTAAACAGTATTGGGAGAGTTACTGGAAGACTGCCCAAGGAGCTTGCAGATGATGTGGTTGGGTACGTCTTGGAGTGTTTCAGGTGAGTTCCATCACAGATGGGTTTTAAAGAACTGCATGTGTTATATTAAAAGTATTGTTGTTCCCTGTACTTGAACCTGGGTTAAGAAGGTAGCGATATAACCTGTAGCTCAGATATCATAGCATTGGAATCAATCAGCAACAGTTATATGGCCTTGGATTTTGCCCTTTTTTCCCCCTTTAAATAACCCCCCTTTGAATAAGCTCTCTCACTGCCGTGTTTGTGTTTCAGCTTTCAGGAGACTCACAGTGCATGGCATGGGGGTTGCCTTGCCCTTGCAGAACTGGGTCGCAGAGGGCTGCTGCTTCCTTCGCGCCTCTCAGATGGTGGGTCTTAAACCGCCTAGGACTAATTAAACATCTAATTTGGGTATAATATTGGTATATATGGTAGTGTCAGTGAACCATATGCTTTATCAATGATTCTGTATGAAAAGGGTCTAATTTTCTGAAGGTCAGAAATCTTTGTCCAGAAAAGTATATTTTCAAACTCAGAAATGGTGTACATGGGCTGGATTTTACAAATGTTTTATTAATTTACAGCAGTTTTCGGCAAAGCATCGACATCTTAAACTTGCATTATAAAAGCAAAGTCAGTCCAAAAACATGTCTCAACACACTACCTCAGGGCTCATTAAAAGAGCCGAACTGGAGCATTGCTTCCCTTGTATTAGTGCAAAAAGATATACAAGTTGTACAAAATCCATCAAAGATATATTGAATACAGAAATGGTATAAACAATTGATACAACTCAGATCAAAACAAAGTTTGAATATGGGTTACAGCATCAGAAATGAGCTGGAGGCATCATTAATAAGCTTGTATCAAATTTAGTAAACCTTTTAAACCTGTTTTATGCTGACATTTTGAATAAGCGATCAGCAATTCTGCATCCTTTTCCTCTGCACTCGGACTAGATCTTTCACCTTTGCCCGCTTGTTGGACTTCCTCGAGGTCCCATTGCTTGTTCGTTTTTGCCCCTGGGCGGGAGCATTCTGTTTGGTGTCATCCACATGTGGGGTGTCTTGGACAGGTGCTTGATTCGGGGTGGGCAGCTGGCAGTTTGGGGTTTGGGTGTCCACTTCTGGAGCTGATGGAGGGTCAGATGCACAGATTTTACTGGAGCTGGCCAGCTGGCAGAGAGCAAAAGCTGCCGAGTGTCTGCGGTCACACTGATCTTGTTCTGCAAGACTGAATTGCTTGCAGGCCTGAGCATCCTTGATGCCCACTTGATTTGTTACCTCAGTGCCCGTGGACGCAGGGTGGGTCTGGCTACTGGACTGAGTACGAAGACAGAGGTTGAGAGGAGCGTCGTCCTCTTGACTGCTCTCTGATTTAGAGTTCATCTCAGATTCGTGGTCAGCCGAGCACACGGCTACATTCTGGACCCTCTTTGACAGATTTAGAGGACCTCCTTCTTCGTTGCTCTCTTCATCCTCTGCTTCCTCGGATGAGAAGCCAGAGTGTCTCACTAGAGTGGCGCTTTGCAGATCGTTTCTGAAATGAGAAATGAAATACCTATTAGCTGTTTTATGTGATGCAATATTCTATTGTGCCTGTTGTTAATTTGCTACAGTGCATTCAGTTTTAATGTGTTATGTGGTGTATCTCTTACCTTCCTTGCTTTTGTGTGACGTTCTCTTTCCACTGGGTAAACGGACTCCTAAATGAGTCTGCTAGTGGCCCATTTTTTGGAGTGGTGCAGTATGATTGGCAGCCAGGCTGAAGTTTTGCGTTGGTGTGCTCAAGGTGAGTCGGATGGTTCTGAGTAAACTCTGCAGTACTGGGCCTGTCTGGGGATCCAGATGCAGCACAACCAGCCAAGGGGCTCTGACGCGTTGTCCGTTCTCCTTCATGTTGCTGGTTTCCCTTTGCTTCTGTGTGCTTGCTGTAGGAGCCTGTTTGGAGATAGCTGTACCCTCCATAAACCCTGGGGTCGAAACTATGGGGGTACATCTCCACAGGGAGATACCTCAGGGACTGCAAGGATTGAGAGTGTTCAGGAGGAGGATAAAGGTTGTAAGGCAGTGGTGGAACTGGAAGAAAGGATTGGCTGTATCTGTAGTGGTAAGGATGGAGGAGGGGTGGATTGCTTGGGAGTAGAGAGGTTGCCACTGGAGGCCTGTGGGGCTCTTGGGGAATCAGACGATGGGAGCTGCTTTGGCTAGGCATGTAGGGATGGTAGAGGGCATGACGTCTTTCAGGAAGCATGTATGCAGGGTAGTCTGCGATCACATGGGGTACAGCTGGTTTGAGGGGCGCAGGGGTGACCCGCTGCCAGTTTGGTGGTAGATGGATGGAAGGTGGAGCTTGAGGAGGGGGCTGCTCTATTCTGTGTGGTAGCAAAGGCTGAGATTCGCTAATGCTCTTTCGTGGGACGGGAGAGAAGGCAGACACCATGGTGTGCTTCACAGCGGTCTCGACTGCTTCCTGCTCCTTGCTTTCAACATTGATCAATTCAGGGACAATTTCTGGATGTTTCTTCATGGGACTTTCATGTTGTGCTCCCTGCTCGTCCTCCCGCACCTCCTGGACATCTGAGTCTTTGGTCCTTTCCACCCCTCTGGCTTTGTTCCCAGACCGTGCTGGACTGAGCTTAGCGGAGATTGAGGATCCTGTGGTGATTGGATTGGAGGAGTTGCCGCACTGTGGAGCTCTGGAAGGTCTCCCTGTCTGCTCCGCCCGCTGGGACACGAGAGAGATGGAGTTCTTGCACAGGTTGTACTTCATGTGATTAAAGAGATGGGACTTGATGTTGCAAGTGAAGGGACACTGGAAGCACTGATATTTGTAAGGCTTGCCTGGAGGACGAGGAATGTAATGGGGTTTCTTGGGTTTTCTCTCTGGTGGAGTTTCCATGCTAGCACTCTTGTGCTTTATCAGTCCTAAATGGTAGAAAATAAAAGTAAAATGAAGTAAGTCAGGCTTTGTGTCTTGAAGTGACTTTTTCTTTTGTGTGCAGAGTGATAAAATAAAATTGCCCTTCAGTACCCTTCGGGCTAGCTGCAACTTATTGCCTGGAGGCCTGTTTGTCAGTTAAGTAAGTAAAACGGCTTCACATTCAAATGCCGGGTCAGATTTGCATACACTGAGGCAATTTTTTTAGTTCTTATTGGCTTGTGCCTCCATAATCGTTTGATGCACCAGCCACCCTTGGCTGAGATGCAATGACAGGTAAGTGCAGTTTTGATGAAAACTATAGGCCTGTGGAGACTTGTGCCTCTCCCTACGAAACCCTCTGCTGATGGCGTGGGAAACCACAGACACCTGCTTCCCATGACCCCACCTGCAGGCCGTGCACATAAACACACACACACACACGTTCTTGCTGACTGATGATCTCACCTGTGCTAAAGACTAGAGGAGGCAGGCTGCCTGCTGCGGATGAATGATCATAACGGTATTTCTTTGGTATCAGGTAGCTAGCTTTACCTGTCAGCTCACACAGATGATTATTGCTTTTTTTCTTGGCCCTCTGAATTTCCAGGTTAGGGCTACAGTTTTGGAGGGACCTGGAGGGACAGCTTTTCCCATTCTTAAACACCTGGCTTGAATTGGCAAAGGTTTTTATGTTGAGCTCATATACACTGAGTTGAATGTACGAGAATTAGAATGCAAAACTGCATTGTGGGGGCCATCCATGGTACTCATGCCTGTTCTGAAAGCCAGCTAAAATTCTAGAAGCTCCGGGACTGGTATTGGAATGGCATGGATCTTTTTTTTTTTTTTTCTGAGAAGTATTGCCAGAAGGGTTTTTGGTTGTTGTACAGGACTCCGCCCTAAGGAACCTGCTTGTCATCTACTGTCGCAACATGTCGTCAGTCCAGTTTTGGCTTGGCTTGTCACAAATGTTGCCGCTCCCTTTCTAAGGCATAGAATCAAGAAGTTTCTGTTGTGAAATGCCTTTTTTTCTGGTGTTCCTGGTGTTTTCTTCCTCTACACTTAAGATGACAGGCATATACGTTTTTATTAGCGTTATTATGCGCAATATATCATATGGTCCAAATAATAGAATAACTACGGAATAAAATATAGAATAACTACCATAAATCATTGAAAAGACATTTTTTTATGGATCCCTGACCATGTGTATATGGTTTTCATTACTTTTATTATTTTCTTTTTGTTTAAAGTTTCAACATTTGTTTCTGCCTCTTTGTGCCCTCCAGGCATGGTATAGTTCGTGGCATGGTACAATTTGAAATTTACAGTTGCTTTAAAGTTTCTTTATAATTACATCACAACTTGAACCCCCCAATGTTTTACCATCCACTCTGTTGTGACATTTTCTGCCAGAGAAGTCATTTCTATTAGGAGATTTAGCCTATGTTGCGCACCCGGGTAACAGGTGCGTTTAGCTTCCACTTAGAAACACACGCTGCTTCTGATGAACTAAACTGCTGAAATTGCTGAAATACACTCTAAATCATAGAAAAGAGGTTTCTTTTAATTGACTCAGGTAGAGTCTGTGATATAAAATTAAAGAAAATGATCTCTTAATTTATAAGTAACACCATGCATGACTGGGACAGAATCTGTAAGTAATGCTTACCTGTGTTCTGTGGTTTCCGCGGGCGCTCGATGTACGGTCTGGAGTTTTTGAGAAGCAGTGGACAGTGTCGATGCGTCTGTGTGTCCTGCTGTCATAGAAAAGATCAGTCTCTCTCTCTCTCCTCTTCCCTCCCTCCCTTTCTTCTGAAGTGGTAGCTCTCAGTGGGGTGGAGTCTATGCCCAGGTAGAGCCCTCAGGCAGCACCTATGTAGCTGATATTAGTCAGGCCCCAAGCCACAATTCACAAGCACTTCCTTCCTTCCTTCCTTCCTCTATGCCCTTCCTCTCTGTTCGGGCATCAGGGTGGCCTAGAGGCTGTATCAGGGCCACCATGCGCTACGGATGGACAGGATTTGAAGAAATATGAGGAGTGTGGAGATACACTGGGGAGATTTGCATGCTAAATTTCTGTTTTGCTTCACACCTTTGTCTGTGAGCTGCTATGCGGTATACACTGCAACTCTGGGAGTGCCTCATTGGGAATTTTATAATGTACCGCCCACAAGCTAATATGTGCTTATGAAGATATTCCTCCGTGTTTTTAGGAAAATAAGTTGTCATATGTGATTACACAACATGTTATTTTTTATATATGTTGAATAAGGATTTTTTTTGTTTGTTTATAATCCTGTAGTACTATGGTCACAAAACATTTTAACAAAATGAAACAAATGCATAAAAAAACCCAGCATACTCATTTTTTTTATCATCCATGATAAAGAGTGTATTATCTTTACTGGAATCACATTTCATCATGGGTTAGTCACGTTTTTCAACATTTGGTATGACTTGTAGTTGCCAATTAACCCCAGATAGTGAAGAACAATGGCTAGGATTTTATGATTCACCACCATATTAGTTACCAGGGGCTGGTGTTTCTTTTCATGTTCTTTAACCTGGTTTATAGCAATGGTATTGACTGTTTTTATAAATATGTATTATGTGTTGTCAGATATTTGCTTTTAATGGGACTCTGTAATTCCTCTTCCAGTGGTGCCCGTGATCCTGAAGGCCCTGACATATGATGAGAAGAGAGGAGCCTGCAGTTTGGGCTCAAACGTACGGGACGCTGCCTGTTATGTGTGCTGGGCCTTCGCCCGCGCCTATGATCCCGACGAACTGAAGCCCTATGTCAACCAGATCGCCAGGTAAAAGCGTCCCACTGCCATCAGCTCAGAATCGTAGCCCAAAGCTGGGTAGACGCTCAAACAATGGCTATTAGCTTCACAAGGAATCATCTCTTCTAACAGCCTTTAAGAGGCTGTAGATAATTGAAAGGCAAGATTTCATTTTTAAGGGGACCTTATCATAAGTTTGGTGGCAAGCAAGCTTTATATCTCACGTAGATTTTGGGGCAGCTGATGGCCTGCTGGTTAGGGAGCTACTCCTGCGATCGGAAGGTCGTCGGTTCAAATCCCAGGACTGCACCTTGACCAAGGTACCATCCCCACACTGTGCTGCATTGCTTCCCAGGCATGGCGTCGCTGTCTGAGTGGGTGAGTGGGTTAAATGTAGAGAAGAATTTCATACTGTTCACACATTGTGGTGTGCTGAGAAGGGTAAGTATTGCGGTATTAGCCAGATATTCTGGTGAGCCACTATTAGCATCATAAGAGCCCCCCTGCGCTCTTTTCAGAAACATTGCAGCTCTGCTCAGCACATCTCCAGATAATTTCAAGAACTCGCGACCCACCTCCCAACACCCACACTGTACACGTCTTAGGACACTGGGTGCCCCTATTTTAACCAGTTTGTTTTTTGTGTACCGCCATTGGTCTCTAAGTAAGTAGCCTACAGAATCCAGTCAAAGCCAGCCATCGTACATTTACACGGTGCTACTGAGAAGATTGTTGTAAAGCAGTGATTGTCCAGGACAGATGTGAAGGTGGCTCTGAATAGGTTGTGACTTAAAAAGAGCTTTGGCAGTCTCTCATTTTTATAGTGGAAAAAACATTTTTTGTTAACCTTCACTATTGCAATTCAGCCACTGAAGGATGTTTTTCTTTTCTGGACTTCACGGGAAAGGTTGAAATTCAATAGGTATCTGGCACTCAGTTCAGATATTTGTGATATTTAGTCAACACAGCCTGCCCAGAGTTTCTATGCTTTTTACCGTCAACAATTCTGAGAGCTGCACAGCCATGCCAAAGCTAGTGTTGGGACAAACTGGCATACTTGTATAGTAGCATGTTGATGAATTTTATTTTATAATTGCTCAGTGGTGGTGGGACAGAGACAAGAAGCTCTTCTAAGAAACTCGCTGTACTGTACAGGAGGAAGGCCCGCTGAAGAATGCTTGTTCTCCTGGCTGTGGTATGTGATATTAATTGCCCAAAACCAGTTTTTTATGCCTCTCCCAGTTCTCTCCCTCACACCTTGCAATTCATCCAGCCACTGGTTTGAGTGTGTGTGTATGTGGGGCAAGGTAAGCCTTAGTGTTGATCAAATGCATTTGAAAATCACTTGGTCTGTCAGGTGTACATACGTGTGTTTGTTTTTGGGTGAATGTTTCCTTTAAATGCTCAAAGCAGTGACCAATCTAGAGTGAGGTAATCGGAGTTTGTGTACCAGGTGATCCAGAGCAGCACAGTTTCTTTAAAGAAAAAAGAGATCATCTATTGCTAAAATACACATCACCGTCTTAACATTAATATCATTTCTGATATAATGTACCAAGCTGAAACCACACAAATGCGTTTGTGTCGGTGAGAGGGAGAATGGGCTTAAAAATACTTTTTCTTTGTTCTGAGGAAAAAGCCCTGGATGTCTTGCAGAGGTTTAGCATTCACTATAAATCCAAGAGGAAAGAAAATCAATTAAAAAATACAGCCACCTTACCCTAACCATACATTTTTTCACAATCATAAGCCAGAGAATGAGATTGTTTGATAGTCTGTACAGACAGGAAATCAAAAAGGTTTTGTAATTTTTCACTGTTATAAGTAACATTTAGACTGATTATTTACTTATTTGTTAATGCATTCATATTAATAATTGACTCTCAAAATAGTACTTTTTGCAATTCTAGTCCGAACAGCTTATAGCCTGAGAATTTTCTCCTACCCAACCTGAACCACAGCATCGAGTTTGAACTTGACCCAAACTTTCTGTTAAAAAAAAAAAAAGCAATATGAATGTAAAACTAAATAATGTAAAACTAAATTATAAGGAGTGGATTGTGAGAACCCAAACTTGATGTATAAACATGACACCAGACCAGCACATATGTTATATGGCAAAAGTATGTGAATACTTGACCATTACATCTTTATAAGCTTGCTGGGCACCCCATTCCAAAAACATGGGCATAAATACAGAGTTGCCTTTATTCTGGCTATAACAGCTTCCACTCTTCTGGGCAGGCTTTCCAGTATTTGAGTGTGTTTAAAGGAATTGTGTCCTTTCAAAAGTTGGTTTGTGGCACTGATGGTGGACCAGAAGGGCTGGTTCACAGTCAGCGTTCCATTTCATCCCAAAACTGTTTAGTTGGGTTGAGGTCAGGGCCACTGGAGTTCATTAAATCATGTCTTTGAGGACCTCGCTTTGTTCTCTGGGGCCCAGTGATGGTGGAACACGAGAAGGCCTTTCTCAAGCTCCTGCCTCAAAGCTGGAAGCATAGATTTGTCTAAATAGATAGCTAGATCTGCTAAACTACACGGAACTTGCAGGAGACATGGGTTTTCCATCTCAGCCTAGCAAAGGTGTTACTGACACCTGACAGGTTTTGATTGATCTTCGTCCTAAATCCATATCCATGAAGTGAAATTGGTGGAAAGTTACTGATATTGATATTGTCAGAACTGTTACTGATATTGTGATATTTTAGTAGTTATGGTCTTGTTTGACCTTTATATATATATTTTCTTTAGCCTTGCAGCGAACCCTAACCCAGCTAACTTGTTAGAAATGACCCAGTATACCTTCTCACAGCGTTAAAGATACATTTGTTCGCGGTACGGCACGGTTGCTTGTGCCAGTGGAACAGTTGCATAAGAGACCCAAACCCTGAAAACCACCCCAGCCCATTTGTCCTCATCTACCAAACTTTACTGTTGGCACTCTGTGCTCCTGGCATTCGCGAAATCCAGATTCATCCATCTGACTGCCAGAACTCTGTGGTGCTACAGAGGATATGCTAATTAGTTAAAGCAACCTGCTTCAGCACTCCACTACCCTGCTCTGCGAGTTTGCATGGTTTTCCTCTTTGTGACTAAGTTGTTGCTTCTAGACATGTCCTTTTCACAGTAATAGCAGATCTAGCCAGGCAGACATTTCATGAGCTGACTTGTTTCAAAGCACTTCAGGACGACCTTTTCTATTGTATATAAATCAGCCTAGAGATGCTACACTGTGCGATTTTATAAATCTTATAAGATCATAAGATCAAAATGACTTGCACTGTAATCATACTTTTAATATGTGTGGAGAAAAGCCAAAGAGGAGGCAGTGCACAGGTGTCCCATGGACCGGTGTCCCTTCGTTTTGCACCTATGCTGTTAGGATTTTGTGTGCAGCGTCGAGTTGATTAAATGTATCATTTCATGCTGCATTTTTATTGGCTGGTCGGTAGATGTAGGTCGTAGCAGCACACACACTGTGAGATGGTCGTCCTAAACTCCTGACATTGTCGGATAATAATTGCAGGCCATCTTTGGTCGCCGTGACAACGGCAGTCTTTGAACCTCTCTCACAGTATGACGTAGGACCACCTAGGAGTCACAGCCGAATGTCATCTTTCACCTGAGACAGCCCAAAATCGTACAGTACATACCGGGCATAAAATTGACCCAATTGGAAAGGAGTTGTGTGATTAGCTGTGGAAAGTGAATGTGGCTGATGAATCACTTCAGTTTATGTAGGATTCTTTTCTGTAATATTGTAAAGATGATGATTTACTGAAATGATGCCATCCCATTCAACGTTCCTCCCTCCTCCCATCCCGGGGCAAGTGTGGGCCTATCCATAACTGACTGTGCAGTTTGCTACGGTTCGTCAGAGGCCCCCGCCCTCCCGGTTCACCGTTACACTGCCAGGTTTCGGCTTGGCTGCCGTGGTTTCGGTCACACTCTCGCTGAAGTGGCGGGCCTGTCAGGTCCTGTTGTCATTTCCCAGCAGCAGCGTTCTGCATGCGTTCCGTCTGCACGCGCCCCAACTGTCTGTGGGTCATGTCCTAGCAGCAAGAAGCCTCCGCACACACAAGCACCAAGAGCTACAGGTGTGTGTAAAAATAAGTAAATAAATTAATTTTAAAAAAAAAGGCATCTGAAGCTGGCGATTTAGTTGCAGTGATTTTGAAACAATTGAACTGATTATAGTATTAAATGATGCGGTCAAACCTCATGTTATAGAAATGTTTATGGATAAATTTTGTTGATCTAAGTGAAAATAAGCACACCTTAGTCTGGCCTGTGCAATAATTATGGCACGTTTTGTATTATTAGTTTTTGCCCAGATATGTTAAAACTAAAGCAAATAAATGCAAACTGTCAACTAAAGATTGCTGGAATATTTCTTTTTGTTCCTTGTAGAGGAGGTGGACTTATCTTTACTTAGAAATTTAATTAAGGGTTTTTAGTGTGCATACAACTGTATATCATATTCTATACAATAATAATGGATGATAATACTCTCCCTATATGTATCATAGACTATTATATATACATTACGAACAGTAATAATGTCATCGGGCTATCTGTGCAGTAGTGCATAATGTAACATTAAAAGTGTTTTGTTCAGTAAAAGTATGCAAAGTATACATTTGTACCAGTACCATGTAGATGAAGAATTTTAGAGTCAAGAATTAGGCATGCGCTGTGATATTGATCAAATGAATCATATTGTTTTTGGCAGGTAATTGTAATTCAAGAAATGTAATTACCTGGCAGTTGTTTAGTTTTGAACAATACTTCACACCGATGTTTGATGTTTTTATTGTACTGGAGACTAGCAGAATGTTTAGGCAGCATAGAGGCTGCTTCACTAAAATATCTGCTTGTTATTCATAACCATACAGAAATAATGACTATATTTTTCTGTAATGCTAATTCAGGTAGATTTTAGTCCCACGTTCTACATGTCATATTTTGCTGATAAAAGTCTTAGGTGCCTGAGAAAATTACATTTAAAAGCTGAGACCTCTTTCTTCATGGAAGCCCAGTATTACTTGTAATGAAGTAATCTAATAATCTAATGTATCTTTCATTAGATTATTAGATTTCTTCATTAGATTAAATTAAATGTGTGGCTTGCGGAATTTTATAAATCCACACCTATGACTGGAGGCATCGAGTAGAAATCTGGAACCAAGCTTCTGTTGTTCTGACAATATATCATAAAATATCAGCTACTTTGTAGAAAATATATCTTGATTAAGATCTTTTTATCGCTTTCTTCTCGGTTTGCATTTATTCTAACGTTCACTAGTGTTTTTGCTGGCATAAAGAAACCCTGGCACTTATATAAATCACTGATATAAACAATCTGTAAGACTTTACGTAGTATATGTTTCTGAACCTGCATTGGTAGATGTCAATTTTACCATCACCTTACAGTGAGAATCCTGATGGGTTTGGTTACTGCCTGGGTGGCTGAAGGTCATCTCTGTGTGATGTTCTCCCCGTGTCGGGCGGTTTCCTCCCACAGTCTAATTGGAGATGCGATTAGAAACGCTGAATTCCCCCTAGATGTGATTGTGTGTTGCGTGCGTGAGTGTCTGTTTCTGTGTGTATGCTCTGTGATGGACTGGTGACCTGTCCAGGGTGTTTCTTTTGCCCCATGACTGCTGGGATAGGCTCCAGCCTCCCCAGCCCCATCCCGTGATGCTGGTTAAGGATAAATGGCTCAGATCATGGATAGATCTTGTGTTATTGTGCTTATTGTGTTATGAGTTACATGGTAAAACCAATATCGCAAGTATTCACTGTTATAGCAGTGTGGCAGTGGACCTCCCATCCCCAGTTTGGGCTCTGTTTTTACCCACAAAAAAACTCAAGCCACCAAAAAGCTGCATCGCTTATCACCTTCAGTGTCTGTATTCTGCCACTGTGTTGGCCCTTCCGCTGTGTGTATTGAATTAATTTTTCTAAATAATTCAGAGCAGAACCAAAATACTAACATCAAATCAGGGTGAAATATGAGCCTTCATGAAGCACTGTAAAGAAATCGCATCCTGGTGTGACCTCCATGCTTTTGTAACCCAGCCACAAGTTTCCAGAAGCATATTGAGATTGATGTAAGTGAGTTCTTGCTTTCACAAATTGCCCCCGAAATGTTTGGCAAAATAAGCTGCAGGCAAGACTAAAGATCCAACCACAGTTTGTCATTACCGCTGCGGCAGAGTGTAACATTTTAATCCGAAGCAATGGCACAACCGTGAAGTGTGTGTGTTTGTGTGTGTGCATATTGCAAGTAGATAAAATCTCCGGCTGTTTTTTTTATTTTTTTTTGTTGCCCCAGGCCATTGTCAATTCATCGAAACCATCACGAACATGCTAAGTAGGTTTTGCAGGAGTGTGTGCGTGCATGTATGTATGTGTGTGTGTGTGTGTGTGTGTGTGTGTGTGTGTGTGTTTGAGAGCAGCAGTGCCGCCAGCACATCTTTCTCCAAGGCTGTTTGCGTTTTGGTGGGAATCCCTTGCAGGCATGTTCACACACCTTGTCAGCACTGAAGAGGAGTGGAGAAGCGAGAAAAAAGACGAATCAGGGCGATGGAGGTGCTAGGGGAGTTTAAAAAAAAAAAAAGTCATCCAAAAAACATCATGCCCAATCTGAGCTAAATACATTGCTGGGGGAGAGTTATTGTAGAGTGTGTGTGTGTGTGTGTGTGTGTGTGTGTGTGTGTGTGTGTGTGTGTGTGTGTGTGTGTGTGTGTGTG
>JBBIGA010000138.1:2001777-2016484 GCA_037576975.1 Alestes dentex | reverse complement strand
ACCTCATGAAGCAGAATGAGGTGCTTGTGTAGGAATTTAACAGACACTGGCATGGAATGGCTGTCATACTCATAGAGGTGCTGATTTTAAAATAAATTGCAGTGGTCTTAATTTTTCCGTAGCTGTATATATTTTTCATAGTATGTATTTTTAAGCATTGTACTTTTTGTTTACACTCTTCACGCTCTCATATCTGTGTGTGCCTTTCAGAGTCCAGCCCAGTAGTCGTGTCCAGCCAGAGTGAAACAGCAGTTTTTGGACGTCTCTGCAACCACGAGGCCTCCACTCCTCCACCTCCTTCTGTCTCTCCCTAAGCAGCTGGATTTGTAATGTCAGACAGCATTCTGACTTATGACCCCAGAAAGAATGTTTTCATCATCTTATCTGTCACAGCCGCTCAATAAACATAAAAACAAATGTTTTTAATCGTGGTGGTGGTGTCTTTCCTATATTTGCATTGGCCTCAAAGCCTGAAGTCTTCTGATATATGGTGAGTCTCAGTGCTTATGGATGCTGTATGTACATGAAGTTACATTCAGCAGAGTAACTGTAACTTTTCAGGTTAGACTGGATGGAGCTTTACTCAATAGCATGAAGTTTATAGCTCCTGAGGAATAGCTCATAAAGCATTATGTTTATAGTTCCTGAGGAATTTCCTCTCGTCAAGTGCACACCCACAACATGGTAATTGGGTTAAGAGAGAACACAAGTATACGGGGAGCAGTTGGATTACATACCCCTCTCACACCCCTTAACAATTAGAGATCCAGCTCAATTCCGTGGCTGCGGAAGAGCCAAAGCAACACTGCTCGAGGAACAACTTAGCACTGAAACTCAATATAATCCACCTGACTGCGCTCCAGGGAAAGTGTTAACATTTAACTGGAAAGGAAGGAATTACACTCCACTCTGTCACAGCAGTTAAAGCGATGGTTCGGACTAAAATCTACACCACTTTCGCCCGAATCCGTCAGCCGAAGACTTGTTCCTGTTCCTGTCTTCTTTCGTTAAGAACTGGAGCAACAGGGCTGACAAATGGTGGACATTTATAAGCGCTGTGCACAAAAATGATCACACGCTGCCCTCAAACTGATGAGTCAATTCATCTCTGACTTGCTTCTGTGGTTTCTAACAGTATGACCCACTGTTATCTATGGGAATGTACAAAAGTGCAGTCAGAATTCAGAGGTTGTCTCCTAAATATGTTCAGTTTGTCAGGGAGGATTTCTTAATGTTGACGGGTTGAAACTGAAAAATATGGGAAAACATTTAAACAAGAAGACAGCAGAACAGAAGGCGACTGTACAGAAAGAAACAAACAGGAAAGTTAACAGGTCTGATAGCTACAGTCAGAGCTGCATTACTGGCACCTGTGGTAAATGCCATAAAAAAAGTCTTTGTATTTAGTTACCTCAAACTCATTGAAAATATGAGAACAAATCTAACCTTTAATCAAAGTACATTTAGGCTAAGAACGCAAGATACCGCCTCAATGCGGTTGAGGTCAGGGGTCTAGAATGGTCTTGATTCAGACAAACTTTGATTTAAAATCTCTTGGTAATACATGAAGTCCAGCCAAGGGACTTCGAAGAAAAAATGGTCCACACCAGCACAACTCATCAACCACATATAATGGCGACGATGAGGTTCTTTTCTGTATTTTCGGTTAGGTGAGTTCACTACGGCTCAGGTTGCTTTAAGCTTCCTATTGTCTGAACAGTGCATATGGTGTGGCTATTCTTGCTCATTTATGACGGTCAGCAGACTTTTGTCTTGATTTCATTTGTGAATCCTCTGACCTTCCCCATGGTGGTGATGGGAATCCGACCCCCGTGTCACCTCCATGTTTAAGCCCAGGTGAAACAGGACATTATGGATGACTATTCCTGAACCCAAGTGGACTTAAAAAAACAGATGTTGCTGTTACATTTTGTTCATAATTTCCAGGCATTAAATAATTCTTATACATGTTTTTCCTGTGCTTTTAAATTTTGTATCCATTTAGAAATATGATAGTTAATTAACCACAAAGACATTCTTTTCCTAACTTTTTTTTTTTTTTTTTTTTAAATATCAACCATGCCAAGGCTGACAGTAATTGACTGTACATTAGTCACTTGCAGCTCCAGCGCAAAACTAAAAACTTCAAACTTCAGACGCCAAACAAACCTCATTTGGCACAAAGGACGAAAGTGTGGAAATCAGAGTTTCAGCTGGCTGGCCATTCTGTCTCAGGGTTGACCAGAGGTGCCACAGGCAGCCAAGAAGGCCCGGCCATAACCAGAGAGATGTAACTCTATTACTCTCACTTTTTCTCCACGCATCCCGGCTTCAGTCAGGTCTCAAAGAAGGGCCTGCATTGTCCTGCACTGCACAACATTTTCCGCAGAGGAAACAAAGGGCTAATTGTTGAGCTCAGGACAGCCTGGATGGGCCCTGTACTTTTGCAGAGAGGTAGACGGAGTAGCGTGATGTGGCTCGCTATCACATGGCTGACTCGGCCTTGGCCTCAGCCTCACTTTGCCCTCATCACCCCCCCCCCCAACAGCCAGCAGCCTTTCCGTAAATGTGATATATCTCCACCTTGCCACCCTGCACTTTTCTCTTTTTAGTTGATCGCCTTACGCCGACTTAGGTTGCGTTTCAGTAGCCAGTTATCCCCGTTGGCTCCCTAACAGGATAATATAAAAAAATGTATCCTTATTGAATTATGAATACTGGATTTGTGGTGTTCTGATTGGGTAGTAAAAACTGAACTGGTAGGCCTTTGTTACTGAATGTAACTGAATTTGCTGGCCATTAGCGTGGCAGATGTGTACCGCCACTAAAACAATAGGGCAGATCATGTCATCCAAAACAGAATTAGTAATGAAGCCAGTTCATACTGATCATCCAGGACAGAAAGAGCCAAGTGCTCTTTTTATTATTGCTATTATTACTATTTTAAATAAAGGGAGGTTCATTAAAGGATGTACCTCTTTTCAGGCACTACACACTCTCTAGAGTCTGGATTCTTGTAGGATTGTGTCATTTGGAATAGAGAACAGCCTTTTGCACTCAGTGGAATTTACTTAAACAAAGGACTTCACACCACTGAATCGCACTTATATTAGTTGTTAACGTGCCCAGTTACTCACATTGGACATTTCAGCCCAGCAGCCCAGTGGGTCTGACTCTGAAGGCAGCTGTCTTGATGCCTTGCCAGACTGTTTAAAGTCAGTGCAGAAGGGACAGGTACATTGACGCTGATCTATCATTACTTCCAATCCTGACCTCAAACCTCACATGAACATATCAACATTAAGAGTTTTGTTTAAGCAGAAAGCTAAATATTTGTCTTTATAAGTGGAAAAAGTAAAATAAGATTGTAGTAAATTTGTAGGACAGGAACTGCTGTAGAGAACACTGCAATGGCTCTACCTGTAGTTATTTCATGAAGCAGTTAATGAAACATTATTGTTGTTTTTTTTCACTGAATAACTTTATGATGAGTTCCCTTTTTGTGTATGCAAGAAGACTTCTAAAATTGTCAGTACTGATCTTATGGGAATTTAGCACAATATTTAACAAGGTGGCATCAGCCTCTATCTTATGTGAACATTCACCTATGTTTTGATGCTTAAAAAGAGATGCAGCTGTAATGTTTATGATTCATCATTTTTATACAGATAAAATCACTAATCATTACACAACTGCATAATATTTTGGGCCTTTCATCAGGACTTTTTAACAGTGAGTTGTGTACGTTCATGACAGCCAGTGAGCTCTTCAGCTCACCAAATGATTAGCTTCCAGCAGCCAGAATGCGAGCGTACAACTGCAGAAAACAGGTATATGTAGTACCTTCTTATTGTTTATGAGATTAAAGAAAATTCCTGCTTGAAAAGGTCGCCCAAAAAATGTTTAAACTTTTTCATCATTTAGTCCCATACCTGCATTAAAGGATGACCCTCTGGTGCCCTACAACAGTTTTCTGTCATTTTATTGATGCAGTGGGGAGGATGGGATGTGGTCAGGCTTCTCATAAACAGGCACTGTTACTATTAGAACATGAAAACTTGGTTTTATGGATTGTCATATTGAATAGCCGCTTCACCACTGGCGCTTGCTTGACTGTAGGCTAAAGCAAAGCGGTCTCCATGCACCTTCCCCCCAGCCCTGGGTGTTTGGTTTGTCTGGGGTTTCACGTTCCCCTCCGTTCTGTAATTCGATTTTAATTAATGTGGGGGGCTGGATGGAAATTCCTGTTTGTGTAAAGGCATGGTGTGTGTGTATGTGTGTGTGGGTGTGGGTGTTTTGATATCTAGCAGATTGGTGGTTAACGGAGCAGCCTTGCTACAGTGCACGGCATTAGCAAGAATGCTAATAATTCTTAAGAGCTTACAGTAGGACCATAGTAGTCATGGCAATGGCCCGCTTACAAAGAAGGCCTTTTAGAGCTCGGGACAAGGATGGAGGGGGTGCAGGGGGGTTGCATGGACTCTCTCCACTGTGATATTAGGACAGATCTGCTTCCTCTGTTCCCCCCCTGAGCCGTTTGTTATGGGATTACGTGGTGCCCATAGTGAATTCTCACCGCTGTGGGATTATGCAGTCTGAAAGTGCTTTAATAAAGTACGTGTTATGGACTGCTCTCTTTATTTTGGGCGAAATGCTGGGTGTTTCAAAAACGTCCCATACCATTTCTCTGTGGTGATCTGGGCTTTAGCAGACATAGCTGGCTTTTCTCGTTTGAATGTAAATAAAGCGGTAAAAAGTACAGTGATAATTCTGGTAGAATCCCGTTCAGTATTATAGAGCTCATTTATCACTTAAAGCCAGTATATGAGACACTGATGGCCAGTGTTGATGCTTATAGTCACTGTCATATCAGAGACTTGTAATGCCTATATTCCTATTTTTTATTCCATTTGAAAGCATCAAATACTAAAAATTGAATGAAATCTCTTTACATTTACTATTAAAAAGACCTTTGAAAGAGAAACAGCCCCACAGCGTCACAGACCCTCCATCATATTTAACACTTAGTAGTGGAGGCATCTGTATTTCTTCCCAAGGTCCAGTGGCATCAGAACAGGAGTAACATTCTTTTCTAGATTCAGTATGATATAGGGTCTGCTCATCCTTTCTTCCCTTCCTCTCTATTCTATTTATTACAAATAATGTGCATCACACCTATACTTGTTCATGTATCTTATGGCCCAAGAAGATACATTCCCCATGGGCGGGGTAGACATCTCAGTAACCTCTCCCAACTGCTTTTTTCTCCACAGCCTTCTACAGTGGTTCATGGTGGTCTGTGGAACTGCCAATCCTGCATCAGGAAGGCTGATATTATCTCTGTACTAGTGTCCCTCCACTCATTTCACTTTCAGGCCCTTGCCGAGACCTGGATCACACCAGAGGACACGGCTACTCCAACTGCCTTCTCTTCTGCGTTCTCCTGGTAGCCTAGCGGTTAAGGCATTCGCGATGCAGTCAGGAAGTCATGGGTTTGATTCCCAAGACTGCTAAGCACCTCTGAGGTACCCTTGAGCAGGGCACCATCCCCACATACTTCTCCCCGGGTGCTGTGTTCCTCGCTGTCTGCTGTTTTGCTTGGTGAATGGGTTAAATGTAGAGGAAAATTTTGTGCTGTTTACACTGTATGCTGTGGTGTGCTTACATATGACAAAATGGTCATTTTCACTTCTCCCACACTCCTCACACTACAGGCAGAGGAGGGGGTACAGGTTTGCTTCTCTTGAGTAGATGGCATTTCACGCCTCTCAGTCTTTCCCTGCTCAACATCTCATGCTTTGAATTCCACTCTGTTACTGTAACACACCCGACTAAACTCCATATCATTGTACTTTATCGCCCACCTGGTCCTCTAGGTAACTTAATCGATGAACTGAACATCCCTCTGAGTTCATTTCCAGACGATGACTTACCACTCATCCTCCTCGGGGACTTCAATCTCCCAAGCAACAAGATGCAGACCTGCGGACTAGCGATGCTCCTGTCATCCTCCGGCCTGTCCCTTGGTGAGTCTCCTCCGACCCACAAAGCAGGCAATACCCTCGACTATCCACCAGATCACTTCCTATGTTCAACATATTGTCTACTCCTCTACATGTCTCTGACCATCTTCTATCTTTCAAATTCCCTCTTCAGACCTCCTCATCTCTTCACCCGCATGCAGCACCTATGTCTACCTGCAGAAATCTCTCCTCTTATCTCTGGCCCCTCGCTCCTCCTCTACTCTACCCTCCTTATCTCTCCCAAACTCTACTAATCCCTCTCTGTCCCTTGTCTTCCAGAAAGAAGCGTGTCTCTCCCCTGGCTCCATGGCTGTCTGAGGTCCTGTGAAGTAACTGAAGGGAACTGAGAACAGCGGAAAGAAGATGGAGGAAAACGCTTAAGAACAGTGACTTATCGCTCTCTCTTATCTAAATCAGAACAGTGTCTTATCAATCTCTCTTATCAAAATTTGCCATTGATTTAACTTCTGCTAAGTCTTCCTTCTTCAGAACCAAATTTGAAGAATCTGCATCTAACCCTCGCAATCTGTTTGCCACCTTTTCATCCCTTCTTAAATCTCCTTCTCTCCCTGTATCTTCCGCTGTTTCACCAGAAGACTTCGCCAAGTTCTTAAACGAGAAGATCAACGATATTAGAAGATCCTTTCCTCCAACCATCATGCTGCCTGCCAGCCAGAGACCAGGCAATGCTACCAAGTTTCATGGCTTCTCACCGCTCTCTCCTGAGGAAGTGTGCCCCCCAGTGATGGAACAAACTCCCTCTTCCAATCAGATCTGCGGAGTCCCTCACTTCTGACTTTTCTTCAACAGGTGTTGTTTAGGTGTACCGAGTGTGCAGTAACTTGGTTGAATAGTGGACATTGATTTAAGTATAGCTTTACAGGTTTAAGGAACAGATGTGGACTACATGATCACTGATGTGCGTCGCTCTGGATAAGAGCGTCAGTTAAACGCCATAAATGTAAATGTAGAACACAGAACCCTGTCCCGGTTAAAGGTCCATTGATGTCGGAACACAGCAGTCTGTCCCAGTTTAATTTTAATGCAGTGTTGAAGAATAGTTCTCCAGGCTTCCTGAAGGACTTTCAAGGTTTTTTTTTGTTTTTTTTTGTTAAGGCACACAGTGACCTGTGTATGGATCATTCCAGCCGAACAAAGCACTAACTAAAGTCCTGAACCGGTGAAGAAACAGGAGCAGGTGATTCCAGATGATCAGGCGGTGATCAGTATACTGGTGGTGCTGAATGCTGAGTGGTTGGAACTCCTTTATCTTGGCTCTTTGTATCCTTAGTCACTTTGCAGTCTGTCTCAGTAAAACATTTGTTTCCATTTTTTCCATTTAATCTTCTCAGTATGCCAAAGATAAGATGGTTTGACAAGCATAAAATAGTATTTTTGCACCAACAAGGTGATTCAGTACAAAATATAAAGAAATGGGGGTGGCTCAAGACTTGGACAGTACTGTACATGTGTGGGATCATACTTTTTACATTTCCTTTGTTCAAATTTGTGATTTTATGTGATATATTTATTATATTTATTTATTTCAGTTCTCCTTTTATTCATGATGTCACTGAAAGGAGAGGAAAAGCATGACTTATGTTCAAACATGTAAAGGCCCTTGTGTCTCTGCTACCCAGAAGGTCCAGACCTTGTGATTCTGTTTTCTATTTCTATTCGTCTGTTGAGTCACGGCGATGCTTTTGTAGGCTTACATTAAAGAGAACATTGTCCTCCCTGGTGGAGGGGCTTGGAGGGGGTGTGTGCCGCAGTGTCTTACTCTAAAAAAAAAAATAAATACAAGAAAGAGGCTGGCATGCTGAATCCACTGGAAGTCCTAAAGGTGCATTTCAGTAACTGGAAACTCACAAACTATCAAAGCCAAACTCCAAAGACCATTTGTCAGGAACTTTAAATATGTAACCGATAATTACACAGCCATTATTTGCAAATGACATGGAATAACAAATGAAGGGCTGTGTTTATCAGAGGTTTGGAGACATCTTAGAGATTAAATGTATGCTCTTGAGAGCTCCAATGTCTAAACATTGGCCCTGTCATTAGGAGAACCAAGTTCAATCCACAGTGATGCTACAGCCATTCAAGATTCCATCCCCTAATGACCCAGTGAAATGCTAGCCAGTATGGCATCTAACTGGCATAACACTGCGTTGGCTCTTCCAAAACACATCTTGACCTGTAGAGTTAGAGACCGTGTGACATTTGGCCCAGTTGACATTTTCACAGTACACAGAGTATGCAGAGGTCCAGGTTTGTTAGCAAAACCATTTTATAAAACAAAAGCTGCCTTAGCTTATGGAGTGTGAGTATGTACTGAGATTCCAGGCAGGTGGGTGCAGCATAGTTTGTAGTTTACTTGCTTAAATTTAACGTTTGCCAAAATAAGGTTTTGGCCTAAAGCATGTATCCTAAATACCTTCATGGCGGTATAAATAGTTATATAACTATTTACTGTTATCAACATTATAGAAAAAAAAGCTCAGGAGACACCTGAAGGTTCACTGGTGGATTTGAAAAGTAAATAAAGTGGCTGTATTTGTGTTGCAGATGTTTCCTGATTCTATTCACCATCACTTTAGAAAAAAAGGTCTCTCAACAATGAACCCTTTCACATTAAACCCACTCCAAATGACTTCATGCATGCAGTTATGCAGAAAATGTGAAAAATCAATTTCCCTTTAACAGCTTGATAAGAGTTGAACTAGAGTTGAGATGTTGCATGCATTCTTTAGAAAACTGGAATCAGAATCAGAAAGCTTTATTGATCCAAGAGGAAATTGCTCAGTAAAGGATGTCATAGCCTCCTGTCCTCAAGTCACCTGGATGTGTTTTTGTTTCAGTACGTTCCTTACTCCTATTGTATTTGGTCACTATTCACCTTTTGTATCACCAAAGTTTGTTGTCATAATTGTCGAGCAAGATATGCTGTTCATTCATTATATTTCAAGTGGAGTTAAAGGGCCTATTCAGTATCATAAAAACAGGTTTACCTTACTTTTATAATGAAATGTTTAAATTATTCATATATCATTCATTCCCCAGTCCATACATGGCAACTACAGTCTAAAAACATTCCATTTTGAACTGACTGTTTTTGTGACGTGATGAAACCATCAAATTTAAATACATCTTTTTATTTGGCCTACTGAGGTTCTACTGATGAATGTAGAAGTTTTAAGGAGCACAACAGAATAAAATACAGGGCAGGGAAGCAGCACAGAGGTCATTTATATATATATATACATACATCAGCTGTAAAGGCACAGTAACAGACTCTTTTAGTCTAAGGAATAAACAGGTTGGAAAACTGTCATGTAAAAATGAACAAAGCCTTACAAAATGTCATACATGGGCCTCAAGCAAAGCAATAAAATTTAAAAAAAAGTAACAGACCCTTATATTAATAGATGTAAAAGCATTAATAGATGTAAAAAATCAGGACGGTTTGTGTCTTGCAGCAAGAAAAGGGGGAAATCCAGTAATAAAGAGATTTGGGGGACAGGAAAGAATGAAAAAATCAGCTGTGGGACATCTGAAGGAGATCTGAGTTTGAAAGCAGCCCTGATTTTGATGAGCAAGTTTTCCACTAATGCGCTTGTTTACAGAGATTTCCGTCCCACAAGAAGGTTAGATCTGAAAACCTTAATCCTGCGTGTGGTGGGCCTGTCCGAAATGTAGCTGAGGCTCTGCTGAGAAGGAATGTTTTGCTTTGTGGACTTCGAGCTAAATAGATATATTAAATCCTCCTTCATCCTTCATATTTTTTTTCTTTTCATCTACCAGCGAGTCTTTGCCAGGAGACCAGCATTTATCAAGCACGGAGGCCGAAAGCCAACTATGTGCGCAGTCAAAAAGATGTATTTGTACACGGATGTGACTTTTTTATACAAAAGGGGAGACGTCTCCTTAGAAATGGACAAATAATGTAATTATATGATTGATAGAAATAGCAAAGATATTGTAACTATATGATTATAGAAGAAACGGCAGCGCTGCTATAATTATGATTATGACAGCTGATGCGGTCTTTTCTCCAGGAAACCGCGCTCTTTATATCTTCTCAAAGAGCCGTAATCGACAGTTTGGAGGGCATGTGCTCCCTGCCTAGGAAATTGCCACGTTGTTGTTTGGAATTATAGTCATTTGAGGCCAGAGGCAGCTGTTTTGCGTTTGGAATGTGGGCTGATTGCTGGATGTGTGTGTGCTTTTATAGGCCGCGGCTTAATGGCCGGTGTGTTTTTATATAGCGCGTGTGCTGGGGCGCTTACAGGCCCTCTGGCTAATTGAGCGGAGAGGTCAGATCCTGGCTCTGACCTGAGGCTGGTGAAGTTGAGGAAAGCCTAATATTTCAGAGGTTAGACCCACTCTGCAATTAAATAAATGAAATAGCCTCACTGCAGAGCTGAGCTTCTGGTGGTCTCCAGCGCTCAGTTCGAACACAAGCTCAACACACCAACAGAATTTAAACCGCTTTGATTACGTGGGTCAGGTGTGTTGCTCTGCAGGGCTGTAAAGCTTCAGGGGCACTTCTGGACAGGCACGTGTTTTTCATGGACAAGAATTGTGATGTTTCCTTGCACTTGGAAAAGATTAAGGAAACACCTTATCTCAGACTACAAAATGCTTTTGTTCTCCAGTTTTCCACTTTCACTGTACAGTCGTCTCTTCATGTTGGATAAAATGCATTTGGACTCGCTCACCGGCTCCGGTTGCAAATTGAGTGTTACTCTTTGGCCGGAATGATCAGTTATATTTTTGTCAGTAGAGAGTCCCAGGAGGGACGGAGCCGGGTGGTGAGATCAGCGTATGACTTGCGTTACAGAGGTTGTCTGCAGTGCTGCAGTTCCCTGGCGTTTCTCTCTCTCTTCCCGGGCGTTTCTCTCTCTCAGCCTGTGTGTGGACTGGTCGTGTGATAAAGGAGACGTAGCCAATTAGCCTTTCTGTCTCTTATCTGTGTGTATGTGTGTGTGCATGTGTGTTTTTCTTTCTGCAGCTTGGGGAGGAGATGCTCTCTTGTTATCTATCTGCCCGGCCAGTCAGGAGGTTGCCGTGCAGCTGTGTGGTCAGAGTCCTTCAAGGACTTTAGGGGAAATAATTCAGTACTCTGACTAGATGTAACATGCTCCTTGTCCAAGCAATGTTGTTTCTACGTCTTCTCTTCTCCCCTGTTAATCAGTATGAATTGCATGGGAGCAATGCACTGAAGACGGCACAGGATCATTATTCTTAAAGTAGCATGCTAGCATGGCTAACCGTGAATGAAACCCAGCAGCCTTGTAAACTCCTTCATGCTGTCACTGGACAGCTCAACACACTTGAAGGAGAACATTAATGTCACGAGTGATTGGGCAAAGGGAGGGACATTCTACCCAGACAGAGTGAGGCCACTTTTGTCTCTTACTTCCCAACCATGGGTGACTATGGCATTCCTGAAGATCTAACATACAATGTAGATCCCAGCGGCTTTAACATTAATAATGTACAGCTTCATAGTCCTATGGAACACAAATGTTAAAATAGGAGTTTCAAAATTGCTGATCAGAAATTTCTGGGGGTGATCCTAATCATCTGAAGAGCACCTGCGATTGGCAACCCTCCAAGACTCCCAGCCTGCTGCCCCATGACACAGGAGTGAAACAAACCCTGTACAATGTTCAGCGCTGACCCATGGCTCACTAACTTGTGTGATTTTTATGTGCTGTTGTCCTTAAAGGCCCACATCATAGAAAACCAAGATTAAGCAACAGGGATCAGGATACTTGGGGCTTTATAAAACTCCTCACTGCAAGGTTTGGCACTATATGCGTTCTTTGGTCACATCATTCCTTTAACAGACTGTACCTCTGTTGTCACGGCCTCAGCCGCCGGCCGTTTGGCCTCCTGATCTGGCGCCAGAGTCTTGTTTTGACCTGAAAATAGCTGGCCTTTCTTGGCATTTCCCCTGGCTTTGTGGCTATCTACCCATTTCTTTGGGGCCATGACAAAAATGCTACAGTTGACCAGGCTGTTCACACAGCAGCCTGCGGTTTCTCCATGACTTCATCCTGCGAGTGACATTAAGAAGGTATTTCTGTCTCCTCAGGACTTTCCCTTTCTCGTCCTCTCCTGGTGGTTTATGTGTCACTTGCCTTGAAAGATGCTGTCAACTCCATGCCTATTCCTTCCTGTATTAAGCGAAGGGGCGTTGTTGGGTTATAAAGGTTATCCCAGAGAGCCTCTCAGCATCATCCAGTTGCAGACCTGGAGATCCAGTTCTAGACTGGCAGTTTCAGGTTGTGCCAAGGTTTTAGGATTTGGGCAATCTGTTTGCCACACCATGTCCAACAAGTCGAAAGCTGCATCATGTCTTGTAATTACAGGCCTTGAATTGCCACCAGCTCTACAGCTCTTGCAGATGGGTGCATCTCATGGTGGGCCATTCTTGGAGGGCAGCTCGAGTGATATTGTGGGGACGCTAGAGCTCATTCTAACAGACCCTGAGGTTCCATGGAGGTTGGACAAGCTCCAGGATGAGCTCATCCATGTTCAAGGAGCCAGCTGCCCTTTGCCCCACATCGCTTAGCCTCTGCTTGAGCTCGTGAAGGAACAGAACGCCGCCCGCCGGCCCCTCGGCGCCTGGTTCAGCCGCATCGCTGCATGCCTGCAGTGTGTCCTGCGGAGGAGCCCCAGCTTGCTGTGAATGTATGCCAAAACAATGTGGCCTCAGACGGACCCTGGTCACCTCTCAAGGGTGGTCCAGCAAGTGCTCAGTTTCTGCCGAGTCAACTTCCCTTCGGTTTGACAGCTGTTAAATGTTGTGCTTTCTTTCAGGTTTTGTGTTTTTGTTGTTTTTTACCCCTAGAAGTTGCTTTGCTGACAATAACATGGGAATGATTTTGAGGCTTATTTCTTACTCATAACTCTTTAAAATAAGTGGCCCTGAAGTGCAGGTCAAACACAGAAAGAGGAGATCAGTAATTCTTTACATAATCAACTTCGAAATCATGAATCAAAAACTGTGTACTTATGTCATTACATTTTAATAATACAGAAAATGACAATAACTAGATATTAAAGAGTAAGCCTCTGTGTGAGGCCTCTGTGAAAATATTTACACTTTGTCTGAAGCTGTCCCAGGACCATGCATCATACATCTTTGGTTTAGTGACTTGGACACTTCTGATGAAGATGAATGAGGCTGGTCTAGTATTTTGCTGTATGTGGATTTGACAGCATGCTGTGGTGTGTCTGCAGAGTGCTATAGAGTTACTGCTCTGAAATCCAGCTTTAGAGGCCTCTCTTTTGTCCAGGCTCAGTGTGCCACTGTACATCTACCCCAGACTGTGCTGTTCCTGGATCAGTAGTGCTTTGGAAACCTGAAACCTGGGGAAAGTTCTCGATATCTTTATTTTGATTCAGACCGCGTCCATACAGTGTCCCAGTATAAGGTAAATGGATATGCTTTGATTAAAACTCTTATACTCTTTATGTGTTTCCTGCACACTTTGAAACACCTGATCCTGATAATTATCTCATCACAAAGCTGACAGTGATTTTCTTTCTCCTTGGAAAAATCCTCTTATATGAAGTCTATTTTAATACTTGGATTAGAATATGAATATGCATATGCAATCTTAAACTTACCAAGTGCTGATTTTGAACTTGAACCCATCAAGTGGATGCATCTTGTAGTTATTCCATAACATGAACAACTACTCAGTTTTTCTTTGTTATATTTGATTTTGCATGCTCATTTTCAGTAGCCTCTGTGGCAATCACTATATTACTTTTGGCACAAGCTAAGTGAATTTAGGTCTACCTAAATGTGAGCAGTGTCAGAAACCACATAAGTAATTAAGTCAAATCAAGTAGGTGTTCAGGGACGGTACACAGTCAATACACAGAACGCAGTACACAGTGAACACAGAGAACACAATACACAGTACACAGTGAAACTAAACAACATTCCTCTAGGACCAAAGAACAAAGACAGAAGCACCACATGACTACCTGAGTGCAGACCGTACAAAATATACACAGAGTGTACAGAGAGCAAGAGAGAGAGTGCAAGAGAAGCAAAAGAGAAACAAAGGAACAAGACCAGACAACATTTAGTGCAGTCGATGTTTTATTATGTATTGGAGTGTAAGTCGCTTGTGTCAGACAGAACAGTTCAGTGTGTTTATGCTTTGTGATGTGCATTGTGCAGATGTAGTTTGAGGCAATAATATCAGCATACAGACTGCGCAGTGGCAGAGGCATTTCTAAGCATATGCAACCTGGGCGGTTGTCTATGGTGGCCTCGGCAGCAACATATCTCCCTCCACCTTCCTACTCCAGCAACCACCCCTCTCCCCCCACTGTCGGTCAACAAAAATCCTGTAGAGCACCAGAATGCTGATTGGTTAGTTATAATCTTCCATTGCTTGTTAACACAAAACATACAGAGCGAATTTTGGACACTAAACATATCCTGGCTTGAGATGAGGGGGATTTTATGTAATACTGTTCCTTTAACTGAATCTCAGAGGTGTAGAAACTATGAGTGTATATATAGGAGGAGGCACGAATGATTTGAAAACTGCTATAATGGTTCTGGCATCCATGATATATATATATATATATATGTGTGTGTGTGTGTGTGTGTGTGTGTGTGTGTGTGTGTGTGTGTGTGTGTGTGTGTG
>JBBIGA010000138.1:1981232-1997702 GCA_037576975.1 Alestes dentex | reverse complement strand
GTGTGTGTGTGTGTGTGATGTGTGTGTGTGTGTGATGTGTGTGTGTGTGTGTGTGTGTAAGAGAGAGAAAGAGAGGGAGAGAGAGAGAGAGGTTTTGTGTTTGCAGTGGAGGCTTGGAGGAGAGGGCTGTACTATAACTGCCCAGGAGCACCAGAAGGTCAGAGCAACGCATTACTGGACCCGTTCCGCCATGCGGGGGAGCAGATAACTGAGTTAAGGCTGCTGTGATTCCATTAGCTGGCCTGTTATTTTGTCACTCTAACCAAGCCCATGCTAACCTGGAGTCAATCTATGGCAGGCACACACATACACAAACACACGTGTGTGGGGCCAGCCAGAGGTCAGTGCCGTCCGAGGAGTTGTATCTCCTTACCCCCTCTCCAGTGTACCCCCACCTCCCCCTGCATTTGGAATTCATTATGCAACTCAGTCAGAATTCCCCTCTAATTAAAAAGAGACGTTTTCAAAGTTCCCCAGCGCAGATTAACGGCCTCTCCTTTCGGCTCAGGCTAAGCCAAACCAAACACGTCAAAAAAGGTCTTCCCAGGGCCGCAGAGGCCAATCTGGACACTTCTGGATCTCCTAGCCTGCACCGGGCCTTGGGATTTGGTGGGAATTACCGCAGGATCAAACTCAAAGACAGATTAAATATCATCCTCGGCTCACCCACGCTAGCGCTCTTCAGCCTGATGAGTCTCACCGTCACTCACTTTAACAGATTTTGACAAGCTGCACTTTTTTATTGTTACTCTTCTGGCAGGAGTCCACTGTGTGTTTACATTCCTTGTTTTATTTTGTGCTCTCTTTCATACTTTTTCCTTATTCTCTCTCCCTCTCTGTCAGTTTTTCCCTCCTCTCTCTCCTCTCTCTCTCGCTCTCTCTCTTTCTCTCTCTTTCTCTCTTTCTGGTCTTTATTTAGAATCGGCCTGCTTTAATGCCAGTAAGCTTCCTTTAGAGTCAGTGAAAGACTAAGTCAACATTAATAAGGAGAGACGTTCCAGAAGTCATTCGTTTAATAGCTCTACTCGTAAACTGCACAGTGAGAACGTCAGGGAACGGAGGAATATTTGGGCACCTTGTAAAAGGTTCTGCCTCCTGTTTCGTTTACGCGTGTGTAGTGAATCACTGGTGAGGAAAATCCTCACCGTTCTCTTAGCGGGGTACGTATTCGGGTGAAAAAGTGAAATAAGCAGCAAAATAGCATAACTTCTTGCCACTAAGTTATCCGTCAGACTGTAATTGTGTATTTTTAGAATAACCAAATGGTTGTGACATTCACAAGTAGCAAAAGAGGGCAAAGTGTGGGGGTCACCAAGCTTAGGGAGGCTGGTGGCCTGTTGGTTAGGGGGTTGCCCCTGCGATCAGAAGGTCATGGGTTCGAATCCCAGGACAGCTGGTGGCACCTCTATGGTACCCTTGCACAAGATACCATCCCCACACACTGCTCCCCGGCCGCTGTGTTCCTGGCTGCCCACTGCTTCACCCGGTGAATGGATTAAAAGCAGAGAAGAATTTCATGCTGTTCTGTGTGCTGTGGTGCGTTCACGTATGACAAACAAACACTTTACTTTTTACAGCCCATCATTTAGTATTGTCTGTATGTCTAAATCATCACATACGTCCCTCAAACCACTCTTCAGGAGTTGTTGAGTGATCTCAGCTGGAGTTTTTGGTTTCTGACACTTATTTTAGACAGTTATGGACAAAAAATGGGCATAAAGTCTCCTGCCACATCCATTTGGGACGGCCCCTTAACCATTCTGATCCAAATCCAAAAAGTACCCTGAATGGCCCCAGAAGTAATAGAGGGACTCAAAGGCATACCACAGGGCTGCCAACATTAGATTTATCCCTCCTGTGTGTGTATGTGTGTGTGATATGGTTATGATTTTGTGTCATATGATGCAAGTAAGTGGGCCGGGGCGTCCTGCGTTGACTCATCGCGACCATGCGTAGGCGTTCCTGCTTACATTAGCTAATATGTGCTGATCCATACTGAGGGAGGGCAGCTGTTGCTCCGTGAGGCCTTTTGAACCCGGATTGCCCAAGTTTTTCAACTACAGTACCATAGTTCTATAGAAGTCTTAGATTCCTCTGCAAGAAATTGTTTGGACCTGTTTAATTTAGTAAGGGTGGTTTTGAGGGTAAAAACACTGTTTAACATTGAAGTACATAAAATGGACATTTGCACAGCAACAAAAACATGTCCAGATTTAAAACAAAGAAAGTCCCTGCCACGTTGTGGACTAGTTAGTGCAACACATCACATTCGGTCCCTAGTGCACCACTCGCCAGTGGAAGGCTGATAGACTACTGCATGGATTTGTTAAATTATGCAACCAGCAAACTATAATGAACTTAATGACTGGTTTGAGATGGTTCCACAAATGCTGACAGGCATGAAATCACTAACTTTTGGTTTTACTGTTTATTGGTGTATTTACTGTTTTTTTCTAATGAGAGGTTTTTTTTAAAATACACACAGGTGTGTAAAACATCATTAAATTGAAAAAGGGATGCTTTGGGACATTTATTTAAAGAGCACATCACCTGGAAAATTGACTTTTACACACATTAAAGGAGAGCTTGATTGTGCCTGTCAACACTTAAAAAAAAAAAACACAGCTAAACTGTCTACCAAAAACAAGCATTTTGATTTATAGACATCTACAGCTGGTTACCACTAAAGATGGCATAACCTTTTAGAGGCAGTAGCCTAGTGGATAAAACACTTTCCTGTGAACCCGATGACCACAATGTTGAAGGTTCAAACCCCCCCCCCCACACACACACTTTCTATCACCTTGTCCTTGAGCACCTTTATCCTTCGACAAATAACATTACACAGGAAATGTTCAGTATATCAGTGGAAGACATGTATTCCATCGGTATTCCATCAGAAACCTGGTTTGACTCAGTCAGTCCTTCATTTAATTAAATCAGGAGCTGCTGATGGAATTTAATTAAATCAGGAGCTGCAACTCCAAACAACAGCTGGATTAACCAAGAAGAAATCTGGAACCGAACCAGTGTTCTCCTCACCAGCTCACACAATATTAATATATTTTTACAAACAAGACAAATCTTGATGCTTTTTACTTCTTTCTTGTATGATTGTGTATATATATATATACATAAAGCAGAATATTCATCAGTTACATTCAAAGTTTTCAGCTTGTGTTTGCCGTGCATACCCATTAACTCCAGCACAAAGCTCTGTTCATAGCAACTTAGGTGGTTAGCTCTGGGCTCCCTCCCTGCGTGTGCCTTTGCCATTTTGGTCCTCCGTTCTAGGCAAACATGGTGAATGTCTGTGGTGGGTGTTTAGTCTTTCCTGGTTAACCTCAGGGAGACGGCCGAACGTCTGTGTTGACCAGACCAATTATTACCTGAGAGGAAGGCACTGCTGCAGGCTGTATTTTTCTCCTGTTTTTTCACCCCAAAAAGCCTGCTGACATTTTTTAACGGACGCCCAAACTGCACCCTGAGGCATATCTATTTCCATGGTGGATGTAAACACATGGCTCTGGGCCTCTGTTCTGATAGAGAATTCTTCACCACAGCTCCAGCACTGGCACACATGACTTCTGTCTAGATCATTCCAACATGAGTGTCATGATGATCAGGCAAGATCTGTTTGGTGTGGGAAGTTTGCTTCTTTAATTTTGCCCTGGAGCTGTAGTTTATAAATGTAAGTGTCTCATACAGTGATAGAAACTGCATAAGCAAGTATATTTGAGATTATTTGAGGCAAGTGGAAAATCCAATGCGGGATACTTAGCACAACCATAAAATATGCAAGGGTTCTATGACTCAGAAGAACATGTGGATTGTATACTCAATTAGAGGAGCAAAATAACAATTAGATAGAATGAGTTTAACAGGGTTCCAGTTCATTGCTGGGACTAGTAAAAGGAGAAGAAATTTATTTTCGAAACCCATGTAGTATCATATATGTACACTGCTTGATACCTTCTGAATATTGTTCTTTCTACGTCAAGTTGTGACCATAACAGGACTATGTACATGTGTTTCTTAATGTCTTCTGAATGTCCTTCTTGCAATGTCAGGTTATGACCAACATGTATTTACGTTTTACTGTCCCCTGAATTTTGCAATTACAACATCAAGTTGTTACCAACACAGGATCATAAATGTAGTATGATCAATGTTCTCTGAATGACGTTAATGCAACATATGGTTATGTACACAGATCAGCCAAAATATTAAAAACCTCCTGCCTTATTTTTGTGTAGATCCCTCTTGTTCCACAACCCTGTTGTGTCAAGACATGAACTCCACAAGACCTCTGAAGGTGTGCTGTGGGATCTGGCACCAAAACATTAGGAGTAGATCCTTTAAGTCCTCTAAGTTATGAGGGGGGCCTCCATGGATCGGAGGCCACCAGACTAGTTTCCAGCACATCCCACAGATGCTCGATTGGACTGAGATCTGGGGAATTTGGAGACCAAGTCAACACCTTGATCTCTTTATCATGTTCCTCAAACTGTTCCTGAATGTTTGCAGTGTGGCAGGAGGCATTATTCTGCTGAAAGAGGCCTCTGCCATTGTGGAATATCACTGCCATAAAGGGGTGTACTTGGTCTGCAACAGTGTTTAGATAGGTGGTACATATCAAGGTAACATCTGCATGAATGCAGGACCCAAGGTTTCCCAGCAGAACATTGCCCCAGAGCAGCTCGCCTTCTTCCCATAGAGCATCCTGGTGCCACCTCTTTCCTAGTTAAGCAATACACACCTGGCCATGATGCCTGTACCCATAATAGCCCATTTTGGTGCTCAGATCTTTATGCTTACTTGTTTCCCCTTCTTCCAGCTTCAAGAACTGTTTGCTTGCTGCTTAATACATCTTACTCCCTAAAAGTGCCACTGTAACAAGCTAATCAGTGTTATTCATTCCACCTGACAGTGATTTTGATGTTATAGCTGTCTGTGTACTTACATTCCTTAATGTTCTCTGACTGTCATTTTGGCAACCTAGGTTATGAGCAAAACACAGTCATGTATGCACCACAGTTCTTACTGTCCTTTGAATATCTTGTTGTCTTTCTAACATGTTCTATTGTGGTTCGCCAATGTCATTCAGCGAACCACAATAGAACACCCGGAACTGTTCAGTGGACATCGCCTGTTGGCTGGGAGCTTTGCAGGACCTCCTGACATGAAGCATCTTTTATGTGTAGGTCTTTGGGCAAGCCATGTTGCAATGCGGTCAGTCGTCAGCTTACATTTGCTCCAATCTCTTCCACATGGACATCCCCCGCCACACTGCCTCACAGGAAGTGTGTATGTTGAGTTTTTTGCGATGGTGCTAGTGTGTGTTAGCGCTAGTCCACATGACCATATCCATATGGAATGGCTCAGAGCTCTTTGTAAGTGAAGCCACAGCTCAGATCAAGCAGTAGAAGGCCAAATGAACTCGGGGGCATGATGCCATTTGAACCCCATCCCCCACACTCCCTCCTCCTCACATACACACACACTCACTCACAGATACACTCATAACTCAGCAGGGGGGCTGGCAGGCCTGATGCTGCTCTCGTGCACTCCCAGCCTCAACATCAGCTCTAATGACAAGCCAGGAACTCCCACATCCGCTGGGCTAACGCACCCACCCTCCTCCATTTACTCTATTTTTAACATCTGAGATCTTTGAGGGTGGGAGGGGGGTGGCAGCAGGGGGGTAGAATTACACTCAGATATCTTTAATCACTTCCATCAGTTGTGGAACGTTTGGGAGGAAAGTTTCGTTGTTTGAACTGTGGGCCCTGATTTTGTAGACAGTTTCTTTCCATGGAAATGGCATTCGAAAGCAGCAGAGGCATAGCCCAGAAACCACAATCTGAGCCATTCAGAATCGCTCTCATGAATGTTTGCTTTGTTCCGGCCCTGCGACCAGACCTCCAGCCACCTCGTTTGTCAGTGAGTTGTGTCTCCTCAGGAATGTTTCACCCTCAAAATGTGCGCATTGCTAATTCAGACTGAAAGCAAGTCCGTGGGCAGTTAGCATGATGCAAATAAGGTCATGACTAGCTGGCCATGACCAGCCATCATTAATCAGACCAGTACCTGAAAGGAGAGCCTGTTTTCTTTTTTCTCTTGTTTAATATTTTCCAGCAGTGCCTCCTCATATCCTTTTTAACAGAAGCCCAAACTCCAGCCTGAAGCAGATTTATTCTCTGGACCTACACTCTTGATAGATCAGTTTTAACCACAGCTCCAGCCCAGGCACACACGTTGCTTCTGTCCAGTTAATTTAAGGAATATTTGGATGAAAAATCACATTTATATCATTTCCAATTTACTCCAGATGTAGTCCATCAGTCGTGGCATGTTTTGTGTTTTTCTTTAGTTATCTCTGAGGCTAATATGGCTAAAAAGCTCTAGAAGTTCTATAAAGGACTGATCTTGAAATGGATTCTTTTGTACTAACGACAGCCATTGTCACAAAAATTCTTCCAGGTCAGCACTTTTGTGGTTTGTGAAAACAGGCCTTGTTGTATTAAAAGGCTGCCCACACTGTTGACTACACAGTGGAGTTTTGTTCGTTTTTATAGCTCACATTAAGTCATACTGGGTCCTAAACCACATCCACAAGTCTGTGCCACTGTAATGAAGTGCTGGGTGAGTTTTGGAGATGTATTTACAGAAAAAATTTGGTGACTGTTGATGTCTAGTGCTTGATAATAATGCCTTGTAGCTCCAGGTCTAAAGCAAAGAAGCAAACTTTGGGAAACAAATATAACTTGCCCAGTGTTGTCTGAGGATGTAAAATAGAGTTTTTTTTCCCACTATTTCTTTTAAGCATTAAGTTTTGAAATCCTCCTTAGTCCTGACCCTACATGTAGTTCATTAACCAGATGTCTGTGTGTGTGTGTGTCTTTGAATTTGGTTCTTCAGTTTAGTACTGGATGTAGAAGGCTAACGTACTAACAAGCGATAGAAACTTACAGCCACTAAATAGCATTGTGCACTGAATGCATAGATCCCCACATACTATGCAGATATAAAACAAACAGCATAGCTGATTTTACTGCTTTCAATGTGCTCTTTCAGTTTTATAGGTTTTAGTATATTGCAGAATACAGGATCAGAAACCACATAAGCAAGTCTTTTTGAAATGACAAATCTATGCTTCTTAAGGAAAGGGGGCGATTGTAGACAGTTGGTGAAGCTACTTGTGCTCTAAGTTTGCAGCCTTTTAACCTTTTAAGGATTTAGCCTTGTAACTAAGGCAAACTCATTCAACAAAAGTATGAATTCTTTATTTCTGACACATGGCAGGGTAATGAAGTCTTACCTTCGATCTTAAATGTGTTTGGCTTTTTACTGACGAAGATATCGATACACATGCATCATCTATCATCAGGGTTTCCTGCTCACCTGTACTGTAGACCAGTTCTAGCTAAAGCTAATACAACTAAATAAGGCTCCAACAGAAACTGTTACTCCTACTCCAGACCATTTTGACCTACATAGATCACCTGTAATTCTAACTAAGACTACTTCAACTACTCACTTAGACTCCAACAGAAATTGCTGCTACTAATTAGAGACTGTAATTGATTATATTACTGCTAACTAGAGACTCTACTGCTTGGTGGTTAAATCTGTCGACCAAGGCCCCTTACTGTTGGTCATCCACATGGCGTTATTTTTCTATTCTCTCTTGACCAGAGGAGAATGGGATCATCTTTTGAGCTTGGTTTCTCTAAAGGTGCTTCCAAGACCTTTAGGGAGTTTTACCTTGCTTCTACCGCCATTGGCTTCCTCACTAGAGGCTCAAACCTGGATTCTGCTTTGTGACGATATCTGTTGTGATAGAGCTAATATTGTCATAGCATCTCACAGTTACAATGTTTAAGCAGAGCTGTAGCCTACATGGAAAAATCTCAAAAACACATTATTCTGTAGACCACCTGGAAGTGTATTAATGTATATATGCCTACAACATAAAAATGGGTTAAATAAATTAACCACGATGATCATTTCTTGATATAAACCACTTCTTGTGCAAGGTGCACACAATTCACGGTTAAACTTTCTGTCTTTTCAGTTCTTACTGAAATAATAATGAGTTTACTTGTTGGTATAGATGAATACCATTTGTTTAAAGACACTTCCAGTGGCAAAATGAATGAAATGCATGTCCTTGGTATTGAATATCTTGCAAATGAGATGCTAACGAGCTGTGACTTGCCATCACTCACTGTTAGCCCCTTTGTATTTTTGGGTGAAGTGCTCCTTTAGAAGGCCTGTTGGGGGGGGTTGATGTGCCTCACTGGGGTGACAGCCAGTGGATGTGGTTTCTGTGGCAATCCTTGCTCTGTCATTCGAATAGTGCTCTAATCCCCTCAGTGGAAGCTCAGACAATGGGGTTTCCATTGATTGTTTCCTTGTTGTTGCAGAATATAATATTACCAACCCACTCTTGGCGAGACTTTTGCGTACTAATTTCAGTGATCCTCAGTGGCGTCCATCCTTCTTTCCTTCTCAAAACAATGAAACTGATCACCATTCCCGCATTAGTATTGTGCTGTACTGTAAATATAATAAGTAAATATAACACTGTAAACTATGATATGTAGATTTGGACACTTTTTCATCATCAACCAGAATCAATATTCACTAGCTTTGAAAACAAAACCAGCATTGGCATAGCAACAATGACTTAACAAACCAGTTGGAATATTTGGATATAATCTTAGGGTGCGCTGGTGGCCTAGTGGTTTTGGAGCTGCCCCTGCCCCTGTGGACGGCGTGTTGCTCAAGCATACCTGTGGTGCCACTGGTAGTCTTGGGATTTGATCCCACAACCTTCCAATCGCAGGGGCAGCTCCCTAACCACTAGGCCACCAGCGCACCCTAAGATCAAATCTGAAAAATGCACGAACGAAGCCTCAGAAACAAAAAATGCTAAAGTATGTAACAGTGCCCTAAAAGCAAGATAAAGGCCCATTCTGGTCACAACCACAGATTATGTTTTTTCAGAGAGCTCTTTTGGCATGTGACAAAAAACAACATTGCTCCAGGCAGTGGAAACACCAGTAGCCGCGCTCTGTTTATTCCTTGCACGTTTGTGCTCGTGCATACACTCTACATGCACGCATGTGTATGCATTAATGTGTAATTCTCTGCTCTCACCATCCAATTTAGTTATTTTTAGAAAGAGGCTCTATATGCTGCATTGTGTAAGTTTTAATTTGAATATTTTGGTGCATTTGATTTTTCACATATGAAGAACGATTTACGCGTGAATATACTTTTTACTTTTTACATCGCATTCTTTTTACCGGTCAGTTGAGTTCCATTTGAATGTATTAAAACATCCAACCAAATTCATACCAGTGTTAAATGATATCGGCCATTACAATGTATTTTTTCTTGGTCCTTCTTTGTTCAAAGACGACTAAGCTGATCAGATGCTGCACCACACACCATTGCATTAGATACCATCAAAAACTTTGAATTTGTTTGTTTTGTCTACACACTCAGACACATCCACTGAACCTGGTGAGTTGAACTAAATGTGTTTGAGCAGAGGAAAGGCAAAACTGTGCTGAACAGCGGCGCTCCAGGACTGGCGTGGTGGACCCCTGGTCTAAGTGTCGGCCCGATAACCACCACGAACATCTGTGGCCAGGAATTGAAGAGAACATTATTAGCCTTGCTAATTAGCCATATAATAATACTAGGGCTGGGCACGTTAACATGTTATTATCACCTTAACAATTGTTTTATCACGCGTTAAAATTTGATCACAGGTTTTTTTTAAAGTCCTTTTATTTTGAACGTTTGTTGCTTTTTTGTGCTCATGAGTGCGCGGAGCACACAGCTCTATGCATAGACATATATATCACATGGACAAAAGTAAGGGGACGTCACATAATACATTTATTTTATATAGTGCTTGTCTTAATGAAGTTGCTTTACAAAAGGCAGAAATATAAAGGAGAGACAACAAACAAACAAACAAACCAGATGACAAAACACCACATAGGACCACAAGGAACAATACAACAAAACACTGTCAACAATTGTAAGCTAATTTTAAAAGGTAGGTCTTAAGACAGTGTTTAAAGGAGATGAGGAGTTTCTAATGTCATAGGAAGGAAGTTCCTGAGAAATGGGGGCAGCAGCTGGGGAAGGTTGTTCTTTTAGGAGGGGAATGAGATTGGAATCAGCAGGCAGAGGGAGCATTTGGAGGAGTGACTATAAAGAAGATCAGCTAGATATGATGGCGCCAAATTTGTGGAGAGATTTGTAGGGAAAGAGTAGGTGTTTAAACTCAGTATGCTGCTGGACAGGAAGCGAGTGGAGCTCTTTGGGAATGGGGCGGTGTAGTCCATAGTCTGAGACCAGGTGAGGAGGCGGGCAGGCAAATTCTGGACATATTGAAGTTTTATCGTTTTGGCGGGGAGGTCAAAGAGGATGCTGCTGTAGTTATATTTCCCCCGATATTACCCAGTGTGATGCCTGCCAGCAGGAGTGTCTGTTGACAGAATTGGCAGTTAGCGTGTTCTTCCAAGCACGATGAACTGTCCATGACACCGCTAGTCTTCACCCTCCCTGTGCCGGCAGTATCGTGTGATGGATCCTAGCAAGTGGGTGGAACTGGAAACAACTGAACTGGGGAGAATTCCACATATGTGTATAAGTGCATGTGTGTGGGTGTGTGAGAGAGAGAAAGAGAGTAAAAGTGCATGTGTGAGTGTTGTGGTGGGTTTGTGTGCATGTGGCTGAACCGGGGGGAAGGAAGAGCAGACTGAGGCAGGCTGAGTGAGAGATTGTGGGCCGGATTGTCTGATTGCTCTTTGCTGTGGGGGGAGAGTGAGGGAGGGCTGGAGGACCGGAGGCAGTAGTGTGTGTGATGTGGCGATGTGGCTTCTCGCACATGGAGCCCATCTTTTGTCCATTGGTGTGGTGAGCTGAGATCGAGGCTGGCCGGAAAAGCCGCCTGCCCTCTAAGTCTTCCACCTCCTTCTCCTCTGTCTGCCACAAAGGGTCTTTGAATGCTGTGGTTTTCTGCCCCCAGTGGGTCTGCTAGAGCTGCTGCTGCCTTTCTGAGTCACACAGCTCTATTATAGCAGCCGCTGCAGCTAACACACACACACACACACACACACACACACACATATACAGTTCTGGAACAAAATAAGAGACCACTGCAAGAATGTTCAGTTTCTCAGGTTTCACCTTTTATAGGTGCAAGTATTGAACTATACAGCTTTGCCTTAGTTTTTAAGAACTGCTGACAACATTTCTCCTAATTTCCAAATAAAAATATTGTTCTTTAAAGCATAATTTTAAAGGAAATGACAAAACACCAAAATAAGAGAAATGATGCAGTGTTTACAGAACTTGAATAATCTAAAGAAAACAAATCTCTTGTTCACTCAAACAAAGTGGGAATAATTACCTTTGACGAACTTCTAGTAGTGTTTTGCCATTCAACTGGTCACATTGCACAATGAGTGTTGATTACACCCAGGGGCAGACTGGCAATCTGTGCATTCTGGAAAAGTCCAGAACAGCCGACCGGTGCACGGCCGTCGGCCCGAGATGCAACCTAGATGCGCATAACACCCCCCGGAACAATGGGTGTCGGCCTGTATTTCTGAACCGAGGTGCAGGGCGGAGATGCGCATACCAAACCCCACCCCCACTCTGATCCACGGACGGCCGTGATGCAGACGTACTCGCAATTGATTCTGTGGACAGGTGTACTTTATACACAAAATGAGTTAAGATAGTTAAGACTGTTCATTTTTTTGTAAGTCAGCAAACTTACAAATTCAGCAGGGGATCAAATAATTATTTCCCTCACTGTATATATATATATATATATATATATATATAAAACCCCTCATTAACAGAGTGTTTAGAGCTCTTAGCAAAATTAAAAGAATTCCCCCATCTGACCAATAAACTCCTGCCCCACCCAGCCCTGTTTTCCCCTACTGGCCAAGTGGTGTTAAACTGTGGAGGGGCAAACCGCTCCACAGCCAAAGTTTCCAGCTGATTTAACACGATTCACTGAACTATCGCTTTACGTAGGCTGGACCCAGTGCAGGAAGTTTAACCCCAGTGGCACAGACACTGCGACTGCCGAGGGATTAAGCTGAGAGCCAGGGCTTTAGAGAGAGCTTCAGGTTTACAATACCAGTATGTATACACTCTTTATGGATAACTGTGTACCTTAAGTTAGCCCACACAAAGATTCATATGTATCTATTGTAATACAGGTTTACCACGGTTACCTTACCCTGGCCCTCCACGCACACGCACACACACAGACACACACACGCACTTCTGTGCATGTATCAACAGGCCCGGCACTGTGCAGATTACACTGACAGCTAGAGCTTTCAAAAGCACTTTGGTTACAATAGCACTGTGTACACATTTATAAATAATGTTGGCATTAAAGGAGTAGTCACTGTAGCCTGAGTATTCAGACATTTACTTCAAAATGCAAAAGTGCAAACATAATTCAGGATTTCTGGATTTCTGGATGGATGCTACTACCATTTCTATTGGTGCTAGACTTCAAAACATGGTCCAGAAAGTCTGCTACTCATATTCGCAGTCGTTGATGTATTCCCGACGGCCTTGAATGACTTTTTTTGTGAAATTGGTCCCACCCATTGTAAACTAAGACATGAATGGTTGAAGCTACGCTGACCTGAACACACCACACTATCATTAAAGTTACTGGTTATGTATATCAATCCAGGGCCTAAGGGCCTAACCAATGGGAAAGCTTGCTATATTTATCTAGATACAACAGAGAAGTAAAACCTGATAGTATTTAACCCTCTTGTTTGTGACAGAATAATGAATTACAAGAAGTACATGTCTGTGTTAATTACAAACATGATCCTACTGAATAAAAAAGGAACTAAAATGGCAGACATATGTTTTTGCTTCCATTCAGAGATCATGCAGAGAAGGCCTAGAAGGCTTCAAAGGTTCCTCACTGTTTTCAGCCATTTAACATATTTTTGTCCATATTTATATGTGTAGATTTAGTGTTAGGAATCATATAAGGAATCATATAAGGTCTGTCTGAGATTATTCTACATGAGCTTCAGTGCAAATTAAAGAAAACTTAAGACATCAAACAAAAAATAGGGTAACCTACTTGGGGACTTGAAGAAACAATTCATCATTTAGCAGTCGTTCATAAGTGACATCTATTGTGCGACAGGTTTAAAGGTTACTCTGAAGTGTGTCTTCCTTCTTTCTCCCCATGGACACTTCAGTGCACATATTTATTGACCTGTCGCTGTGTGTTGACTAAGGGGGCGTGTATGTGTGTGTGTGTGGAATGTTGAAACAATGATGTGTGAGTGTTGTGATAGGCACAGATCCACAGGGATAAACAGTGACACAATGGTAGCAGGCATCTCTTCCCTAAAACTGCTGCTGACCTGTTGTTTCAGCCCTAGGATGTGTATGCGAGCTTGTGGCTACAGCACTCAGAGTGTGTGTGTGTGTGTGTGTGTGTGTGTGTGTGTGTGTGTGTGTGTGGCCCTGAGGGGTCACCGGCACGGCCCCGCTGAGCACACTGGAAACAGGATGCATGCGTATGTGGATTCTACCAACTTGTGTGTGTACACTGAATAGCCACAACATTAAAACCACTGAAGTTTGATTATCTCATTACAATGGTACCCGTTATTGGGTGGGAGCTATTCGGCAGCAAGTCAAACAAAAAAAAAATCTGAGCAGCTTTGACAAGGGCCAAATTGTGGGGGGTCAGACGACTGGGTCTTCAAGGGCATCTTCAACAGGTCTTGTTGGGTGTTCCCAGTATGCAGTGGTTGCTACCTACCAAAATGGTCCAAAGAATGAGAACTGATGAACGAGTAATAGGGATACGAGTGCCAACGGCTTACTGATGCACATGGGGAGCGTGGGGTTGTGTATCACCTACCTGTTGCAAACCAAGTACCCCTCTTCATTGCAGCAGTATTCCCTAGTGGCATTGGCCTCTTTCAGCATTATAATGCCTATTGCCACACTGCAAAAACGGTTCATAACCGGTTTGAGGGACATGACAAAGAGCTCAGTGTGTTGACTTGGGCTCCAAATTCCCCTGATCTCAATATGATCGAGCATTTATGGGATGTACCAAATTCCCATAGCTATTTATCAGAAGTGTGTTGTTCTTCATAAATCAGCCAATGGCTCTGAAAATCGATGCATATCCACATCCATTGTTTGGATAAATTAACAAGACGTTTAAAATAACCAGAGCTGTAGTGATCCTGCCTGGAAGTGGGCACATTTTTACTCTAACCTCAGGCGGTGAGGGGGATGGTTACATTTTCTCCAAGAGCAAACTTGGTGACTGGCAGAAGATGATAGCATTTTGAGGTCACAAAGTCTCTTAAACTACAATTAGACTCCCTGCCAACAAACTGTTTGGTAAGCGTACCAGAAGAAAGTCTTTTCTTTCATCTAAACACAGACATTACTGTCTGGAGATCACCAGCTGCTACAGAGCCCAAAACAGGACCTAAGACCCGGAAGGATGTGGAGAGATTTGTATTCCTCAGCATCATCCAGCATCATAGTAATTGTGAGGCATATGGTTTTGTTTTAAAAATGGAACAGGTTTTTGTTTCATTAGATGAAATTTACTTCAATTAACGTTTAGGTTTTTTCTCATATTTCAATTAGTTGGAGCTAATCCCACTTCTGACAAGCTGTGGGGTAGCTGGTAGCCTAGTGGTTAGGGTGTTTGCCCTGCAATTAGGAAAGTGTAGGTTCAATCCCCAAGACGGCTAAGCACATCTGAGGTACTCTGAGTGAGGTACCGCCCCCCCCCACACTACTCCCTGGATGCTGTGTTCCTGGCTTTCCGCTGCTTCACTTGGTGAATGGGTTAATGCAGAGGAAGAGTTTTGTGCTGTTCACGTATGACAGAATGGTCACTTTCACTAATTAACCACAAATACATGCCCTTTTTATCTGTTTTTACCAAAGTGTTACAGATGTTGGCATGTATGAATGTATGCAGACAGAATCTACAACCCTCTACACAGCTGGTATGGGGAGCTCCATTCACTCCGTATAGCCCCCCATGTTTAATGGCAGATAACGCAACCGAAACTTAGGACTGCATCATTTTCCTCCCAATTTGAGCCTGCTGACAAGCCCTGTCTCCACAGTGCATAGCCTGAGCACTCATAAGTCCTATACGCAGGTGATTAGGCCTGCAAGACTTGGACACGCATGTGTTGCATCAGCCCAAAGCAGCTGAGACAAAGCCTTGCTTGTTTATGCTAGTAAAGGGCACTGCTAATGCTCCTAGCCTACTTATAGCACACTCCTCACTATCATCCTGCTCCTGAGATAAACACCTGCTCTCACAATTATTTTTCTAGCATTTTTCTCAAAATTAGGGCCAGTCTAATTTTGCTCAAGAGCCTTGGCTGTTCTCTCCTAGCAGCTTTTCTCTCCATCATGCAGTAGCCACGTTATGAATTACTGGAAGCTGGAGTTTTATGCAGAATGAAAGAGAGCCTCTTGGGGTTATTTCACAAACCAAGATTTCTCTGTTAGCTAGATTACTTAAGCAAAAGTGCCAGGAACATTCTTGGTGGACGATCTTCATTTCTGACTTTAAGCCAAACCATGTAATGTTTTTAAATGGGAGTATTCACTGAAACAGCTGACAAAATATGCTTAAATACTCATTTAAAATCAGAAAGTTCAGGCCAGAGGTTTTCAGGCTTTATCATTATCTTTATCATCTTTACGTACTGATCACAACCTCTCAAAAAGAAGGTCTGGCTGAAAGAGTTGGTACCTAAGTAGCAGGGGTACAGCTCCTACTTGCTGTGCATACATTCCCTATGCACCCAGTGGGAGTCCTTGGGCTAGACTCCTAACGCTACATTAGCCTACCATTGTACGCTTCTTGTTGGAGGACAGTATGAAACAGCTTCACCAGAGGGGTCTCTAAATTCCCAAAATGTACACAGTGCTGCTAGAAATGATGCATCTTTACTGAGAAATACTGGTTTGCAAAATACCCTCATGGCTTCTAGTACTACTGCCTTTTCCTCTATATATACTCTTCATAATAGACAAAACTATGCAACAGTCAAGAGCCAAGAGTCCCATAATAATACAAATTAGATTAATGTAAAAATGTTAAACATTATTATGGATTTTAGCATCTTTCCCTGTGGATGATGGACACAGTAGCTGTCTGTCTCCCTGTCATTTGCAGGGCTGTTTGGCTTTTCTGTGTGACGCTGCTCTTGGCCCAAGCTGCAGTCGCTGGAGGTTAATAGACCTGGCCTGGAGTTTGTCTGTCTCCCCGTAGGCCCTCACTGAGGAGGCTACCGCTGTTCTTTCTCTCTCTCTCTCTCTCTCTCTCTCTCTCTCTCTCTCTCTTTCTCTCTCTCTCTCTCTCTTTCTCTCTCTCTCTCT
>JBBIGA010000138.1:1967206-1981132 GCA_037576975.1 Alestes dentex | reverse complement strand
TCTCTCTCTCTCTCTCTCTCTCTCTCTCTCTCTCTCTCTCTCTCTCTCTCTCTCTCTCTCTCTCTCTCCTTGGCTTTGTGTTTGCTCTCCTGCAGAAGGACTGTTTGGCCTGAAGGTATTTGATTGCCTGCTCCCTGTGTGGGGTTTGTCATGTGGAGGGCTTGGTAATGGCCTGCTTGGCTTGCCAAGCTGTAGTTTGTGAAGAGTTTGCCTGAGGACGGCCTAAAATGGATCCAGGGACACTGCTGTTGAACCATCACCACCACTGAGCGTACAGATTGGGTTGTATGTAGCGCTGGCGTGCCACTGTCTGCAGTGAGGCCAGCTCCATCCCTCAGGCGCTGCAGAACTCATGTCAACTTCCACTGTCCAGCCCTCCTGGCCTTCATCATCCAGTGTTCACCTGACAGCACAATTTCAGTGCAGCACAATCCACTTGAGACATTGCTTGGCTAAAAAAGAGAGGACTATTTTTGTAGTTTTCCTTCCCAAATGTAGTTGATCAGCTAAGACATGCTCAGTCTGACGTCTGCCTCTCAGAAGTCTGCACTGGAGCTATAAGGCTAATGTAGCTAACAAGTAATGGATGCTTAAACCCCACCAATTAGCATCACATAAACCGTATGCCTGAATAATCATACACACAAAGCCCAGTGTATGGGAATAATACATGAGTTAAATTTTCAGTGTGATCTGTGTAAGACTGTGCTGGAATATAGGCTTGTAAAACAGACTGTGTAAGTTTTGAGTAGGGGTGTGCCAATCTGATACTGAGTATTGGTACTGGTCCCATCCAGGCCAAAATCCCTGGACTGGATATCAGTAAAAAAAAACAAAAAACTATCACATGAATGCTTAAATAAACTTTGAGCCAAATGCCATAAAGAGAGACATGTCAGGACACGAGTAACAAAGATGAGCAGCAAGGCTGGGTCTGCTCCTTACGTAGTGCACTATGTAGTTGTCAATATACCCAAACAGTGTATAATATGCCTACATTGAGCCACTAATGATTCAGCCATGTGTTCAGAATTCTATAATGGTGAGACTGTGCTCTATCTGGATGTAGAAAGTAAAATTTTATAATTTTATAACTTTTAGAGTGTAAATGAAGCCATTGTTAATTAACAGCTAAGCTGTTGAAGAGAGAGCCGGTATCTGCAGATAATCAAGGTGGCATAAGTATCAGTACTGGACATGTTAAAGTGGTGCTGTGCCAATACTAGTTTTGAGACCTGACTTTGTCGTTGAGCGCTGAAGGATGTGGCAGTTATTTGCTAGTAGGGGCTTCAAACCAGCTTCAGAAATAACCTGTAAAGAACTGGATAGTGTGAATGATTCAGTGACATGCCGTTTATACATCTCTGAGAAGGTCACTATTGTGCAGGGGAAAACGGCTTGCTATGAACGTTTAGTTTGAGAAACAATAGGCTGTTTCCCATCAGACTGATTAAACATGCATTGAAGCCCTGATAGGGAGAGGCAGTTTAAACTGGTGAGATTCTGAAAGCTGTGGGGATCTTAATGTACCTGAGGCTGAATGTCACTGGCGTACAACAAAAACAAGTCTGGATTGCATATTTGTTTTTTTTATTGTTGTTGTTATTTGTTTGTTTGTTTGTTTTTTCATTTCGAAACTTTTTAAACATAATTAGCCTATTAAGTCCTCGTACACGCTCCGCACCTGCCTCAAACAGTACTGAGTTTTAAAATAGCCTTCCTTCTCTACATAGTATGAAAATACCACTTGCCTTTAACCAACAGAAACGGTCCAAAATGACTTGGAAAAAAACACCTTCTCATATTTCCTTACACAGAACGTTGATCGTGGTTTTTCTTGTCCTGTAAAATGTAGCTGTGACCCTCCTCAGTGACTTTTACCCAGTTGTCTAGAAACTGGCTCTCGTCTGGCACCGAGCATTCTTGGAAAAGCTAGCATGACCGTAACTATTTATACTCCCTTGACTGACTCATGTTTCGCCTTACCTTGGTAAGAATGCCTTCTCATATTTTTAGTCGTTTTACAGTTCCTCTCTTTTAGGATGAGATTTAGTCAGGGTGCCTATTGTGAAGTGAGTAGAAGACGCAGTCATCCAGAAAGCGTGATGAGGTACTGTCTTCAGTGCCCAGACCCAGGTAATCTGCTCTGGCTCCTCCGGCACAGGCCCCAAAGGCCCAAGACCAGCAGCCATAAACCACACTCAGGAGCTGCGACCCATCTGTATGGAGTGATTTACAGCTACGTTCTTGGCTTTTCTCTTTCTCCAGTGGAACAAAGAAGTCTTTGTTGGGCACAGGAGTCGGCACGAGGGCCAGGTTTATTAGCGTGGGGGCGGGAGAAGGGGTTTAGGTGCTTTAGAGGTGTTGAAGGGAGCCTGAATGTTTTTTATATGCACTAGAAGCGACTGCCGGATGATTGACATGAACAGCAGAGTTTCAGTAGTCCCTATTTAAGCCCTAGACATAATACACTTTTCAAGATTACTGCTACTCCTGTTAACTCCGCAATGTAATTTTATCCATTTATTACAGCCTTCCGTTCCCTTCGGCCCGACTTCTTTTCATCTCTCTTACTTCACCTTTTGCCGCCTCCTCTTTCTCCTCAGCCAGATCGCTCCGCGCTCTGCTTTTCAGTTCAGCGAGCTAAAAATGGCTTCAGGAAGATGGGCGAGTTCCAGCCCCAGCGAGTCACATTATGCGGAAAACAGTTGGAGGAAAAAAAATGTATAAATTCCTTCTTTTATTGCGAACTCTGGATCATGCCGTGCCGTGAAATAGCCCATGGAATGAAGAAAGACAAGGTGGTGAGCTGCAGCTAAACACAATCTGACTCCCTCTGAGGCCTTTATGTGGGCCTGGGTGCTGCTTTAACAACACAGTTAAGCATCAGTAACACATTACTGCTAATAAGATCATGAAATATACATTTATTGGAGCTTATTCAATGTGCATAATCCAGACAAAGCTGCTGCACCACCACTCCCCTCATAACTCATGTGTGCTGTGTGTGTGTGTGTGTGTGTGTATGTGTGTGTTTCTGGAGGTGGAAGCGCCCAGGCTGAATGCTGATGTCGGGGCTAAAGTGAACCAGATGGGGTGAATGGAACACGCAGCGTTTCTGCGTGCTGAGGTAATTCTTTCGCTGGCTTTGGGACCATAGATCCTCACACACACACACCCCAAGCAAGGACACATCATATACAACAGATGCACTCCAGCAATCAATCTAACAACTGGCAGCCCACGTTTATGTGCATTTCAGTAGAGACCAGCATACGAGTGCTGGCTCAAGGCCCTTTCCTCCTTGCAACGTGCTGGCGAATCAGTGGTTTCACCGAATTATTTGGACTGAAATCATTTATCAGCCCATTAGAAAACCTTTATTAGTCATGACACTCGTTTGTATTTGCGATGGGTGAAGACGAAGGTTAGGCTGCATACTGGAAAAAAAACAATATCGTGATAACCAGTGACAAAGGATATATTGTATGGACCTCAAACACACTCCGCTTAAACAGATGTGACCGCTGCTCAGTGAGGCTGGCCAGGTTTTTTAAGGGAGTTAGGGGAGTGGGACTATAACAGTGGGGCTGGTGTCCCATATCCTGCTGGATAATTCAAAGGCAATAAATGCCCAGCTTCTGGACAAGGCCTGTTAGGAACCGTGTGCTGCTTGCTGCCACTCAGACCTGCCAGCCTTCACTCACTCCAGTATAAATAACCCATTTGTAAATTATACGTTTTTCCGCCTTGAACTTTGCCGACTCAAATTGCCCCGAGAGAGGGTAATTGGGTAATAGCAATGGAGCGCGTGCTCACGTAATAGTTTTGGCAGCAGTAGCGCAGTCTTGATGTCTTCCTGGCCTGAGGTCATGATTGAAACCATTATGTTGAGGACTGAAGCCCAAATTAATAATCAGTGCAGTGCTCTGTTCTTGCATTCTTTGCTTTCTCCTCCTCTGCCTCCTCTCTCAGTCTCTGCCCCAGGCTCCTCTGCAGCTCTTTGCTAGCTGGCAGGATGACGCTGCGATCGACTTCTAAGATTTTTTTAGTCCCAGTGATGTTCCAGGCTTGAGCGTGAGCTTGTGTTGGCTGCAGATCTGAGCAGAAGAAGCGACGGGAACGCTGCTCTCCGCTTTTATCCTTGCGGGCCTCCTAGTCCTCTGGGGAAGAGTTTAGAGCCCAAAAGACCTGGGGAAGGCAAAACCGGTGAAATCCCGTTGGGTTCGAGAGGAGAGAAAAGAGAAAGACAACATTACGCAGCGCCTGAGTCGCCCAGAGTGCATCCAGACTTCATTCATCAGCGTGAAGACAGGCAGAGGTCAACACACGCACGAGCCACTCGCTGCAGGGGGCCAGAGCCTTTGTAGCGCACATAAATGCTACAGTTACCACTAAAGATTGCTTCTATAACCATAGGCGTCATTAATCCTGGGGAAGCTAGAGACATTTTCCCCACAACTTTTTGTTTGGGCTCATTGCACCCCACCTCTTTTTGAAAGATCAGTACATTTCACTCCCACTACTTGAAGGATCAGCAACTCCATCACTAACTAATCTAACTATTAAATTGTCTTAAGTTGTGACAGACTTATGGCAATCTGTCAGAATGACTGTGTGCATCAGTTGAACCAGGACTACCAACACCAAACCTAAAGAAAACGAAAACCAGAAATTTCAGAATAATAGGGTTTTTTTTGTGTGTGTTTAAATATGCATATATATGCAAGTTTTATTGTGTTTAAATGTGCGTATATATGCAATCCTTATTGAAGACTCTGGGAGAAAGATATTGAGTCTGGGAGAAAGATATGAGTTAAACTCATTATAATAATACAGAAACACATAAGTCAAGTACAAACGTATGAAAAAAATAAATGTTGTTTTCATAATTATGAGTAGATCTTATGTAATAATGTGTTATGTTGAAGATCATTTTATTTTCAGATTCATCAAGCCAGCATATGTGTAGTGTCTGAATACTTCTGCCTGAAAACAAAAGGGTCTGAAAACGTACCTCCCTGCGCTGTAGATTCCTTTCTTTTTGTCGCTCATCATAAATATACTGGAGTAGAAGTAAAATGTAATATAAAATTAGAACAAAGTACAAATCTATCGGATTTTTTTTTGAGTGAATGTAACCAGTTACTAACCACCTCTGATCATAAACAACACTGTCAACAATATGTAAGCACACGTCCATCCACTTGTTTGGTCAGACCACAAGTTAAGCCTCTGTCCTCCGAGTTTTCTCCACAGGCAGACCACAGAGGGAAGGATGGCTCTTCTGGGTTTCCTATGTTAGATGGGCATGAATCCAATAAGCTCCTCAGTCTAACATTGTGACTAAGACATCTTTGTTCCGCCATCTCTGTGTTTGTTTGAGAGCCTCATGGCCAAGTTTTTATTTTGTTGTGAGGTGTCAGGCTGTGTGATGGATGAAGTGGGTGTGAGTAAGGGTTTGATGGATGATGGTGTTACCCGTGCTCTATGCAAGACCACCCCTTTTCTTTGGCTCGCTTCTTCTCCATCTGAGCTTCATTGAAAAGGACATAAGCAACTGCAACTGCAATGGCTTGCTTCCGCTGCCTTGACCTGCCATGATCCAGTGACTGGGATTGGGAATGCCTGCCCCACACCAGACACACTTTTGTGCTTTTCTTCACCATGCACGCCTGATTCGACGCTTTAGCCCCTCGATCATGAGCAACACAGCTCCGTCCTGAATACGCAACAAATAATAAATTTTTATATGGAAGTTTCCACAGTTTGTGTTGATGCTCGAGGTGTGAGACGTCATGCTGAGCTTTGTTTGTTGTTCCTATGTCACGCAGAACCAAAGTGATTTAAAAACATGCAATAATAATAACCGCTACTGGGGTTTTTAGACACAAATACCCATTAAGAACAAAAATGCCAACCAGCCACAGGGTTGAGTTTTTGGCATGGAACAAGCAAATGCCACCCAGATGCCATCAAATGAAGGGGTTGGGTATATTCAGGGGTAAATTAAGGTAAGGTTAAGCACATTTTAAGTACATTGTGCTTCGTAGTGAGTGAGTGTGTTTGTGTGTGTGCCCTTGTGTGTTTGTGTGTGTGCACGTGTGTTCGTGTGTGTTTGTTTGTGTACACGTGTGTGTGCCCTTGTGTGTTTTTGTGTGTTTGTATGTGTGCATGTGTTTGTGTGTGTGTGTGTGTGTGTGTGTGTGCATGTGTGAGTGTTTGTGTGTGTGTTTGTGTGCTTTCAGCTCTTTGTGGTGACCGGCACCAGTCTGTTTTTCTAGAAAACCACTAATGTGACTGATGTTCCGAGGATTTTACAAAAACTGTAAGTGGTATTTTAGTTTCTGAGGTTAAAGGGACATCAGTCAAAGTGAACATTTGAACTACCTCTTTCATATGTCGTTTTATTTTATCCTGAAAACATACTTTTACCTTTGCTTTTAGGTAGGTTTTTATTGCATCATTACATGTGTCTTTACATCACTACTTCCTGTCTGATTCTGTTTGACTTCAGAGCTAAGAATGACACTGATACTAGCCTGGTTATGTTCACTAGCCAATAGAATCAGTAAACTTTATTGATCCCTGAAAAAACTGCTTAGAGTTTCAGCTATAATACACTATATACTATGCTATATTGCTTATAGTATTGCTAATAGTCTCAAGAGGCTAGGCTAGCAGTCAGGACTGGGTGACACCCCCGGGTTCCTTATAGGTTGCCTAATGCAGGCTGGGAATTGAAGTGAGGAGATTAAATAAAAGTGTGAATTCCCTCTATTGAGACTAAAGAAGAGAGGGATATTGTGCTGTACTACTATGAAAAATAGGAACTGTGGCTGGAATTCTGAAAACTGGCTGAGGTGTGGCATAGCAGCGTTCAGCTGCTCAGCCAGAAGGTAATGGAAACAGCCTACAAAGACAGGAATATAAATGTGCACACGTGTAGGAAATCATTTTCCATGCGGGTCTCGGCTCAACACAGCCTGCCATTGTGTAGAATAAGGGAGGGGCTCGTGCTACTGATTGCCTCCTAGCACTATTTTTTATTTTCTCTATGACTGAGCTGTTTCCTTGATTATATTAAACTCTAAGGGTCCAGTGCGGCCCACGCTTCAGTTCATAACTGCATAAGTTACATATTAGTTTCATAAAAGGCCCCAAACAATTCAGAATCAATAGTAGCTGATGAATAATTTGTGGAGCTACTGAATCGCAAGTCCTCCGGTTAATCGCTGCAGCTTAAGGAGTTAAAATATCCCAGTTCCGAGTCCATGACGGCCTCAGTGTCTCCACAGGCTCTTAACAGGCTTTATAGCACTCATAATTTGCGTGTGCAACTTCCTGCCAGCCAAGCAGCCTGCCACACGTCAGGGAGACGTGCGGAGTTCTATGGGGTCAGTTCGGAGCGGGGGGTGGCTGCTGGAGGCCCGTCCTGAGGCGTAAGCGGAGCTACTGGTGCGTCAGCCACGGATCAGGCCGCTTTTGTTGAGCCGCAGCACCTCAGGACTTCAAAGGTGGGGGTGTCAGAGCACGTTAGAGGAGATGAGAGGAAGCGAGAGCCGGAGCCCAGCGGAGTGTGAGCACAGGGGTTCAGGAAACAGCGCTGTTGTCTTAGCTGGAGGGGCAGTCACGCAGCACTGGGATAACAGAGCAGAGAGAGAGAGAGGGAGAGAGAGAGAGGGAGAACTTTGGAGAAAGAGAGAGCGAGAGAGCCCTGGAGAGACAGAGACTTGTAAAGAGTGTTTACATTCTCACAACAGTTAAAAATAACATATCGGGACAAACCTGTTGGAGCAAAATCTCATATCTCCAAAATAACTCTGCAAAAAAATATAAATTGTAAATTGGGGGTAAATGTAAATTGATTTTTTGTTTTACAATTCGTTGTGGACTTTTTCTGCAGGTTCACAATGTAAAGGTCGGATGATGTTTTGAAACAGAAAAATGTTTAAAAAATGACAAAAATTGAGACACATTTCTGGCAACTAAGGCTGTAATTAAAACATATATATAAAATATACTACAACGACCAAGGCTGTGATTATAATACATCTAAAATAATACAACAGCAAACGCCATTATTATGATCCATTGCTACAACAGACAACCATGCAATCCATTTTTTGGCTCCACCCAATATATTTATACTAATTATAGCATTATCGATGTCTTACGTTAGTGTTGTACAGCTAATAGGTTCTTCAAAATATTCTTCCCTTCAACTCTTCAAATGACTGTAATTACATTTAAACAAATATGCTGAACACTCTGCCTCCCTCCCGCTTGAACCATTCACACTAATGGAACTTCAAAACAGTGTCATAACTGCCTCCTGCATGATCAGGTTTATCACTCACACACTCTTTTTGATGCTTAAAGAAGTTCTAAAATCAGCCTTCCTTCCTGATGAATAAATATGAGGCTTTTCTCCACTGCACAAATCTCAGTTCTAATACACATCAGTGCTGGTCAGGGCCGAGACACTTTACCTAATGACACTTGAGCACCTGACAATGAGGCTAAAAAACGGGACTCTCCAGTCCCGAACGAGATATCTGGCAACCCTAGTTAGACATGCATTACGGGTAATGCAAGTACATGGTACATGCTTTTTAACAGAGTGTTATGATTGATTTTGGTTATATACACAAACATATAGGAACAGTTCTCCAGGTTTCCTGAAGGACTTTCAAAGTCTCTCATTTTCAGTCCAGTTCCTGAACCTGACCAGTTTCCGAAAAATGTTTTTTGTTTGTTTTGCCACACAGTGACCTACATATGAACCATTCAAGCATAACAAAGTATCTAACGTAAGGTCTGAACCAGTGAAGAACCAGGAGCAGATGATTCCAGATGATCTACTGGTGGTGCTGAATGCTGAGTGGTTGCAGCTCCTTTATCTAGGCTCCTTGTATCTTTAGGCATTTTGCAGCCTAAGACACTTGTTACCATTTCTTTAAAGATAAAACAGTTAAGCAGAAATGCGAAGTGGCTCAATAGCAAAGACTGTTTGTGTGTGTTGAAAGCAACATTAAAAGGGAAACGCCACCCCCAACCCCCCACCCCCCAACTGCACGTCTATGGAAACTATGTTAATTTCATTTGTCTCTCTAAGGCAATTACATTACTGTTAACACAGACTGAATGTTAGATTTTTCTCAACATATAAGTGTGCTGTTATTACACAAATCTGTGTCAGACTTCTGTAAGGCTGATTGATTATGCCATAATAAAGCTGAGAATGAAAAAGAGTGTTAGAAAAGAACTTTTGTGAGTGTAGAATGAGAAATCTTCAGGGAATGAGAAGACAGAGAGAAATGTCTGATGAATGTTTGGTTAAAAATGAAAGAGGTGTCTGGGCCGGGACGGGGGAAGAGGATGTGGACGAGCCGCAGGTAGAGAGAGGGAGGATGGCCTGGGTCAGGAGCCTGGCCTGCACAGGAAACCAAACAACATCCCAGCACCTCCCAAAAATCATGTCTGCAAAACGCAGAGAGGAAAATCAAGCTGTTTAAAGGGCCCACGTCCCAAGTATTTTATGACATTGCAGTGTTTGTGCACCAAACACAGTCATCATTCATGTCCATTTTCCAGCTTCTCTAGAATTAAACAGGCTGTTTCTGTACAGGGACTAAGAACGAGCTCTGTTCTGATTGGCTGCCCAGTACTGTGCCTTATATAAAAAGTACCTTCTAACTTCAGCCTGGACTGTCAGGGTTAAGATGGTTGAGGCATAATTTCAATGAAAAGAAAAAACATGCATGAGAATTACAACTGCCATAAGCAAAACTGCAGCTTCTCAGGGCAAAAAATTCAACGCTGAATGAACTCCACTTAAATACTGAGCTGTTCAAACTATGCTGTGTTTATTGTGGCATCTTTTTGCAAATCCAGAGATAATCCCGGGTCAGCCGTGTTGCTGCTTGGGGAATTCCATGCTGCAGTTTAACAGAAATTTTTGTGACAATAAGCATGATCTCCATTGAGTTCTGTTGGCTCTGAAGATCACCTTTAAGACCAGGTGCAGATCCCTCAGCAGAGCCAAAATTTGTGTGTGTGTGTGTGTGTGTCTGAGCTCCTGTTCAGGCACAGCAGGATTATGGGCAGGTGTGACCTCCTGACCTTTTCCCTCTCTACTCTGTCAGCGCGGCCCGGAACAATTCTTCACCCGACTGAAGCTCTTCTCCATCTCTGTCACCCATCTGAAGAATATCTCTAGCCTCATCTCTCTCCGCACCCGTCTGACCCGGGTGTTCTCTCCCTTGTGGCAAATCTGCCTGACACATCAATGACAAGCGGTTTAGAGCTCACACACCCGACTTTCCCCAACAAACAGCAACATTCAGATGCTGACAGCTGTCTTCATACTGTTCCACAATAAACACATAGAGAGCCAAACAAGCCAGTGTGAAAGAGGAGGAATTTTCAGAACAATGTGAATGAGCATTGTGAATGGAGGAGATCATTCTAGAACAATGTAAATGAGCAGATCATTTTGGAACAATGTGAATGGAGGGGAACATTCTGAAACAATGTGAATGAGATCATTTAGAGCAATGCTAATGAGGAGATCACTCTGGAAAAATGTGTATGAGGGAGAACATTCCAGAAGAACATAAAAAGTGATTCAACATTTTATAATACTGCACATGGGGAGAACATGCTAGAACACTCCAAGCGGCAGAGGACATCTTTGAACAGTGTGAGTGGTGGAGGATTTTCTAGAACATCCTAAATAAGGGAGAACATTCTAGAACAGAGTGAGGGGGAGACCCACACTGGAAAAAGGTGAATAGAGTAGAGCATTCCAGAACAGTGTACATGGGGTGAAAAGTGTGAGAGGGGAGTTTATTCTAGAATAAATAGAATAGACGGAGTTCATTCTAGAACAATAGGGGAGTGTGTTGTGTCTGATTATTAACCACCTAATAATAATCAGACACAACACACCATCCCAGTGTTTGGGTTTCCTGGGGTTTGCGTTTGCTGGGAGGACGATGAGTTGGGGTGGTCTGGGTTTTAGTTATGCAGAGGAACATCAAGGGTACAGATCTGAGACCAAACAAAGCGACACAACTGAGACCAAACGAACCCACAGGCACTAAAAACAGTTTTCATTTAGGTTGTGGAACCTCATACCTAGTAATTTTTTTGTGAACAACAAAGGGTTTAATGAGCAGCAAACTGTAAAAATCATGACAAAATCATGACTGTTTGGTTCTCAGGCTTGCCTACATAGCTCGCCTACATCTTTGGTTGAATCGACAACACGGCAAAAGGTAAGTCCTTAATGTGGACAACCTGAAAAATACCATAAACTAGCCATCTATGTCATGAAGTGGCTCCAATGTGGCAAAACTGTTATGTTATTTACCTAATCATTCGTCTATGTGAGATATTCCGAAACAAAATCATAAGGCTATTACCCAAACATTTTAAAAGTAATTTTGCTCCTGTTTTTGATCACATTCTGCAAACAAATATTGTTTCTGGCTTTTCATTCCTCCAGTCCTGCGGCTGAAGACCATTTACACATTAAAATGCCTGTATCTGCCATCACTTATATAAAACCGTGGACATGCTGGAAGCAATGCAAAGTCTTCAGCGCAATACACACTTATGCACACAGTCATTCACTTTCACACTAGAGCGTGCCAGTGGTGTCCAGATGTTTCCTCTGCGGAAGAAGGCCGGACAGACTCTCTCTCTCTCTCTGCTGGAGCTGCCAGGCAGTACGCTCGGCCCTTCCAGGCGGTATCCGTCACACCACAGGCCGCAGGGCAAATAGCCCTGATTTACTTTCTCCGGATGAGGCTGGGGCGCAAAGAGACCGGAAGCGAGTGTCGACCAGCCTCTTGCCGGCCACGCTGCTGCTGATAAGAGCCGCCACGGAAAATAATAAACAGGCCAGAGGTGGAAACGGAACCACGTCTCATGCTTAAATGGTCTTTTCTAAGAGTTATGGGCTCTTACTGTGTTTATGAATAGGGTGTAGTGTGTCTTTCAGAGTCAATATGTGAAAGCACCTGACCTGAAATGTAACTATCTAAGGTAAAACTGAACTTTTATCATTCAGTTACTAATCAAAACATGCATTCTTTGATAGCTGCAATGAACCATTACTACCTCTAACACATGAGGAACCACTAAGGCCTTTACACCTTGTCCCAACAGCAAATCAGCAAAGCTGTCGACACCAAAGCACGATCCAGAAGCCCATTTTGATTGACATATAGCCTCACACATACAGTAAGGCATCACACATACAGTAAAAGTCTTAGGCTCCTGTGCAAACTCTTTAAAGCCTTTATCTGAGCAGTGAGGGACTTTCTGCCAGCAAATACACAAGTTAACATTAGAATAAATGCAAATACACAAGAAAGCAGTAAATAATATCAAGATTTGTTTTGCTTGTAAAAAGTCATCGTTTTGTGAGCTGGTTAGAAGAACACAGGTTCGGTTGAAGTTTTCACTTCCAGCCTTTACGTGGATTTGTGAAACTCCATCAGCAGCTCCTACCAAGAAACTGAAACTTTGTTTGGATTATCTATTTTTTTTACAGATCTGTGAATTCTCATGTGTTCTTACATTACCTGTATTACCTTTGTGTTGAAGCTGCTGATGGTCTGTGAGTTAGCTAGCAGGTTCAAACGATGCAGGTTGTAAAAGAGAATGCAAGACTGCAAGCAATGCTGTCTTCAAGCTGCCTGAGATTCTTCTCAACATTCCATAAAGCTTGTTGACTCTCATCCAACCCGGCAACAGGTCTACACATCTGTGGGCCAAGCATGGATAGGTTAATTAAAACAAAGGCAAATTTCCAACTGCGCTCCCTAAGGCTTAAAGTTAGAACCCCCCAAAAAACCTAAATATCTGAAATAAATTTCAGAAACCGCTGTGTACATTAATGAGCAACAAATGTGTGCTCTGGGTCGGTATTCAAACCCAGCTGTCTCTAGCACAGCCCTCAGGTGGGACAGGATTGGCTTTTTATTCTGGAAAGCTTTTCGCTCACCATGGAATCTGAAGGAAGAAATGCAGGAGCAGAAGGGAAGTTGGATCGGACTGTTTTTCACCTGAGAGAGAGACAATTATAGCCTTAGCTCACAGTGAACAAAGAGGCCATTATGGAGCTATGCTGCAAGCTTGTTTGAGTGTGTGTGTGTGTGTGTGTGTGTGTGTGTTAGCTTAGCTAATGACAGAGAGCAGTGCTGAATCCCAAGCTTTGTATGAAAACATATCCTGAGACTCTGATCATACGCTTGAGATGGCTTGGACAGAAAGCTACTCAGACTCACATACCTGATGTGTGACACATGTTTTGGTATGAGACAAACACACACACACACACACACACACACACACACACACACACACACACACACAAACACTTATGCATAAACTTAAGAAATACTGATTAACTAAGTAATTCAGAAATTATATATAATGACCTATCTGCAGTGGCAAGATTCCCATGGGCCTAACAGTAGTGCTACCTACCCAAGTTGTTAGAAAATGTGCATTGTTTAATTTGAGGCTGATTTTCCTCTAGCCCAATGATTTGTCCCAAAAGCACTGTAGACACACGCACAGGCACACAGGGTACATGTCCATAAATTGGGTCATACATATGTCCTGTCAGGGGCGTCTGAAGCATCTTTAATGTGAGGGGGATGCATCGGTCTACGCGTGGGGGCGGGGTTTGGGCGTGGGGCAGGGTTTGGGTGGGGGCGGGGCTGCTGCGTGCTGCAAAGTCTCGTCCTTTTAGGGGGTGTGGGTGTTTGGAAACCCCTGCTGAATCTTGAATCTTTCGTGATAGAATCCGCTCCACGTAATCGATAGGAGAAACACACACACCACTGGAAATCCGCTCGGGTTTACCTCCAACTCACCGCATGCAAGTGAAGTGAATCGGCAGCGCAC
>JBBIGA010000138.1:1935078-1954178 GCA_037576975.1 Alestes dentex | reverse complement strand
TGTCACAACACCTCACCCCCCCCCCCACTTTTGGAAAGCTTGATACGCCCCTGGGTACAGCTGAAAGTCATTTCCATGCGCGCGTGCTGCACTTAGTGAACCCGGAAGTGCGCGCGCCGTGACCGGCGGATTACTGACATTGAGGGCTTGTTTCATTTGATTTAGAAAAAAAGGAAATGTAAGAACGTACTTCTCCCTCCTCACTAGGCTATTCCTGATTCAGTAATATCAGAGAAATTTTAATATAAGGAGAAGTCCTGCTCTCAGAACACTTCCGCGGGCGAGTGCAGAATTTAGCCGTCTAGCTAAATTCATTGTCCATTCATTTTCCATCGGGGGGGCCGGATGGAAAGCTCTGGTGGGCCGGATGTGGCCCGTGGGCTGTCAGTTGACGATCACTGGTCTAATGGTTCTGTAAACTTTAGAGGGATTCTGAGAATGAGCTGCTACCCAAGGGTAGTCTTTTTGATATGAGTTTTACATGTGATTAAAAGTAAAATTCTATTTTGACTGCTTTTGATAATATATGGGGGGGAAATTTGTCATTTGTATTAAAGATTTTTGTATTTGCGGGAGATGCGCATACTCCGGGGGTTCTGATTTGTTTAGGCAGCTCAAAATCCTGGACAATTCTAAAACCCCGGCCAGACGCATTTTCCAGGTCTCAAAAAGAGGACATGTCCTGGTCACCCTAAATTACTACTGGTTGTAGCAGTCTTGTTATAGTTCTAGTAATTTTATAGTATTAGTCACAGTGATAAAAGCCAATTTTACTGTCACTCTATTACTGACAGCAGTAGTTATTAGGATTAGAAGCAGTAAGTTTGGTATTTTGGTGAGTGTATCGTCTTTGCTTCCATTCTTACAGCTTCCTGTCTGCAAATTCCGATTTGACCCATTTGCTAAATACTGAAAATACTTTTGCCCTCAAAATGCCCTTGCAAATAGTTAATGTAAAGTAGTTAGTTTTCGCGTTCTCCCTCGGTGCAACACAACTAAACAAGACAGAAACACTACAAGGCTGCACAAGTGTGAGCAGGACAGGACTAAACTAAAGAGAGAGCGCGAAAACGACACGAGCAATAGTACAGTATTTTACAGAACGAGGCAACATACAGTGCAGCTAACAGAAGCGGTAAGAGTACTAATGTGACTGAAAACAGTATTATTAACAAAAATAGCAAGTAGTGGCAACATGATTAGAAAAAATGTATGGTATATAAATAAACACAGGATATTTACAGTGGCAGTTAGGGAGTGGGATTTCTTCTTTACGGCAGAACAGTGTTGTTTGTGTGTGCAGAACAATGGACAAATAAATACACAAAATATGAATTGTTTTACACTATCATACTGCACACTGAAGTGAAGTATAGTCAGGTAGCCCCTTACAGTCAGGCGTGAAAACACCACAGCTCAGCACTCTGTGGGAAATTATTTTTCTGCCTTTAACCCATTCGCTGAGTGAAGCAGTGGACAGCCAGTGATTCAGCACCCAGGGAGCAGTGTGTGAGGATGGTATTTTTTCAACTGGCACTACTGGCATCTCGTAGGCTACGATACTGCCAACGTCTGCTAAGTACTATTATATACAAAGTACTATTAGAAAACAGACTAAAATCGTCGACTGAAATCGTGGCTACTACAGCCAGATCAGTTGCTGGTAGGGAATTTTGAGGGGTGTATCAGTGATGTTACCAGTCCTGCAAGGTCCTCTCACTGTTTGCATGTTTGTGTTTTGGTGTCTTTATGACTTCATGTGTTCATGTCACGCCAGTCTACTTCATCCCAACAGGTTGTTAGGATTTGCATGGTGTGCTAGCAATTTTTTTTGTTTGTTTTTTGAAGTCCTTTTTGAATAGCTTGTGAGTATTCTGAAGTTTATTTTAAGTTCACACCGAGTTGTATTTTATATCAAAAATAGACCATATTTACATGTGTCCTTCCCCCTGGCCCCCTCTACTGTTCTAGCCAATCAGAGCGCAGAAGAGGCGGAGCTTCCCCGAATACGGGTGGAGAGAGAGAGGAGGAGAAGCAGTGCAGGAATGTGAGAGGAGAAGTTGAAGAAGTGAGGACAGAAAAACAAGAAAGTCTGTCGTGTGGGTAACGAAGCACAGCTCGCAGTATGGAGTGAAGGAGAAGAAGAGAAGGTGGATGAGGTCTGCATGTTTTTTTTTAATCCGTAACGGCAATTAAAACACCCCGAAAACCCGACGCGGGTGGAGGCGCGATGTAGCGGCTGAGCCGGACTCTCCGCCCGCCGTGCTGAAGAAAAGCCCCGGAGAAGAAGCAGCAGGGCCGGCCGGCCACCATGCTTTGGCCGCTCTCGGCGCTCCTCTGGGCGGCTCTCGCTCTGTGCCACTCCGCGCTCTCCCAGTACTCCAGCGACCAGTGCAGCTGGAGGGGCAGGTAGGAGACCTCTCATTTATTCACTGGGGATAATTTCTCTCTGACCAGCAGCCCTTTCTGAGCTGTGATTTAGTTACTCTTTAAGACTGACCCCCTCACCACCTCAGACAGTGGGGTCCTTTGATCCAAAAACTGATACTAATACACTAAATGATTAGTAGTATGGTAAGCATAATTATAGTTGCCAAAGTTAGTCTTTGAAACCGAACTACAGTTATAGTAGCTAATCTGAACATTAGTATTAGAACATGAAAATAGCTTATTAATAGTGGTAATAGAATTATGCCAGCTATTTCTATTAGTAGTACTGAAAGTAGAATTAAAATAGATAATATTATTACTGATAGTAGTAGTAGTTTAGTTTCCTTTACTATATTTTGTACTAGTATGTGTAGTAGTAGCTGGTTATTTTAATATTATTATTATTATTATTATTACTATTATTGTTGTTGTAGTTATTAGGCAGTATTAGGCACAGTGATTGTTATTCTATTACTGTTAGTAGTTATTAGTATTCGAATTAGTAAGTCGGATTGTCTTTTCATTTGTTCCTCCAGCTTCTCGTCTGTAAGTTCTGATTTGACCCATTTGCTGTCCAGCCGCATGACTGATTTCAGCCACTCTCATTCTGAGAGTTTCTCTAAAGTGGGGCCCTCACTTGGTCTCACAATAGGCCTGACACAGCTTCTGCAGGGGAAACTCACTAAAAACACTCCATTAATTAGCAACAGACTGAATTCTGTTCTTTCAAATCAACACATTTTATTATTACCCCTAGATGTATGAATTTATTATGTTTACTGTACAGACCATGTTAGTCTATTAGTTTGTTCACTCCTTGACATCAAACAGAGCTATAGTGAAAGCGGTGCTGGCACAAAACTGCTTTTTAATGTTAATAATGAACCTTTTTTAATGTTAATGTCCATGCTTTAGTGACCACAGCAGAATTCAGTTCATGTATGAAATGAAAGAGACTCTTTGATGATGTGATCACAGATCTCAGTAATTGGCCAAGAAATAATGTGATGCCTGTGCACTGTAATACGTGTATAAAGTAAAAAATGTAATTTATTATAGTTTATTTGATCTGGATGGTTAAATATCCTGTTTGTTCAGTCTGTTCACTTTTTTTTTTTACACTACGTGCCCAAACCCGTGTTTGTTTTTCTTTCCTGGGTCATTTCTAATACTTGGCACCCTTAAAAAGGGGCAAACCCACAAGTTAGGTGACTTTCCATACCAACGTGGCAGCATTAAAAGCCCAGCAGTGCGAGAATGAACATAAAGTGCAGTTAGTGTGGGGCAGTAATCTGGTGTTGATTAGCCAGGCCATAAGCCAGTCTCTCATTACGGCACACAGCGCAGATGTGAATCAGGCTCTCTTAATTAAAGAGGAGTCGCTCTCTCGGGCCTGCGCTGCACATATGTGGCTCTCGCCATGTCCATTTTAGTCTTCAGGGCTCGCTTTTGCTCAGAGTCTGTGTGTCCCTGACTAACCCGCATCCAGCCAGTGAGGATCCCTGGAGCCCACAAGGCGTTCTGGTATGGGACAGTATGCTAATTAATGTCAGTGATCAAATTATAGCTTTGGCGAAATATATTATCATAGTCAAGCCCAAATCATTCTCAAGTGTAATCAGATACATTTGCGTGAATAAAGTCAGTGAAGCAGCGCAATTTTGAAAACCAGTGAGCTGGTACTGGATGGGTACCGAGAACCGGTACTAAACTGGTACCAGTTCCTCATTTATTAGTACCGATATATGGATGATCTCCTGGACAAATTGTGTATTCTAACATAGCTGGTATTTTCAAATGGTGCGTGCTGGATTGGATCAATGGGAGGGACTAGAGCAGAGCTCACACATTTATAGCAATTGTTCTATGCTCATATGCAGGAGACTCAGGACACAGTTTAGTCATAATAAAATAACTTGAATATTTTCACGTCTTGTCATGTTACATCTTTTGCACCTAATTACTGAGTATCGATAAGTATAAGTGTTGATAGGCTGCATTAGTATTGATATCAGTAGCAGTAAAATTAAAGTTACTTTAAAGGGAACCTCACTTGAACAAGTCAGATATTTTCAGAAAGAAAAAATAACATGTATTGGATTTTTTTTGGTTGTTTTGGATAGTTAAAAAGTCTGAAGCACCCAGCAAAAGGTGGGCATAACAGTCAAATTACAATCTAAAACTTAAAATCAGTACCGTTTTGACACCAGTATCAATACAAACAATATATTGTCCAACTGTAATTGGTGGTTTTATCACAGTCTTGTTAAATTCTGAAGATAATGCTTAAAAAGCATGTTTTTTAATTGAAGTTTTCAGATTTCTTTAGGGGCTAAAACAGTTTAATGCTGATTATCTTCAGTGTTTTATTCAGTTTTCAAAATTATTAAGTTCTGAATCAGTATAATCATGACTAGACTTAATACCCCACATCCCCAGAGGCAGACGATACTTTCTTCTCCGCTGAAGTGAGTCGCTGGGCTCACGCCGCAGCCCTGTGGAGGACGGCGGCCAGGGCGGTAGAGAGGGGCTTTTTGTGCCGGACGGGGAGCTTCCAGGCTCTTTGAGGAGCTGAAAGCTGGGGGAGGCTGGGTGTGTGACCTGCATTTGCACTTGCATGCTCTGGCTTTGGCTACTGTTTCAGCACTTGTCTTTGCAGAGGCTTGTGCGTCCCCGGGATTCGCTGACTCTGGTTTCAAAAATCCTCCCTACGGCAGCGTGCCAGTGGACGGCCGTGCCAAAGCGCTGGACGGTCGGGACAAAAAGAAAGCGTGGATGAGAGTGTGTCTGTGTGGGGAGGCAGGGATGGGACGGTTACTGACGTTAGTGATACAAAGCTATCCTGCCAGCTACTTTAGGATGCATCAGTTGCTGCCTCAAATGTTCTGTTGCGCACACACATCTTGAATAATATCCACAGAAATTAATGCACTGCCAATAGAATGGGATGCTCCAGAGCTAATGGGACCACATGAGCCAAGGGTCACAGTGTCCAATGCCAGTTGACTAGAGGAGTACAAAGCCCCCCAGCATTGGTCTGTGGAGCAGTGGAGCTGTGTTCTGTGGATTGCCGGAGCTCCCTCCAACAACTTAAACATGAGTTGGAGTGGCATTTGTGAGTACCTGACCTCAATAGTGCTCTTAGCTGAATTCAGTCAAATACTTACAGTAATGTTCCAACATGTGGTGTAAAGCCTTCCCAGAAGAGTGCAGGTTTTACTGCACCAAAGGAGGAACAGAATCATTATTAATACTAGGGATGCACCAACATTTCAGCCGTCCAAGGCATGGGAATGGGATCCTAATTTGCCAGATAATTAAGTCGTGGCCACCACTTAGTAAGACATAGGAACAAGAAAGGAACCTAATACGTACATTTGAAGTACGTTTTAACAATGCTATGAAATACAGTACATTTTAAATATAGTACTGTGCAGAAGTCTTGAGCCACCCCTCATTTCTATGTATTTTGCTTTGCATCACCTTGTTGGTCCAAAACAACGTGACTGCCTGTCAAACTGTCTTGTCTTTGGCATACTCAGCAGATTAAATGAAAGAAATATGAACAAATGTTTTACTGTGACAGGCTGCCAAGAGCCTAAAGATAGAGTTCCAACCACTCAGCATTCAGCACCACCAGTATACTGATCACTGCCTGATCATCTGGAATCATCTGCTCCTGGTCCTTCACTGGTTCAGGACTTCAGTTAGATGCTCTTTGTTCTGCTGGAATGATTCATACGTAGGTCACTGTGTGGCTTAACAAACTAAAATCATTCCGGAAACTTGTCAGGTTCAGGGACTGGACTGAAAATGAGAGTCTTTGAAAGTCCTTCATGAAGCTTGGAGAACTGTTCCTCTAAAGGAGGAAATACAAGAAAATACGTTGAAAATACAAGAAATTCTGAATCTTTGGAAGCAAATTATGACGAAATGTGGGGTGGCTCAAGACTTTTGCACGGTACTATTATTTGCTATGACATATTGTTGCTTATGGCACACTGTGATATGATGTATCATGTATCCCTAGCTATCATGTATGCCTAGATATTGATTTTTGTATTTATGCCATATTGCCATAATGATACTGAACCTTTTCATTGATTATTTTGATTTCAAGATATTTCCTTGCCTTCTCATTTGTACTGTAGTCTGTGTGTCTGTGTAAAGGTTTGTTTAACTGTGGTCTGCATGTGACCGGTCATGCAGTGGGTTTTGCGCATGGCTGTAACACCTTGTGCGAGAGGATATGAAGATATTAACTGCATTCTTTCAGCCCCGAGACAATCCTCAGGCATGGGGCTTGGCTTGGAGGCAGTTCAGGCACAAACCGCTCGCCGTGACTACTTTAAAGTGCAACTTGCCTTTGATGCTAAGTCTTTAATAAAAAGCAAAGCTGACAGAGTTTCCAGCCACCGTCGATTAGTGAATGGACCTTTCGTGTGGATGTCAACTTAATAAGGAGACTTCTTAAAGGTTCAACAGAAGCTGCTCTCCTTTGATTGTTTATGAATATCGTGACGCACTAGTACAGAAGCATATGTTTCATTTTAGCTATCCAGTGGTTATGTACTCCTGATGTTGTCAATCAGCCAAGACATGTTTGCAGTCCAATTTTTGACTCTTTAGTTTACTGGAACTGGAGCTGCAAGGCTAACCTTGCTTTTCCTGAAATACTTACTCCAAACTTCTCTCAACCTGCTCAAACTATATCCAGCTCTTCACAGAGGTGATTTACTGTGAGCTATAAAACAGCCCCTTTAGACAACAGGGTCTGTTTTCACAAACCACCTCAGGAATAGGAGTGCTGATCTAAAGTCAGTTTTTGTTACAACGATCATCATAAATGCAGTGGAATCTGACCCAAGATCATTCCTCCTTACTGCTTTGTGAACACCATGCCTAGCGCTGCCGTTTTGTTTATTTTTATACCTCACAGTAAGTAAGTCATTCTGTGGCCTAAACCACATGAACAAATCTGCACCGCCTTGAAGTGCTAGCTGCAATTTGGGTTAGTTTTGGGGATGTATTTATACAGAAACAGTTTGGGTGATTATTGACTTCTAGTGTTTGTGAACTACATTACAGTATCATCTACATCTAGTGTGACTTCTGTACTCTTTTTCTTTATCCCGCAGTGGGCTGACCCATGAAGGACATACGCGGGATGTGGAGCAGGTGTATCTCCGGTGCTCGCAGGGCTCTCTGGAGTGGCTGTACCCAACAGGGGCCATCATAGTCAACCTGCGGCCCAACACAGTTTCCCCCGCCGCCGGCCTGCTCTCCGTCTGCATCAAGCCGTCCCAAGAGTCCAGCGGCACACATATCTACTTGGACAAACTGGGCAAGCTGCGGCTGCTGCTCCGCGAGCACGAGCAGGCCGAAGGAAAAGTGCATTGCTTTGGCATCCAGGAGGGGGGGCTCTTTATTGAGGCCGTGCCCCAGAGGGACATCAGTCGAAAAATCACGGCCTTCCAGTATGAACTGATCAGCCACAGGCCTGGAGTGGACCCCAATTCACTTTCTGGTATGAGAGGCTTTTATTTCGTTTTACTCAAATGCTCTTTACAAATTTATATTCCCTTCACGGTCTTCTTCGATTGTCTGGTTGCTGTGGTATTAATGTTTCCTCGGCTCCGTATGTGTTTGAGTAGAAGAAACATTTTTTCATTTCGTGTCCGTTACCTTAACCTCAGAGACCACTGAAACCACAGCCGTGTGTTTTTTGTTTTTTTTTTTTGTTGTTGTTGTTTTTTTTAGGTTTTCCATTGAAGGTGCAAGGCTAACAAGTAACGAAAGTTTACATCTACCAGTTAGCATCGAGTCGACTGCTCACATAAAGCATCACAGTCACCTGCAGCCATTTGTGTTAAATCATCTCAGACTCACTTATGCAGTTTATATACTGCTGTCAACAAACAGTACACAGACAAAATGGTGTTTTGACTTTTTTATTAATCAAATCAGTCTGTTTATTTAATCATCAACGATATTGATCATTTTATTCACACACTACCCACTGACGCATTTGACTCAATTTAAAGTGCCATTTTTCAGTTTATAGTGTGCATTTATAGATGTATGCAGAAGTTTCAACTCCTCTGGTAAAATAAAAAAAAAATGGTTTGGTGAATTTTGGGAAAATAAGTACACAGCCTTTACAGAAGCCAAATTTCAATGTGACCCTTTTCCTGCCACAGGATAAAATTATTTCATAGTAAATATAAACTGTACTATATCCTCTGTACAGTGTTCCCATAGTATATTCAGTGTATCAAATAAACCATATTTGTGTATTAAAATGTGTGTGTTCTCTGTAGAGGCTGTGTAGAAAATGAACAAAACTCATTTGACCTGGGGTGCCCAGACTTTTGCGTACAACTGTATACAATTCGGCATTACTGGACTGGACTATACAGACTGGATCTCACTATTGCTTTTACAGAAAACCCACAGAAACATGAACCGTGTTTGCTGTTAGATAGTGAAAGGGCTTCACGGTCTGTTTTTCCTAATGATCAAGTCCTGTTGAGCCCCGGTGGGCAGCAGCTTGCTGATACATGCAGTGTGTGCTGGGTGGGGAGCCCACCTCACTTTCAAAACAAGAGTATTCTTATTTTCCTGCTGCGCACCTGCCAAATCGCACAGTCTCATGCGAAGTTGATACGAGGTGGCATTGTTGTTTTTACTCCAAACAAAGCAGAAATGTATCTCCTCAGTTTGTGTTTCTCTCTGTATGTCCTCAGGGTGTCAAGCTGGGATTAATAAACTGGGTCTTTAGTGCTGTGGGTTCAGTGGGGATAGTGGAAAGGCCTTTTGAGGCTCTATATTTTATGATTCAGATTGCATTTTAAGTTTGGCATCCATCAATCAGACTGTTATACTGCTTTACCAGTCTACCAGTATTCCCCCTTTATACTAGATGTTGTAACATTGCTGTGAGGATTTGATTGCATGCACTCATGAGAGCATTAGTGGGGTTGTTGGATTTTTTTTTTTTAATCCCCTGTAGAGGATGCAGGGCTTTGGGCATTTTAGGCATTTAGGCACAGCATCCTATTCTATTGATAGTGCATTTTCTGTGCAGACTTCAACTGTACATGCACAGGTGAGGACTCTTGGGTGCACCTTAAAGCAGCTAAATTCATCAATTGTAAAATACAGTGGCCATTTTTGTCACACATGACACACCACAGCACAGCACAGCACACAGTGTGAGCAATGTACAGTTGTTCTCTGCGCCCATTCACCCGAGTGGAGCAGTGGCCAGCCAGCGACGCAGCACGTTGTGTTGCTCGAAGATACCTCACTGGTGCCGCTGGCCGTCCTGGGATTCACACCCACAACCTTCTTATCACAGGGGCAACTCCCTAACTACCAGGCCACCAGTTCCCCAAAGAAGGGGGTCTGAAAACCTTGGGACATACAGAACAGGTCCATTCACTGCATTTCAGTCACATTTATAGCAGGAACTACTCGTTGGATCTGTATTTCATTTGAGCCAGTGATGATGAATCACAGTTCATGATCACATCTGCAGTATTAGGCAATAGCAGAATTGCTCAAAATGAGAAACAGTTGGCCTGGGCAGAACTGCGTAGCTCTACTTGGCTTTAACTTAAGCTGACTAACCCTGGAATCCAAGTGTGCAGCGCGTCCCTCCGGTCTGTAAGGTGACCTGTTTTTCTTTCCGCAACCGTGTTGTTCTCTTTCTTCGACTCGCGAGCACTAACCTGCTGAGCTGGGACTACACTCCTCTCCATCACTGTGGAATGTGCCTGACACCAGATGTTGAGAGAATATTCTCTCTCTCTCTCTTTTTCTCTTTCTCTCTCTCTCCCTCTCTCTCTCTCTCTCTCTCTCTCTCTCTCTCTCTATTTTTCATCTGCCACTCCCTCTTCCACTCATCCCCACTCCACTTCTCCCCTCTCTTCTCCTCTGTTTTTGAAGTGGTGGGGATGGCAGGCAGAAGAGTGCTTATGAAGCTTTCCTCCATTAGCGAGGAATGTGGCAGGGTCCAGATGTTGACGGGATCCTGCCCCCCATTCCTGCAGCCCCTGGTCGTGTGAAGTGGTTGAGCTGACGGCTGTGCTGCATTTCTGCGGGCCGGCCGGGGCTGCTGACTCAGATGCCAGCCCATTCCTGCGGTTCCTTTTTAACTTTCCGACACACGAGCCGCAGCAGAGCGTGGAGAGGAGAAGACTCCTGCTCTCCAGATTCTGATCCAGTGATCAGAGCCAAACGCCGATTCAACGAATGCTGCAGCGCCAAGTGCCACGCCGATGGCTACAGCAGTAAGGAAAGATCTAGATCAGAGCTCAGATGGTACAAAAGGGCAGCAAAATGATCAATACGAGAAACCCTAATAATAAAATTACTTTATTAATAAAATAAATAATAATAAAATAAATCATAATAAAAACGAATACCTTTCTTCCATGTCAGTGAAACACATTTGAGATATTTTTAACATATAAAACTGTTGCTGTGCTTCTCAATTCAGGAGTAGCAATGAGCGCTAGCAATGTTGAGCCATATCTTTGCTATAGATGGAGGGAGCAGAATTCTAGCCATTCACTCTCAGCAGCACAAACCATTGTAACATATAGCAGTTTTTAGCGTTGAGGTTATAGAGGGTTGAGAGTCTGAGGAAGCGGTTGCAAAGGTAGGCTAAGGCTTTTATTTTAATTTAGCATTAGGAAAAGTTATAATAATATCAAATTCATTTGAAAAATATGTAGCAGTGAAATTATTTTAGCCATGTCATCCAGTCACCTAATAGGTTTCAGACCATAAAACTTGGGCCATCCGCAGCGGTTGCTAAGCGCATGCCTAGATGACCTCTGACCCCATCTGTGGTGTTCTGGGCCTTGAGTTGCAACAGCAGCTGACCTTCGACTCACACTCCAAACCCAGCCACCCTCCAGCCCAGACAAGCCTTGCCTAAAATAACCCACAAGCGAAGGGTCATGCTCTTGAAACTATGCAAAGTTAGGCAGCTAATTTGAATTACTTTCTCTGTTACGGCTCTGCAGCAAGAAACTAGCTGTCCTTGCATGGCAAGAAGGGCAAGCGTCAAAAATATCTATCTGTCTCTCTCTCTTTATCTGGTAGAAGCCTAGTGGGTAAAACACTTGCTGGGGACCCGATGACCACAAAGTTGCAGGTTCAAACCCCCCACTTTCTACCATTGTGTCCTTCAGCACAACACTTAACCCTGATTGTGAGCCACTATGAATGAGCGCATCAGCCAAATGCCCCCTTTACTTGACTTTATCTTTCTCTATGTCTCTTTTATGAACCCTGCAGTTCTGCCCTTCAGAGGCCTAAGTCATACTATGGTCACCCCTCCTTTTATTTGCACTCCCGAACTCCCACCCCCCATACTCATGTTTTTTGAGAAACCTTTACCCACCTGCCCTAACAGACTGCCGAACATTTTGGCCGCAACAATTCTGGAGTATCTGAGAGTTTTCTGACTACAGCAGTCTGCCACTACTGTTGCTGTCCTTAGTGCTACCCTGAGCCCTGACCGCACCCTGGCCCTCACTAAAATATACGGCAGTGCATAAACCCGTTCACTCCGGCACTTGAATTTCAGGAGCTTGGGTTTTTAACCTTGTTACAAGGCTTAGGCATTTCCAGCTGTGTTCCCTGCACTACTGGGTTTTGTTTTGTAATAAAACCTTGTTTCTGCAATTAGGGCATTCTTGTGTTGTTCCTGGAACAACCTCCCTTTGACCTAGTATCATTATCATCTGATGTCATTCCTGCTTCAACTCTGGAGCACACCAACTTGGTTCCTTCATTTAAGTTGATCAAATGAAGCCATTTTTATTTTTTTGAAAATGATGAAAGTAAATTTAATTCTAAGTCTGTTATTTAAGCTCAGATAAACAGCCATAACATTGAAACCACCTGCCTGATGCTGTGTGTGTGTGTCCCCCTTGTGCCAAGAAAACAGTTAAAAACCGTTCTGATCCATCAAGGCAGACCTCTGAGGGTGTGCTGTGGTGTCTGACACAAAGTCGTTAGCAGCAGATCCTTTATGTCCTGTAAGTTATTAGGTGGGGCTGCATGGATCAGACTCTGTCCAACACATCCCACATGCCTGACTAACAATTACAGTGTGGCAGGGAACATTATCCTGCTGAAAGGTGCCACTGCCATTATGCCATTGCCATGAAGGGGTGTATGTGGTCTGCACCGATGTTTAGTTTGGTGATACACAGCAAGCTGTGATACACTGTGTGCTTCTCTATCAGAGCCAGCATGAACTTTTTCAGCAGTTTGTGCTTCGGTAGTTTTTCAGCTCAAGTCAGACTAGCTAGCCTTCGCTTTGCTAATTTTCATACAGCTTCAAGGACAGCTGGTGTTTTCAAATGGTGGACAAAATTAGGTTTTGCTCGCTCAACTTCCATGGTCCTTCCCCCCCAGAGCTCAGAGCTGAAAACACAGCTTCACAGAGTTTCTTGTGTATAATTCAAGAGAACAAACTGCAGTTTTTAGAGGTAATCACATGTACCTCTTTTTAGCTTTGTCACTGACTAACACACACTGCTTTAAGAAGCGCCTTACAAGGTACTAGTGCACAATCCCCTTACAGTTTTCACTTGTGCTGCTGCTCATAGTGCTGCATTGTTTTCTTCTCTAATCAGCTGGTTCTCATTTGCTGCGGAGTGTGTGTGTGTGTGTGTGTGTGTGTGTGTGTGTGTGTGTGTGTGTGTGTGGGTGTGTGTGTGTGTGTGTGCGTTCAGTGGCGGCCTTCTTTTCAAGGTGCTCCCACCCCCCGAGGCCTGTTGCTGGTGTGTTTTAATGAGGTGTTTTTGCCACATGTAGCCAAGCTCCTCTGTTTGCCTGGAAATCAGCAAACCATGACTGTCAGCATAGGGTCAATAAATGACCATCTGCAGCAGAGATTAAGTGCATGTGTTATATGTACCTGCTTCTCCATAAAATTGTGTGTGAGTGAAAATGTGTGAGGGTGTGTATTGATGTGAATGGGTGATTCTATGCCTGTGTGTGAAGGTGTGTGTGTGGGTGGGTTTTGTGTGTGTGTGTGTGTGTGTGTGTGTGTGGGTGGATTTTTGTGTGTGTGTGTGTGTGTGTGGCCAGTGCCCATGGCACAGAGCTGTGTGTGTTTGTGATTCTGCAGCGGGTCTTTGTTAAGTAACGAAACTCTGTGGCCAGAAATGGCCTTACAGCCAGTGTGATCTCATGCACAAATTAAACAAACAAGCTATAAACCCCAGCTCTTGCTCCTTGCACAACGCAGGAATCCTGCTGCAGGCAGCTCAGGTTTGTGATTAAGGCCATTGTTGCAAGCACTGGTGGAATAACATGATCTGGACTCCAGGCCTGGGAACCATTACTGGGTTTTATACAACAGTTAGTTCCGACCACGCAATCTGATTGGCTGAAGAGCGGCCTGGCCGTGCGGTTATCTGTGGTTATAACTGTATCATTCATCTGAGCACCGGTTGCTCAGTAACGACTCACTTTTACTTATTGATTTTCCACTTTAGCAACTGGGTTAATTACATTAGTTTGGGAAGACGCTGAAGAAAAGTGTGACCGCAAATCAAATTCCAAACCAGATGCTGCTCCGAAGCAAGCCCTTTGGTCGACAGCTGTGAACAACTAAACAAACTGGAGTTCGCCGCTGTTCCGATACATTCAGAACAACCTTGTTATTACAGTAACACAAAAGACTCTGTGTTTTAGGGAAAAAGCACAATGTTGGGGGTTTCTTTGCTTCACAAAATTGTGTATAAAAGCAGTAAAACACTCAAAGTTGAACGTTATCACAAATAACATGGCCTTCATTATCCTGCGTCACTGCTGCAGTTTTATTCATGATAACGCAGTTTTCTTTAGCTGGTTACAACAACGGTCTCATCATGTTTTTGTCAGACTGGATAGTGGATATTTGGCAGACTGGGGGGGTGAGGCCTGGATTTAAACCCCCACATGCTGGGCCAGGATGGTACTCACTGTACTGGTGTGGTTCCTCATTTCTTTAAACTAGGGAGTGATAACTTTGTATTTTAAAACTGGTTTAACTGAAGCATGTCTTTAAGAATGGCTATATAAACACTGCTATTATCCAGGCTGACTCTTATTACGCAGGCTGATTATACAGGGTGCATGTACAGCGTGAGGCCCAAAGGGTGAGGGGCTCATGTGCACGTGCCTCCTTTAAAACATTCCCTCCAGGGTTTCTGCTGTTTGCTGCAGAGCTGTGTTTTTGATTTGACTTAGTATTTGTTCTCTGTTTGTGTTTGTTCTCTGCAGCCTCCTGCCAGCCGTGCTCGGACGCTGAGCTGCTTCTGGCTGTCTGTACCAGTGACTTTGGTAAGGGACACTTTTGACGTCTTTTTTTGTAGTTATACGATCACACAGCAGTGTCCTAAAAGTTCTGTGAACAAGGTTTGAGGATACCTTGCTTAATTTTGAAAGCTGAATTTCTCAGAGATGCTTCACATTGATACCAGAATTACATCAGCACTGGGACAAAATCCACATCAGACAGATGTCTAGCTTTGACTGATATTTCCAGCTGTTTGATAATGTATGTTTAAGGCAGTGCTGAGTCACTGCGCTAAAATAATTAATTTGACCGATACAGAAATAACCGTTGTATTGCTCTGTAATGTTCATCCAGGTGGATGTAAGCCCAGTTTCTGTGTTTTTAAATGTTAATGCGTGGGCAGGTGTGTATATTAGGTATTAGATATTGGCACCAACCCACAGATCCCATATCGGTGCATCCCATCAACAAAAGGTTAAAAATATGTTCTTCCTTACGTATTTATTTTATGAAGTATTAGTGCAAAGAAATCAGATATTAAGTAGAAACCATTAATGATTAAAATGAATTGAAAAGCAAGGTGCCCCCAAGTGTTTGATGAATAATGTATGTTACGTACTGCATTTATCACTGAGGTAACCATATTAATCATGCGTGTGTTTCCTGTGGCTGTCAGTGTTGGTCAGTGTTCTGTAATCCATTACCAAGTGTAAAACTCTCTCTGTCCCCCCTAGTTGGGCGTGGCAGTATTCTGGGGGTGGAGCAGGAGGAAGAGCAGACGTCTGTTGCCGTGACGCTGACTCGTCTGTACAGGCAGAAGAGTCAGGTGTTTGTGTCTGGTGGCGGGCGGGCCAGGCGCTTCGCGGGCCGAGTGAAGATGCCCCGCCAGTGTGGGGTGAAGCCCGGCGAGGGCGAGTTCCTCTTCATCGGGATGGTGCGTTTCGGGGAGGCGTGGCTGAGCTGTGCCCCGAGATACAGGGACTTCCTGAGGCTGTACCAGCAAGCACAGGAGCGAGAGACCAACCCCTGCCACATAGACACAGACTGAGAAACACACTGAGACTTTACTTTGCTGGGAAACCACACAAACAGCCTCTTCTGGAGGAACTGCAACCCAGACGGGGACAGTCTGTCTCTCTCTCTGTCTGTCTGTCTGTCTCTCTCTCTCTCTCTCTCTCTCTTTGTGGGTGACCGAGGTTATAAATCAGTGCCTGGTTGCATAAAAAAAAACCTTAATCACCAAGTGTATAAACTCATTGCTCAGTGTTTTCTTAAATTATTTTCTTCATTTCTTTACATATTTGAGCCACACAGTATGTTGCATTGACTTTTGCAGTACTGAAATTATAGACAGCTGCAAAATGCTAATGAGCCTTTAACCAATCACTAATCCAGATGAGAGTTTCTGTTGGTGAATGTAATCCAGTGAAAGTGAATTATTCTGCTCGAAATGAAGCAGGCACATCTTTATCCATGATTATTATTGATTCGCCATTACATTGTAGGGCCTGTTAAAATGACAGTGTGGATCAAAATGATAGTACTGGTAATTTGTCTGTATTGTGCAGTCCTATCATATAATAGTCCCTCCTGAGGTGCATTCCTGTACCTTGGCATAGCCTTATGTCTGCTTTTGTTAAATCTGTGCTTTTGTTTTTAAAGGAAATGAAATAATGCACATCCAAAGTGGCCCTGACGTAAAAACAAGTGAGTTGTTTTCATCCAGAAGACTGCAGTGCCTACCAGAACGGGGCAAAAACCCTTTAGATGTTTGATCTGTTCATAATTTCTTGGAAACAAACAAGAAGCCATGCACTTCTGCAGATAATGAACGTTTTAATTGCACTATTTTTTTTTTTTTTTTAAATAAACTGGAAGTTTTTGGTGTGATGTTCCACGATTTCATGAAGTGATGGAGGAACGGTGTGTAGGAGAATGATTATGGATTAAAAACGGTAAGCTAATAGTGTTGAAGCAGTAAAAACTGCAAAAGAGTGATAAGGAGCTTCCTTTTAGGATGTTTTATAGTGGGATCCAGACATCTGAGATCAATAGGTTTTAAGTTTGTACTTTTTTATTACAAATGAAATCATTAGCAGTTTGAGACTTCCCTGAACACAAGCTTCAGTGAAAGGAAAGAGTGTAAAACAAGACCTTTTTGTACAAAGGCTTTCACGCAGCCAGTGTCTCAACCGGGTACATTTTGAGTTTTTACCAAAAATGGTTCAAACTTTCTTCATTTGACCCAGCATACCTTTTCTTAGTTCTATTTTTTTTTTTCTAAATTCGAAAGTAATCTGTTATTCATTTCCAGGTTTGAAGTATAAAAACCTGGAAATAAATAACTGAAGATTTTCATTGTTGTCTCAGACTTCTGGACCCCTCTGTATGTAATTTCCTGAACGGACCATCAGGGGACCTATTTTTTATGCAACCGGGCACAGCAGACTCCAGTGCTGCCCTGTAAACTTCTCACTTTCTCTCCTTCTGCTTTCCTTCAGAGGAACTAAAAAAAACATTCTGTACAGAGGGCTGAAGTTGGACTTCTCCATACCGAGCCACCTCCCTTTTTCTTCATCTCTCTCATCTCTTCGGATGTCTTAAAAATGACATGTTCTCCTGTTTTTATGCCTTAAGGTCGTCGGTCATGATGTAGCAGACCTCCACAATGAAACGTGTAAAGAAAAATGTGAAAACATTCTACAGTGAGTCTCAAGTGCTTTTGTAAAAAGCTTGTTTGTACAGTTTTTGCAGTTGTTTCTTATGACAGAAATGTATGGAAGAAGAAAAAAGCCTGCCTTTTATTTTATTTTTATTTTGTAAGAAATGTTTTTGAAGTGTGATTGTCGCGATTCGGGCGGAATATTTTTTTTTCTCCAGAGATTAAAACAGTTTTCTCTGCGGAATCAATCCACGTGTTTTGTTTGTTTTTTTTTTTCTTGTAAATTAACACCAATGCATGGAATCGTTCTCACATGAAAATCTGCACGGTTGTGAATATATTTAAAATATTTCCAGAGCCATATTACCACAAGTGATAATCCACATGGCAGTGTGTGTTTATGAGCTTTCTGTTAGGCGGACAACTAAAACCTGCAGTGCGCTCCACTGCCCAGTTATTCAAGATCATTTCAAAGAGAGCTTGGCAAATGAAGCTAAAGCCTTCTGGTCTTTTCAGGTTTTTCTTGTTACACTTAACTGCAACAGACCTTATGAGATACGTGATAATAGTAAGATGATGATAATGGTGTGTGTGTGTATATAGTAAACCCCTGGTTTTTGGGGGGTTACGTTCCAAGAGCGCCCGCATATAGTGAAAAACCCGCGTTGTTGTGATATGGTAAAAAAAATGCCTTAAAATGCCTATTTTTATAGTGTAAACCCTAAATATGCCCCCGAATATGCTCCCAGAACACTTTGATGTCAATTTAAACTCAGCTTAATACATTACCCTTAAAGAAAATGTAAAGGTAAACCCGTATTCGTACTGTACAGTTTACACTGAACTCCTGCAGTGCTAGAATGTAAATACCGACGTTACGCCTGTATAGACTGTGCTGTAATTCATGCACGGGCGTTTTCTTTGGTATGTGCCGTGTTTTTCTTTGGTATAAGCAGGTAAATACAGTAATAATTTAATTTATTTTACAGAAATAAAAATACAGGGCTTTAAGAAGAACAGAACGAAAAACACGAGACTGCAGCATCACAGAGCAGCAGCCATAAATAGCAGCAGAAATAAATAACATTCTCAGATTGGCTACTTTCAAACCTCCCGTCTGGCAGAAAACCATGTGATTAATATATATCATCTTACCATTATCATATACGTATGATAATATATACAGTATATTCTCACAATTCTTATTTGCCAGACATTTTCCATAAAGAGTCTCTGTAGCTAAGCTTAGGGATCAGTGAATAGCTGAAAACCACACCACTGAAAACAGACTTTCTAGTTGGCTTTTCTAGTGTTTGTTTCATGTTCCACATTAACCTGTTTTAAATCAAACACGAAATATTTGTCTATGCAATGATCTCATGAACTGTTACTATGTTGTAAATCCATGGAGTCATACATACAATATGTGTATATGTATGTGTATATATTAGGGCATTAACAGAAAAGTCAACTCGTCACCTAGTCGACTTCAGAGGCAGAATTCGACGCCCCTTGAGAGAAGTTGACTAGTCGCGTGGTTTTTTCCTCTCTCTGTGCCCGCGCTTATGTAGTCTCTGCCTCTGATTGGCTGACGCTGACACGCGTTCCTTGACTTAACCAATTCATAAAAAGGGCGGTACCGTTGGCGCGAGTGGAATCTAAACACAAAACCACAACAAGACGAGAGACACGGCAGCA